>CM065917.1:34969640-35549295 GCA_033439105.1 Magallana nippona | reverse complement strand
CGGTCACCCGCAAGTGGTCTGACACTGTCACAATATTGTGTTGATACAATTTCTATTTTAAAAGATATAGGCCCTACTGTTATACTTATATTTAACATATATAGAAATATAAACATCGCGCTCGGAAACATTGAATATCTGTTCTGTAGGGATTGAAATTTTCAGTGTTACTAACCAATAGTCTAGCACTACCACTCTTAAGTTAAGCTGAAAGTACATGTACCCTATCTAGTTTAACAGAATCAGCTCCTAACTTACACCAAGGGAATTAAAAATGAAATAAACCGACGTATATTTATATATATCTTTGGTGTCGACATTAGTGCTGTGTTTATCAAGCGGTGTCGACCTTTAACATATATAAAATTATAAACATCGGGCTCGGAAACATTGAATATCTGTTCTGTGGGGATTGAAATTTTCAGTGTTACTAACCAAGAGTCTAGCACTACGACTGTTAAATTAAGTTGAAAGTTTATGTACCCTATCAAGTTTAACAGAATCAAACCCCTCTGTACATCAAGGGAATTAAAAATGAAATAAACAGACATATATTTTTCGTGTCGACATTAATTTGTGTTTATCAAGCAGTGTCAACATTTTACAGCGTTGTTTTTATATATATTAAAACAAGTAAAAGAACATTTGACTCGAAAAAACCGGAGGGTCTTACCCCGTGAGCTGAAGTTCCCATGGCACCATTTAGTGGTAGACAGCTACCATTGTAAAAAATATGGTTAGGGGAAAAGACAATTAAAACATCGGGCTCCAAAACATCGAAACACCCTACCTCGGAGCTGAAATTGTTAGGGTCACCTGCAAGTGGTCTTACACTACCAAAATATTGTGTTGATACAACTTCTATTTTAAAAGATATAGGCCCTCCTGTAATACATCTATTTAACATAAATAGAATTATAAACATCGGGCTCAAAAACAGTGGATGTTTGTACTATGGGGACAGAAATTTTCAGTTTTACTAACCAATAGTTTAGAACGACCACTCTTAAGTTAAGCTGAAAGTACATGCAACCTATCTAGTTTAACAGAATCAAACCCCACTATACACCAACAGAATTAAAAATGAAATTACCCGACATACATATCTTTCGTGTCGACATTAGTGCTGTGTTTATGAAGCAGTGTCAACATTTTGCAGTGTTGTTTTTATATATGTTAAAAAAAGTAAAAGAACATTTGACTCGAAAACATCGGATGCCTTACTCCGTGGGCTGAAGTTCTCATGGCACCTACTAGTGGTGGACAGCTACCATTGTAAAAATTATGGTTAGGGGAAAAGACAATTAAAACATCGGGCTCTCAAACATCGAGACACCCTATCCCGGAGCTTAAATTATAAGGGTCACCCGCAAGTGATCTGACACTACCAAAATATTGTGTTGATACAACTTCTATTTTAAAAGATATAGGCCCTCCTGTAATACATCTATTTTACATAAATAGAATTTTAAACATCGGGCTCAAAAACAGTGAATGTTTGTACTATGGGGACAGAAATGTTTAGTTGTACTAACCAATAATCTAGTACTACCACTACCCCCACTATACACCAACGGAATTAAAAATGAAATTACCCGACATATATATCTTTCGTGTCGACATTAGTGCTGTGTTTATTAAGCGGTGTCGACCTTTACAGTGTTGGTTTTATATATGTTAGAAAAGGAAACGAACATTTGACTCGAGAACATTGGAGGGTCTTACCCGTGGGCTGTAGTTTCCATGGCACCTACTAGTGGTGGACAGCTACCATTGTAAAAATTATGGTTAGGGAAAAAGACCAAAGATTTTATTAAAAAATCGGGCTCCGAAACATTGAAACAACCTACTTCTGAGCTGAAATTTTACGGTCACCCACAAGTGGTCTGACACTGTCACAATATTGTGTTGATACAATTTCTATTTTAAATGATATAGGCCCTCCTGTAATACGTATATTTAACATATATAGAAATATAAACATCGCGCTCGGAAACATTGAATATCTGTTCTGTAGGGATTGAAATTTTCAGTGTTACTAACCAAGAGTCTAGCACTACGACTGTTAAATTAAGTTGAAAGTTTATGTACCCTATCAAGTTTAACAGAATCAAACCCCTCTGTACATCAAGGGAATTAAAAATGAAATAAACAGACTTATATATCTTTCGTGTCGACATTAATTTGTGTTTATCAAGCAGTGTCAACATTTTACAGCGTTGTTTTTATATATATTAAAACAAGTAAAAGAACATTTGACTCGAAAAAACCGGAGGGTCTTACCCCGTGAGCTGAAGTTCCCATGGCACCATTTAGTGGTAGACAGCTACCATTGTAAAAAATATGGTTAGGGGAAAAGACAATTAAAACATCGGGCTCCAAAACATCGAAACACCCTACCTCGGAGCTGAAATTGTTAGGGTCACCTGCAAGTGGTCTTACACTACCAAAATATTGTGTTGATACAACTTCTATTTTAAAAGATATAGGCCCTCCTGTAATACATCTATTTAACATAAATAGAATTATAAACATCGGGCTCAAAAACAGTGGATGTTTGTACTATGGGGACAGAAATTTTCAGTTTTACTAACCAATAGTTTAGAACGACCACTCGTAAGTTAAGCTGAAAGTACATGCAACCTATCTAGTTTAACAGAATCAAACCCCACTATACACCAACAGAATTAAAAATGAAATTACCCGACATACATATCTTTCGTGTCGACATTAGTGCTGTGTTTATGAAGCAGTGTCAACATTTTGCAGTGTTGTTTTTATATATGTTAAAAAAAGTAAAAGAACATTTGACTCGAAAACATCGGATGCCTTACTCCGTGGGCTGAAGTTCTCATGGCACCTACTAGTGGTGGACAGCTACCATTGTAAAAATTATGGTTAGGGGAAAAGACAATTAAAACATCGGGCTCTCAAACATCGAGACACCCTATCCCGGAGCTTAAATTATAAGGGTCACCCGCAAGTGATCTGACACTACCAAAATATTGTGTTGATACAACTTCTATTTTAAAAGATATAGGCCCTCCTGTAATACATCTATTTTACATAAATAGAATTATAAACATCGGGCTCAAAAACAGTGAATGTTTGTACTATGGGGACAGAAATGTTTAGTTTTACTAACCAATAATCTAGTACTACCACTACCCCCACTATACACCAACGGAATTAAAAATGAAATTACCCGACATATATATCTTTCGTGTCGACATTAGTGCTGTGTTTATTAAGCGGTGTCGACCTTTACAGTGTTGGTTTTATATATGTTAAAAAAGGAAACGAACATTTGACTCGAGAACATTGGAGGGTCTTACCCGTGGGCTGTAGTTTCCATGGCACCTACTAGTGGTGGACAGCTACCATTGTAAAAATTATGGTTAGGGAAAAAGACCAAAGATTTTATTAAAAAATCGGGCTCCGAAACATTGAAACACCCTACTTCTGAGCTGAAATTTTACGGTCACCCGCAAGTGGTCTGACACTGTCACAATATTGTGTTGATACAATTTCTATTTTAAAAGATATAGGCCCTCCTGTAATACGTATATTTAACATATATAGAAATATAAACATCGCGCTCGGAAACATTGAATATCTGTTCTGTAGGGATTGAAATTTTCAGTGTTACTAACCAATAGTCTAGCACTACCACTCTTAAGTTAAGCTGAAAGTACATGCACCCTATCTAGTTTAACAGAATCAAACCCCACTATACACCAACGGAATTAAACATGAAATTACCTGACATATATATCTTTGGTGTCGACATTATTGCTGTGTTTATTAAGCGGTGTCAACTTTTACAGTGTTGGTTTTATATATGTTAAAAAAGGAAACGAACATTTGACTCGAAAACATTGGAGGGTCTTACCCGTGGGCTGTAGTTTCCATGGCACCTACTAGTGCTGGACAGCTACCATTGTAAAAATTATGGTTAGGGAAAAAGACCAAAGATTTTATTAAAAAATCGGGCTCCGAAACATTGAAACAACCTACTTCTGAGCTGAAATTTTACGGTCACCCACAAGTGGTCTGATACTGTCACAATATTGTGTTGATACAATTTCTATTTTAAATGATATAGGCCCTCCTGTAATACGTATATTTAACATATATAGAAATATAAACATCGCGCTCGGAAACATTGAATATCTGTTCTGTAGGGATTGAAATTTTCAGTGTTACTAACCAAGAGTCTAGCACTACGACTGTTAAATTAAGTTGAAAGTTTATGTACCCTATCAAGTTTAACAGAATCAAACCCCTCTGTACATCAAGGGAATTAAAAATGAAATAAACAGACTTATATATCTTTCGTGTCGACATTAATGTTGTGTTTATCAAGCAGTGTCAACATTTTACAGTGTTGTTTTTATATATATTAAAACAAGTAAAAGAACATTTGACTCGAAAACACCGGAGGGTCTTACCCGTGAGCTGAAGTTCTCATGGCACCTACTAGTGTTGGACAGCTACCATTGTAAAAATTATGGTTAGGGGAAAAGACAATTAAAACATCGGGCTTCAAAACATCGAAACACCCTACCTCGGAGCTGAAATTGTTAGGGTCACCTGCAAGTGGTCTTACACTACCAAAATATTGTGTTGATACAATTCCTATTTTATAAGATATAGGCCCTCCTGTAATACTTATATTTAACATATATAGAAATATAAACATTGCGCTCGGAAACATTGAATATCTGTTCTGTAGGGATTGAAATTTTCAGTGTTACTAACCAATAGTCTAGCACTACCACTCTTAAGTTAAGCTGAAAGTACATGTACCCTATCTAGTTTAACAGAATCAGCTCCTAACTTACACCAAGGGAATTAAAAATGAAATAAACCGACGTATATTTATATATATCTTTCGTGTTGACATTAGTGCTGTGTTTATCAAGCGGTGTCGACCTTTAACATATATAAAATTATAAACATCGGGCTCGGAAACATTGAATATCTGTTCTATGGGGATTGAAATTTTCAGTGTTACTAACCAAGAGTCTAGCACTTCGACTGTTAAAATAAGTTGAAAGTTAATGTACCCTATCAAGTTTAACAGAATCAAACCCCTCTGTACATCAAGGGAATTAAAAATGAAATAAACAGACTTATATATCTTTCGTGTCGACATTAATGTTGTGTTTATCAAGCAGTGTCAACATTTTACAGTGTTGTTTTTATATATATTAAAACAAGTAAAAGAACATTTGACTCGAAAACACCGGAGGGTCTTACCCGTGAGCTGAAGTTCTCATGGCACCTACTAGTGTTGGACAGCTACCATTGTAAAAATTATGGTTAGGGGAAAAGACAATTAAAACATCGGGCTTCAAAACATCGAAACACCCTACCTCGGAGCTGAAATTGTTAGGGTCACCTGCAAGTGGTCTTACACTACCAAAATATTGTGTTGATACAATTCCTATTTTATAAGATATAGGCCCTCCTGTAATACTTATATTTAACATATATAGAAATATAAACATTGCGCTCGGAAACATTGAATATCTGTTCTGTAGGGATTGAAATTTTCAGTGTTACTAACCAATAGTCTAGCACTACCACTCTTAAGTTAAGCTGAAAGTACATGTACCCTATCTAGTTTAACAGAATCAGCTCCTAACTTACACCAAGGGAATTAAAAATGAAATAAACCGACGTATATTTATATATATCTTTCGTGTTGACATTAGTGCTGTGTTTATCAAGCGGTGTCGACCTTTAACATATATAAAATTATAAACATCGGGCTCGGAAACATTGAATATCTGTTCTATGGGGATTGAAATTTTCAGTGTTACTAACCAAGAGTCTAGCACTTCGACTGTTAAAATAAGTTGAAAGTTAATGTACCCTATCAAGTTTAACAGAATCAAACCCCTCTGTACATCAAGGGAATTAAAAATGAAATAAACAGACTTATATATCTTTCGTGTCGACATTAATTTGTGTTTATCAAGCAGTGTCAACATTTTACAGCGTTGTTTTTATATATATTAAAACAAGTAAAGAACATTTGACTCGAAAACATCGGAGGGTCTTACCCCGTGAGCTGAAGTTCTCATGGCACCTACTAGTGTTGGACAGCTACTATTGTAAACATTATGGTTAGGGGAAAAGACGATTAAAACATCGGGCTTCAAAACATCGAAACACCCTAACTCGGAGCTGAAATTGTTAGGGTCACCTGCAAGTGGTCTTACACTACCAAAATATTGTGTTGATACAACTTCTATTTTAAAAGATATAGGCCCTCCTGTAATACATCTATTTTACATAAATATAATTATAAACATCGGGCTCAAAAACAATGAATGTTTGTACTATGGGGACTGAAGTTTTCAGTTTTACTAACCAATAGTCTAGCACGACCACTCTTAAGTTAAGCTGAAAGTACATGTATCCTATCTAGTTTAAAAGAATCAAACCCCACTGTACACCAACGGAATTAAAAATGAATTAAACCGACAAATATATCTTTCGTGTCGACATTAGTGGTTAATTGCAATATTTGAATATAAATTTTGTACCTGAAAATTATGTACAGGACCTTCCTATAGACTTTTTCAGATTTTCAAATAATTTAAGAACTGGGCATAGGCAGAAGGTTGGCCGGTGCTTCAAAAATAATTTATACGGTAAGTTTACCAACATTAATGTTATGTCTAATAAATTTCGAAAAAAAATGACAACTGTTCATTTATTAGGCTGTAAGGTAAATATCCTGCCTTTTTTGAATTAATCTATGTCGATGGCCAGTATTTGTAGGACATATTGGAGATGATGACAAGTTTGAATAAATAAATAAATCATTATATTCTGATAAAGGGAAGAGTTGGGGTTAAAATCAGTTTTTGTAAATAAAGATATTAATTTGCATGATGTTCTAGTACACTTGACAAAACAAATAACATATTTTCGTTTAGCTACCAAACATTCTGACAGTAAAGACACCATATAATCCGTCCTTGGTCACCTTGAAATTCTGTCCTACGAAGGAATATGTCAATTCTAAGTCCGAAAAATTGCTATCCCGACTCGCAATTCCTATTCAGAAGCAATGGGTCATCTTCTAAGTTTATTTACATTGATTATTAACAGGATACAGAGTGTTTTGCCTTAATATTAATATCAAATCAAAACAATACATGTACATCAAACCGTGTTGAACAAGTTCCAGTTAAAAGAGAGTTCAAACCTCAGTAGTTACAGTTAATTTTCAACAAGGTCAGTTTTCAATGCGTTTAGGTCATCAGAGTTTAGAAAACTATTCTCAAATTGTTGAAAAATGACCCCGGATATAAATTTCACGACTTTTGGTCTCAAATTTTAACTTTGAAAAATTTACACCGTCCCTATTTATTGTGACAAAAACATAGGGCTCCAAAAATCGAAGGCCCCTACCCCGGGGCTACTAGTAGTCTACCACTGTAAACTATGTTGTCAAATTTTGAGAATTTTCACACAAAGACTTTTCGGACAGAGGACCCTTTTAATTAATGATCAATCAAAATAACTAATGGGAAAATTCAAATAATATAAAATGTTGATATAGAACGTATTTTGTAAAGAGAATATTAATACAACAAAAGATGGTAATGTTACTTAGAATTTTTTATGTTACATTATTTTTGATCAAAATTAAAAGTCAAAAATGGTATAGATTCAGCATGTAATGTGTATGTCATTCATTGTAAAATAAAAAAGAGTCATACACTGATTTAGACACAAACTTATAAATTGGAAAGAATAGGTGAGAATGTTAATAAAAACATGTACAACCCAAGAAACAAAGCATCCTGTGAGTAGTTACGTAGCAGAAGATATACCTGCATGAACATGTATTTAAATTTAAGTCATGACAAAAAAAATATTAACATATGATGACACTCTCAAAAAAAGTGGCGGGACATGCAATATACCCTTGCCGGAAGAGGGAGGGGGCACGTTGTTTATTCCAACAATCCTATATTCTCCACGAAGGGAAGAATTTCCGGGAATAGAATTTTCTTTTGGGGAGAATATGTTTAAAATGGGGCTTGGAATATTTTGGGTGTGTGAGGTTAAAGAATTTATTTTTAAAATTGTGAAATTTAATGAATACATGTAAGTACATTATGCTTGTATTTTTTCGCTCAGGTGCAACTAACAGGAGTAAATACCCCGTTACAATAAGGCTTGAAGTATAAACATATAATTCAGGTGAAAATTTCCATAAGATTATGAATACTGGGCTTGTTGTACTTGTTCTCTCCGGAGCGAGTAGCAGGAGTATATATATAAACAGACGTTGTTTATTTTTACAATCCTACTTTCTCCACAAAAGGAAAAATCCCAGGAAAAAGGTTTTATTTGGGGGGGGGGGGGGAGAGTATATATATATAAAATGTCGACACTCGATTAACATAGCATTTATGTCGACACGTAGGAAAATTGAGTTTATAAGCGTTTTCCCGTTGTAATTTGACAAGGAATGACTTTGATGATGTCTAAATGCCTTATTTAATACATATCTTACCGTTTATAAAATAAACTTTAAGAAAACAAGAGATGTGAGAATCGTGTCGACTTTCGCAATATGTATATGCATGTCTTTATAATGTTTTTCTGTAAAAGAAAGTTTAAGAATTAGAATACATCGTTTGATACAATTATAACACTTGATACCTGTTTCTTTCAATAAAAAAAGACGTAATCTAGAAACAAGAAATGCTGCGAGAAAGAGTAAATTGAAAAACGAAAGTAGATGGGACTTTCCGCATCACTGTCATGCGGGACAACTCTCTGTCTATTTATAGAAAAACTGAGATGATACATCGATATATTGAAATATTTACAAATTCCGTTCGTAGACTAAATGTAGTTTACGACAAATAAAAGAAAAACAAAATATTTCTAGCTTACTGATAAACAAATTCTCCGTTCATGTTAAATACTAATTTATTTTCAAAATACTAAATAAGACGTGAACAGTAACTCCCCTTTCAAACACATATACATTTTTGCGTGTCGACATTCTGAAGAAAAACATTATGTCGACATGTATATATTGCGAAGGTCGACACGATTCTTACATCTCTTGATTTCTGAAATTTTATTTCATAAAACGGTAAGATATGTATTAATTACGGCGAATAAATATCATCAAAGTCATTCCTTGTCAAATAACAACGAGAAAACGCTTATAAACTCAATTTTCCTACGTGTCGACATTAATGCTATGTATATCGAGTGTCGACATTGACACTGATTTTCGAGTATATATATATATATATACATATACACTTCCTAAGATCTGATTGCTCGGTCAGTGATTAAATAATAGCTACCGTACACAGTCATTCTTGACATTTTGCAGTGCACGGTAGCGAGTTTGGGAACAATAAGGTGACAGACACACGTGTCTATGAAATACATGAACAAAGGAAAACAAGCACCGTCTAAACCATGAATGGTACTCTTGCTTTCCAATTTTCTTTTACTGCTAAATATATATTTAAAAAAACGAAAACATAAATTAAAACTTTTTTTTTACTTAATCAAGCAATTAAAGAACGTACAGTGGCTTACAGTGGGTGGCAGGGGCGTACAGGGGGTTACAGGGGCTTAAGGTGGCACACAGGGGATGTGTACAGGAACTGACAGGGGATTACAGCGTATACAGGGTATGTGTACAAGGGTCACAGGATGAAACTGTGCCATTCAGTCAACAGAAATACGACTGAATGGTTACTGAAAGGTGACTGAATGGCATATATGTGCCATTCAGTCACCTTTCCAGGCCATTCAGTTACCATTCAGTTGACTGAATGGCAGAGCTTCATTCTGTGGGGTGCACAGGGATGACAGGAAAAACACAGGGGGTGACAGGGAAAGACAGGGGATTTTCATACGGACAGGGGTTTTCAGAGCCAGTAGGGTAATCGCAGTTCACTGTACTAAATCATTATTCACTTATGTTGACGGACGTATTCTACATAGTTACATGTATTGTAAATCAGCGACAAAAGAAATGTGTTACTTCCATCACAGGAGAAAAGATTACCAAAGAAACATAAGCTGCACAGGTCGGTGCAGTACAAACACAAATAAACGTTAACTTAAATAAAATGAAGCAAATGTGATGCAAGATAAAAACACGAACACGAATAGTTCATTCTAGGCACATGTTTTTAAATAAACAACATGATAACTTGTGCATTCTAATCGATTTCCTTTTGCAGTTTTGACCTAATAACAATTTTAACACTATTTGTTTGACACATTTAGTGGGCATCACTTTTAACTTGTTTTAGTAGTTATTTTTCACTTCTGTTTTCTTTTCTCATTGTGTTCTGTGCTAAATTTTACTCTCCGACATTCTGAGGTTTATGAACCAAAGCAATGCTAACTCGATGGATTTTCAAAACTTAATGCATTTAACATTCATATATTCAAAATAACAACACACTTTTTTTTTTACATTGAACAACTTGTCATTTACATATGACATGAAATACCCTGGTACATTTATCAGATGTTACATGTAATATTCATAGTCAGTCATGACGTGCAACAATGTACAAACTAAGGATGTTAAATAAGGTGATAATGATCAGGTTCGATCAGATTCCTTATTGTTTTAATAAAGGGTTATTGTGGTTGATAATACTATCAGTTTGCCTCAGGGTAATCATACTTTTTAAATCTCTGTCTGACATTTCGTCTTACATAGTTAAATGTTCTCTAGGACCGGACAGCGATTTTTTCAGAGTTAATAAAAGTATATTATTTTGTATAGAAAAAAAATAACTGCAATGAAATGTCCTTTAGTGTTTTCAACAGTATTCCATCATGATATTTCTTTTTTGGCAGATATAGAGTATTTTGTCTCCAGAGACATTGCGTTAAAGTTCCTCTCATTTCATCAGCACTTCAGTTTGAAGCCTGGGATAAGTTCTACGAACTTTGTTCTCCATCTGATACCTGTAGCAAATATTAAGAATCTTCCTTCTAATATGTAATTTTTTTTAACATGACAAAATACAAGTTTCATGACCATATATAAGAGCTAAGACCTGTGGTAATCAATTCAAGTGGATACCATAATCAGTGCAAATGATTTGACTAGAACAGATCACTTACAGAATCGAGCTGAAGCTGATCACCATCCTTTTCAAATGAAGAGGGATACTCCTCTTCTTGTACAATCTCCTATCAAAAATTAAATTTAACTAAAATCAGACAATATTCAAATTTTAATTAAATTTTAACCCTTCAAGCTAAGGCACACACCATATTCACTCTTTCGTGCCTATCTCCCTTTTAGAAAGGATTTTGCTCTTTTCTTGAAGAATTTAGAATTACCTTATCATAAGGATGCTTTGTACCAAGTTTGGTTAAATTTGGCCCATTGGTTCTAGAGAAGATTTAGAAGTAAAAATTGTGAAAAGTTGACAGAATCAGACAGACGAAGGGACAACAGAAATAGAGGCGTGTTCCACAAAGCGGGGTGCTCGCTAGCACTCACCAAAATTTTTGTTGAAGGTATTGGGAATTTTTGTGAGCGCTTGCAAGCACTCACTCTGTTGACCACACCTCAGGTGATCAGAAAAGTTTACTTGAACTTTTGGTTCACTGAGCTAAAAAGACTTTATGTTATTGTAGTTTTACTTACATTTGCTGTACCATGAACATGAGGTGGAGATGATACAGCAGGTTGATCTTTACTTTCACATTGCTTCTTATATGTGTCCATACAGGTTAAGCAAATACCTCTTAATATATAAAATTTATAAAAATATCAATATTTTCATGCATGAATAACCTAAGTATTGTTTGCTGTTGTTACATTACACAATTAAGTCTGATTGTGGAAAGTACATGTAATTATATAAATTATTCATGACAAAAAAATTAGTACCGGTATTTCTTTTATTAATCATTTTAAGAAATGTTTTGATACTAATACCCCTCCCCCCCCCCAAAAAAAAAAAGGCAGGGTCATAGAAGAACCCAAATTCAAATTAAATGGAAAATGCATTTCAATTATTTGTGCTTAAGAGCACATATACGAAATAATTTATTTTTGCTTTAAATTAGGTTTTTAGACTGACTGTCTGCAGAAATATATTGGGTTGATCAAGCTTAAGATGGCAAGGCAGATATGGTTTAGTTTACCTTCTCCAATCACCACAAGAACTCCCATGGTGTGGAGTATATTCTGGCTCATTTCCTTGGATACTGCTCTTTGTGGTTTTTGCATCCCTTTGTGTTATGGAAAAACAACATTTCCTTGAGGGTTTCCAGTATATCCCAAGGCTGTAGCGATGGTATGGACAAACAGTGATTGAAGGATCAAAGCTTTCAACAATAAAGAATAGACATCAAATCAATATAATGTAAAATAGATGATGTCAAATATATTTTGACCATTTCATTTGTGTCAAACAATATTGTGTTGATTACATTACTTATAATCAAATTCATAATTTGATAGAGTAAAAACAAAATGTTTAAAGCATCTAAGGACCCCTCCATATTCTGATGTACTTCCTATTGAAATAAACAATAAAATAAAATAAAACTTTTTTTTCTTTCCCATATTTGATACCTAACAGTGTACCCCATTGGTTAGAGTTTTATCAACTACTCGGTATGTCATGAGTTCTAATCTCGCTGTGGCTTTTATAATTTTTACCTTTTCAAATATTTTTAAAACATATTTTAGATTCATATGCAATGATTGTAAAATTAGAAAATTCTAATCAAAAGAGTGAAAGTATTTTGATTTTAATATAATTTCATTGACATCAATAACAATAGGCGTCCCATACAACCTTAATTACCCCCATAAAGTTGGGGTTTTTTTTAATCATAAAAAAAGCTTGTATGTGAAGCAGAAACAAAATCCAAATACCCACCCACCCCCTTCAAATGATAAAAAGCTGTAAAAAAAAAATAGCTATACTGTTAAACATCTCATTCAATATTTAATATATTGACTGGTTTTCTGTTTCAGTTGTTTATTGTATCATTGAACATCTTTTTATATACATGTAGAGATACAAATATCTTTCAGTGATCTACTAAATATAATACATGTGCATATATAAACATTCATTTAATCTTATAATGAGTAGATAATGTAATAACAACGCAATCTGTGTCCACAAAATTTAGGTGAAAATGTGAATGAAAGAATATATATACACGTAAAGTAAGCAAGTATATTTATATGTCCATACAAAAACATCGATCGCTTCGATATTTATATCTAGTTCTAAAAATAGATTCGGGGAAACCAGTAAAATACATGTATGCCAAAAAAAACCCCAAAACATCACATTAGATGTTAGCTAAATTAATTCACTGATTGTAACTCCTATTTTATTCAATATTTGTAGCGTGAAAATGCACTCATATACCTGAATAGACCAATGCTATATGATATAAGGCTTCCTTCACTGTCGGCTGCTGGGTGACAGATTGTTTGTCGGCCACCGCTAAGTTTTAACCCTTGTAGATATCTTGCTACGTCTCTATCATAGTCACGGAGGGTCAACCGAACCGTTTCTTTTGGGTACGGTTTATATAGGCCGCAGGAACTTTTTGCGTAGTTCCACACACCGCAAACGATCGTGTTTTCTTCTTCACGAACTTCCATTTTCGCGCACTAGCGTACGTAGCAACGAAGCGCCATCTAGCGGCGATATTGTGAATCAATCAAGGAAGACAACCAATTTCCACTCAAATTTGATAATTTCATCGGCAGTTTAAACTCCAAACTCGAAATTTTCAAAAAATTTTAAAATCAGAAATCATTGTGCTGAGTGAGTTTAGTAACTAGTTAAAATCAAATGTTCATATAAGGTTTGCTGTTTTTAGTAATTTGATAAAAATCTATGCTTTTTTATAAAGGCTTACACGGCGTCAAACTGGAGCGCCTTGTCAATATATCGGGCCCGTATTCAAAAACGAAACGGAATATTTCAGAATAATTTTTACACACACATTCTATTCATCCCAGTTGCTTGCTGGGTAAAATTTCGTTTTATTTTGCGTCTTGTCACTTATCGCAAAATTTCGATATTGCCTGATTCTTAAGTGAACCTGTACTTAAAAAAATTGTCGGTATTTTCAAAAAACTTTAAATAAACTGATCAGCCAGAAAAGCTGTAACTTATGTGAAAGCATCCCCAGGTAGTGTAGATCCAAGTTTGTTCAAATCATGATCCCCAGGGGTAGGGTAGGGCCACAGTGGGGGGTTGAATTTTTACATAGGAATATATAGAATAAATCTTAAAAATCTTCTTCTCTAAAACTGATCAGCTAGAAAAACTGTTACTTGTGTGGAAGCATCCTCAGGTAATGTAGATTCAAATTTGTTCAAATCATGATCCCTGGGGGTAGGGTGGGGCCACAATGGGGGGGGGGGGGGTTGAATTTGTACAAAGGAATATATAGAGTAAATCTTTAAAAATCTTCTTCTCTGAAATCGTTCAGCTAGAAAAACTGAAACTTGTAAGAAAGCATCCTCAGGTAGTGTAGATTTAAGTTTGTTCAAATCATGATCACCGTGGGTAGGGTGGGGCCACAATGGAGGGGGGGGGGGTGAATTTTTACATAGGAATATATAGAGTAAATTTTTAAAAATCTTCTCTGAAATCGTTCAGCCAGAAAAACTAAAACTTGTATGAAAGCATCCTCAGGTAGTGTAGATTTAAGTTTGTTCAAATCATGATCCCCGGGGGTAAGGTGGGGCCACAATGGGTGTTGAATTTTTACAAAGGAATATATAGAGCAAATCTTTAAAAATCTTCTTCTCTGAAACTGATCAGCCAGAAAAGCTGTAACTTGTGTGGAAGCATCCTCAGGTAGTGTAGATTCAATTTTGTCCAAATCATGATCCCCGGGTGTAAGGTGGGGCCACAATTGGGGGTTGAATTTTTACATAGGAATATATAGAGTTAATCTTTAAAAATCTTCTTCTCTGAAATCGTTCAGCCAGAAAAACTAAACCTTGTATGAAAGCATCCTCAGGTAGTGTAGATTTAAGTTTGTTCAAATCATGATCACCGTGGGTAGGGTGGGGCTACAATGGGGGTTGAACTTTTACATAGGAATATATAGAGTAAATCTTTAAAAATCTTCTTCTCTGAAACTGATCAGCCAGAAAAACTGAAACTTGTAAGAAAGCATCCTCAGGTAGTGTAGATTTAAGTTTGTTCAAATCATAATCCCCAGTGGTTGGTTGGGGCCGCAATGGGAAGTCGAATTTTTACATAAGAATATATAAAGAAAAATCTTCAAAAATCTTTTTCTCACAAACTTATCTGGCAGAAAAGCTGTAACTTGTGTGAAAGCGTCCTCGGGTATGGAAGATTCAAGTTTGTTCAAATCATGATACTGGGGGTAGGGTGGGCCACAATGGGGGGGTCAAACTTTTACTTAGGAATATATATGGAAATATCTTTAAAAATCATGTGCCTAAAAAAGTCAGTTCAGATAGCCTAGATTAAAATTTGTCAAAATCATTATCTTCAGGACTAGGGGGGGGGGGGGGGGTCCAATTTTACAGAGGAAAACATTTAAATTATCTACAAAAACTCAAATGTTATTATATATGTTTTTACTTATATGCAAGCACTTTGAATTATTGTTGATTCTTTAAAATTGTTTAGACTCTGACCCCTGAACAATTCTTTGGCCTCACAAGGGGTTCAGAGTTTGATGTAGGTTTATAATCCATATATAAACAGTTGTTTAAGTCTGATCATTTTCTCGAGAACTGCAATGCTAAATATGTAATGTGACTGTAAAATCATCCTTGTCTATCATTGTTCAGGTGAGCGATGTGGCCCATGGGCCTCTTGTTTAAATTTTGATCTTAAAAAACATGACCTATCCAAAGCGAGTATTACAATGCAATTTCACTGAATATATGTCGAACTACTGTTGTTTAATCTACAATGTACATTACACGTGGCAAGTTAAGATTCAATAAGAATTGTTTTTGGTGTGAATGTATTTTATTAGATAATTTAAGGGATAAACAAAAAAAAAATCTTTATACTTTCTAGTTCTTCTCCTTGAAGGTTTTCATACTTAACAGAACAAGGATAATTTAGAAATTGTTAAGATACATTGCTTGTTCTCTTTCTTTTTAATGGATTTAACGAGGCCGGATCTAATTATACCCGCACTTTCTAAAAAAAATTCGGGTATATTGTTGTTACCCTGTTCCGTCTGTCCGTCCGTCTGTCACGTTTTACTTTCTCAAACTGCTCTTACATCTTATAAACCAGCAAACTGAACTCTTGGAGTATGATTTGGGGTGTCATGTTGTTTTATAAACAGGTTTCAAAAATTCTCTGGTAGTCCTGGGGGTCAAATAATGGGTAAAAAATGACGTTTTTTGACAAAAAACCTTCTTTCTCGAACTCCTTTTACATTTTTAACAGTAGACAAATCATCTCTTGGAATATGTTTTTGGGTGTCCTTATAGATGCGCAATAAGGTTTAGGAAATTTCAATATTGTCCTGGGGTTCATTAAATGGCTGAAAAATGACGTTTTTTTTTTACAAAAAGTCTGGTCAATTTCTTTTTGCAGAAGCTTAATAATCTAATAGGATATGCTTCGGGGTGTCATGTTGACGTGTAATCATGTTTCAGAATTTTTGTTTTTAGCACGGGGGTCTGTGGGCATCAAACAATGACGTTTTTTTGCCAAAAAAATATGGTTCCCAGAACTCCTCTTACAATTTATCAAGTAGCTATGTCATCTCTTGAGATATGATAGGGACTGTCCTATAGATGTGCAATAAGGTTTTAAAAATTTAAATTTCATTCAGGGAGTCAAATAGTAGCAGAAAATTGACGTTTATCACTCCTAAAAAAACCTACTTCCCAGAACTCCTCTCATAATTTAATGAATAGGCACATCATATCTTGGGATATGATAGGGGCTGTCATATAGTCATGCAATAAGGTTTAAAAAATTTAAATTTCATCCAGGGAGTCAAATAGTAGCTGAAAATTGACGTTTACCACTCCTGAAAAAACCTATTTCCCAGAACTCCTCTCATGATTTAATGAATAGCCACATCATTTATAGGGGCTGAGCTATAGATATGCAATAAGGTTTTAGAAATATAAATTTGATTCTGAGGGTCAATACTATCTGCAAAATGATGTTCCGTCCCATAAAAAACCTAATTCCTGGACCTCCTCTTATCTCTTGTGATTGAAATAACGTACCATAAGATGCATAAGGAGGAAGAATATATATGCTTTAGGGGTGGGGATCACAAGCATTTTTTCAAGATAATTGATCATTTCTGATTTTGGGAGGGTGGGGTGGGGTGAGGGTGACCTTCAGATGCCATGACCTTCTAATACCACAAAAAGATTTGCCTTGACATGGTCATGGTTCAAAAAACAAAAATATATATGGTTTAGGAGTAGGGATTTCGATGATTTTGAGGATATTATAAAAATATTCAACTATTCATGTTTTCGGGGGGGGGGGGGGGGGGGGGGAGGAGGAGATTCAGAGTCTCTTCTCACATTTTTACAGTAGCAAAATCATTTCTTCTTGTTTGGTATATTTCTGTATGATGTCAGATGTACATAAAGAGATTATTGAAATTGCTTTTTAATCTTAAAGATAGACAAAATGTTATATGTAATTGTAGAAATTGTAACGTCAGTCAACAAAAACCTAGAGCTTGCTGTACAAAACAAATCAGGGTCAACATTGGGCTAGGGCTAGGAATTACACTACATATGAATAAGATAGGTTACTTGATTAGTTCCAACTCTGGAAAGTCACTGGGCATCTCAAAGGGGACATAACCTATATACATGTACCGTTTGATGTGCAATGACACAAGGAGGAAGAATAAATATGGTCTAGGGGTGGGAATCTCAACAGTTATTAAAATGAATTACCATTTCCTATTTCAGAGGAGGGGGGGGGTTGTTGTTTAAAAACAGCTCCGGGGGTGGGGGAATGACCCAAGGGGCATGGGCCAATTTGTCTTAAATGTATCTTGACATGATCAGCAGAATTGGACAGAATGATCACTATAGGGCATATGCAGAGTGGGGCCCTAAATAGTTACAAAATCAATCTACAAAAAATATTGATAACATGTTATACATGTATTTAAAAATGTCTTTATTTTCAAAATTATTAACAAATTAATCAGTCAAAATGAGTTATAAATAACCGATTGGCAATTCTGCAATTGATTGCATGATCCCTAGTATAATATCACATGTATTTTTTATATATATAATTATACATGTATGTTAACAATCAGGATTAAAATGCACAAATTTTCATGAGTCATAAATCTTGACATACAACATATCTCTTGACAAAAAAAAATAAGCAATTTAAAATAAAAGAAAATTAGTCATTAACTCTTTTTCTATTACTGGTGTATGATGATGGGGTAGGGGGTATAATGGAAAAAAAGCTGCAGCATGCCTTCATTCTCACTAGAAATGTAAATCTAATCCACACATCCTGGGGATGGGGAACGGTTAAGACCCCTTCCCCTTCCTCCCTATTATAACTCATATAATGAAAAAATAAAAGAATTCTGCAATTAAAATGACAGAAACTGTAGATAAGCTTATCTAAATAAAGATGATGATACAGTGTGCTGGCAAAGGGAGATCACATTTTAGAAAGTGAAAGTAAAATTTAACTGCTTTGTATACCGGTGTCTCATAATATTACACTTCTACATGTATTGTACTTACCTATATTGGTCAACATCATAATGATAATCCAATTAGCACAATACGAATTCCTTTAGCTGATCACCACAAAAGAAATGTTTATTCATGTTAATTAATCCTATTCTGCATATCAAGAAAACATATGCATGTACATCACGTGAAACCCATCTAACCAAAGAGCTGGGTAAAACTAGGACCCGATGCAACGTGTACACTCTGTTGTGTACGAAACTTCAGACAAAGATCATTTGATTGTAACATATTGCATGTGGCCTTCTTTTTGACTAAAACTAGTACAAGAGAGTGTTATTTAGAGGCAAACACTTGGTGCGTGTATTACTGTCTAATGACAGCATCTAGTTTATATTTAATTATACATGTATGTTAACAATCAGGATTAAATGCACAAATTTTCATGAGTCATAAATCTTGACATACCACATATCTCTTGAAAAAAACAATAAGCAATTTAAAATAAAAGAGAAAATTAGTCATTAACTCTTTTTCTATTACTGGTGTATGATGATGGGGTAGGGGGTATAATGGAAAAAAAAAGCTGGATCATGCCTTCATTCTCACTAGAAATGTATATCTAATCCACACATCCTGGGGATGGGGAACGGTTAAGGCCCCTTCCCCTTCCTCCCTATTATAACTCATATAAACATGATATTTAAGACCCAAATTTAATACAAAATAGGGTCAATATGGAGTCAATAGTGTAGGTCTGACAAATGAAAAAATAAAAAAATTCTGCAATTAAAATGACAGCAGCTGTAGATAAGCTTATTTAAATAAAGATGATGATACAGTATGCTGGCAAAGGGAGATCACATTTTAGAAAGTGAAAGTAAAATTTAACTGCTTTGTATACCGGTGTCTCATAATATTGCGCTTCTACATGTATTGTACTTACCTATATTGGTCAACATCATAATGATAATCCAATTAGCACAATACGAATTCCTTTAGCTGATCACCACAAAAGAAATGTTTATTCATGTTAATTAATCCTTTTCTGCATATCAAGAAAACATATGCATGTACATCACGTGAAACCCATCTAACCAAAGAGCTGGGTAAAACTAGGACCCGATGCAACGTGTACACTCTGTTGTGTACGAAACTTCAGACAAAGATCATTTGATTGTAACATATTGCATGTGGCCTTCTTTTTGACTAAAACTAGTACAAGAGAGTGTTATTTAGAGGCAAACACTTGGTGCGTGTATTACTGTCTAATGACAGCATCTAGTTTATATTTAATTATACATGTATGTTAACAATCAGGATTAAATGCACAAATTTTCATGAGTCATAAATCTTGACATACCACATATCTCTTGAAAAAAACAATAAGCAATTTAAAATAAAAGAGAAAATTAGTTATTAACTCTTTTTCTATTACTGGTGTATGATGATGGGGTAGGGGGTATAATGGAAAAAAAAAGCTGGATCATGCCTTCATTCTCACTAGAAATGTATATCTAATCCACACATCCTGGGGATGGGGAACGGTTAAGGCCCCTTCCCCTTCCTCCCTATTATAACTCATATAAACATGATATTTAAGACCCAAATTTAATACAAAATAGGGTCAATATGGAGTCAATAATGTAGGTCTGACAAATGAAAAAATAAAAAAATTCTGCAATTAAAATGACAGCAGCTGTAGATAAGCTTATTTAAATAAAGATGATGATACAGTATGCTGGCAAAGGGAGATCACATTTTAGAAAGTGAAAGTAAAATTTAACTGTTTTGTATACCGGTGTCTCATAATATTGCGCTTCTACGTGTATTATACTTACCTATATTGGTCAACATCATAATGATAATCCAATTAGCACAATACGAATTCCTTTAGCTGATCACCACAAAAGAAACGTTTATTCATGTTAATTAATCCTATTCTGCATATCTAAAAAACTTATGCATGTACACCACGTGGAACCCATCTAACCAAAGAGCTGGGTAAAACTAGTACCCGCTAATGCAACCTGTACAACTGTGTTGTGTACGTAACTTCAGACAAAGATCATTTAATTGTAACATATTGCATGTATTTTCATAACTTTATTCTTTAAAACCCCTTGCACAATTTTATTAGGTAATTAACCATGTAAAGCACAATTTTCAGCTTTAACGTGGTATGGGACACCCACATATTGTGACGTACTCCTTATTGAACAAAACAAAGTATGAAATATAATATTCCCCCCCCCCCCCCCAAATAATGTTTCGTAACAGCATAGTGCTATGGGTTAGAGCGTTAACAATGTGTCTGTAAGTAGAGAGTTTGAATCCTGCTGGGGCTTATCTTATTTTTACCTTAAGTTTCCAAAAAAAAAAATTAAAAACTTATTTTTTTGGCCAAATATTTATTTGTAAAAAAAATTTTAGTTCTAAAACGGTGAAAGTAATTTAATTAGAATATAACTACATATAATATAAATAACGCACTTTTATCCGCGTAAATATTGACATGTGTTTGATACCACCTTTTAAAATCGTTAAAGCAGTCCCGCATTGAAAATCATTGCGCAATATGACATTTATTTTGCACTGTTTACAATATTCTTTATTGCAATTACATGTACAGGCTTTCATTGTTATCAAATTATTCTGATTAATTTCTTATTTATCCATGTGTAGTGGAGGGGGGGAGGGTCAGAGTAATAATTGTGTTTGCAGGGGGGATTGTAGTCTGAGGTTTACTTTTGGTAATTTTACTACATAAATGATTTTTTTTTTGGGGGGGGGGGTTGGTTCTGGATTTCTCACCCCCAACCTTTCTTTAAATCCACGGACACAATGATGTTGGCACACAAAAGCAAAAATAAAGCAGGCAACCGCCAGGGGTAGGGGTGGGAGGGCATAATTTAATTTTGTTTGTAATAATTATATACACCATACTATCTATGACATGAAACATTTAGATTCTTGATAAATTTAAAATTCACATGCAAACAGTTCAACCCCAAATTGTACATAAAGGCAATATGTGTATTATGGGATGTGAACTCAGCATTTATGAAAATTATGATTTTTAAAAAGTACCGGAAATTGCATGTGGGCTTCTTTTTGACTAAAACTGGTACAAGAGAGTGTTATTTAGAGGCAAACACTTGGTGCGGGTATTACTGTCTAATGACAGCATCTAGTTAAAACATTTTGACATTTTTAAGTAATACAAATATATATAACATCACATATTTAGGGTCATAAATATAAAATCATTCGTTACTGTCTTGAAATACATGTATTAAGCTATATTTAGGTAGGGGTAAGAAAACTTGACAGAGGGCTAGACTTGCTAAACCCTCTTCACGTTTTCAACCCGAGATGAAAAACAACTTATACTTCATGACATTTTGTTTATTCTACAACATAATATCAATTTTACGCCTAAAACGAGCTTTTTTTAATTTGACAAATTTCGCTATATATCTGCAATGGAAATGAAATGCTGCGCAAAAGCGTGCATACTCGAACTTTACTCAGCCTCGTTTACGTGAAATGTGGAATAGGCATTCAACAAACCCCACCCAAAATCACATATTCGGTGATATCTACAAACATGAAATATGTTGTTAAAAACGGTACATGAGAGATTTTCCTATAATAGAAAATGTTGAATGTTGCTTACAAAATGTCGCTAGATCTATAGAAAATTATAAAAGAAATTAAATTACAGTTGCCCTTTTTTGCATTTTATTATACAGCAACCACTTTTGTGCTTTTTTTTCTTCATGAAACTTATCATATAACATATATTTATATTATATTTTTACTAAAACCGACTACGACGAATTACAGAATGGTTACGTCAAGCCAGCGCAACGAACATATATAAAATTGGTAAGAGTCTTGAGAAAACTTCTTTTCAGACCGAGCAACTGCCTAAACATACAACTTTACGGTTGAAAATGATCTATAGTAGAAGTTTATCTGGGTCTCTTTTGCCAATTTTTTTTTTAACCGGAACGAACAAAGGGACAAATTAACAAGAATGTATTACACTCGATCAACGATTTTAAACTATATGTATGACGGTAAGAGATTTTTTTTACAGTAATTTGCAATAGGCATTCAGGTAATATTATAATGTAACTCACTGTTGTTCACAAAAATTTAAATTGAGAGAATATGTAAATACTGGTTTCATATTTTTACAACAAAAAGAAATAAAGAATTGTTCATGTTTTGTATTTTTAAATCAGATTTTTAAATTATATGAAAAATATGACTGATTAATTTTCAATGTTTCTCTACCCCAAGGAAATAAGAGTATATGTCTCATATCGTATTTTTTTTCTGAGCAGCCATCGTATTGTTCACACTTATTTATATCCTTTAAAAATGTTTTTTTTTTTCGGAAGTTACAACCAAAGCTGCATATGGGTTTTCTGCGATACAGATGCAAAACATAAACTGTACAATTTGATTTGGAATGGGTCGGTATAAATTATTGCCAGAAAAAGTACAGTTAATATGAAGTTTTGATAGCTTCCTATCAATTTTACTGCAGCATCGTGTTTTTAAAATAGTTTTTCGGTCATATAAGAGATTACATCCTATAGGTTGCAGTTTTGTCAATTTGTAAACGTTTATTATCTTGCCATTAATTTTCCAAAAATAAAAATATAATTGATAATTAGTCCATTTTTTTCAAAAGATTACCCAGAAATATGTGGCTTTAAAAAGACATCTACATGTAGATTTATAGATAAATAGCTGAATAACATGAAATAATTCACACTTTTCATGCCAGCAAATTATTATATCAATACTGATTCTCACAGACAAGAATAACTCTATAAGAATAAGAATTCAAAAGCATTTATTGTACATAAAAATGAAAATATCTATAGAAAACAAAGTAAGCCGTTGAAATAAAAAGTTATCGTTTAATCAAACGGCAAGGTATTGCGTGAAAGTGCGTTGCAAAACTACCACTATTGTTTTTTTTAAAAGTAAACTGTATACATGTACACAGTTTACAAAATATCCTTAGAATATTATCTTGATCGGGGTCTTACTATGTATGACTAAAATATGGCTATTTTCATTAGATTTTTCTTGGTAAAAACGTATGCAAAAAACGTTTCTCTTTTTTCTTATAGTGTGCTTTGGTATGGAAAAAGTGACGGGCGTTTTTTTTTCTAATACGTTCAAGATATTTTAATTTTTTTTTTTTTTAGATTTTCGTGAAGACGAAAAAAATAACTAGAATGGAAACCTCTAATGATATTAACTCAGCACTAACGTAACAACATATTAAAGAAGAGTAACGAACTTCAGAGACACGACTTTGCAATACGTGCGGTTTTTTGTTGTTTTTATTTTATTTTATTTTTTTTTATTTTTTTTGCTGTTTTTTTTTTTGTATAACGGTAGTGGATTTAGAATACCGTATTTCATAAAGATTACTGTGAACTTTTCATTTCTCATGACAGAAGGAATTTATGTGGATACACAATTATACATCTTTCATATTGTAAAGGAGCTATTTGATAATACAATTGGGAAGTTTTAGACGATGCTGTTTCTGTGTTTGAAAATGTTTGAGGCACGTGTTTTTAAGATGTAAAACATATATTAGGAAAAACGTAATGACTTTAATCACAAAACGGATATATAAAGATCGTCTTTATAATGTTACGTACTGATATGAAAATGATTCAACAATGATTACACATAATGTTCAAAAAATGTTTCTTTTAAATGTTATTACAACGCAAAAAACAATCACACATTTACGTTATAATAAATTTCAATTAAAAATAAATTATATTCACTGTGCGTTGATCCATATTTTTCTGTTAAAGGTGAAATAAGGTTTTCCAAACAACATGGCTGTCAAATTTCTGTAGAATTAAAAATTTCTATCAGAGAGAGACATTGAGGTGAACCTATAAGCGGATCGACAATTATATCCTGTACATTTGGAAACAAACTGGAAAAAAACAATTGCAGTGTTAATATCAGGGTTTTTTTTACTCATGATCTACGACATGTAGATAAATCAAACAAGACTGAGTTCATTGACATTTTCTAGAAAGTTTTTAATCTTGTCACGCAAGGGTTTTGGTGTCGATGGATTTTTTACCAAGATCTTTAATTTATCATCGAACAATGTTTTCAAATTGTAGTCTTGTCCACGCTCCATTAGGACTTCGCTTTCCCTGTCCACGTCTTTCTCCCATAAACGCCAATACAATTTATTAATCTGATGGGGATATCTAAGACCTTCATCTGCGCTGATAGGCAATTTCCTCAGTACCGTTAGTTCGTTCCGGGTTAAGTAACGAAATTCTGTTTTCTCAGTATATTTGTTCTCAATGTCTTTGAGTATGATTCTTTCGGCCTTTTCTTTAAGAGATTTCGCTTCTTTTGAAATAGATTTATCACAGTGACAAGCAGCTTTGGATAGTAACTTAAATGTAAGCAGCCCTACAATGTAACCAGATCCATATTTTTTCATTCCTTCATTTATCTCGTTTAACTGATATTTAATCATTTCTTTTTTCAATCGCTTGATTAGTTCCGAATGTTGTTGATCCTCTCCTAAATCAAATCTCTGCAATGCTAGCCACTCATCGCTTTCTTTTCCAAAATCGGTGAGTGATTTGTTCTTATTCCACTCGACGTCAATTGATTTTATTATTTTCAAAACTCGTTCTTCAATGCGTTGGTTTCTCTGCCTTAAGCATGCGTTGTCTGTCTGAAGGTTAAGTGACTCCGACATTCTGTCTTGAAATGTCCTGTCAGATTCTCCAATAAGACTAAAGAAAACATAAAATGTAGACTATTACATGTACCCTAAAGATGTGACTTATATTAAATGTATACATTTTTGTTTGATATATATTTTATTTACAAAGCTTTTGGATTTTCTCACATTTTCTGTTTTTCATATACTTTTATCAGATGCCTGACGTTACCAGCTGCATACGACTTCATGTCATCTTCTAAAGGGCGTTTCTCCCAAAATCCGCTATTTTCTTTTGCGATTTTTCTCTAAAAAGCATAGATAAAACTCTTAATTTAGTGTCATAAGTAACCAATTAAATTTCCTCCAAAATAAATTTGAATAAAATAACGAGATATAATACCACTATTTTCTCTTTGTATTCTGAAACAGTGGCATCGAGAAGGTATATTTTGTAAACTCGATCAAGCCATATTTTCGAGTAAAGTTGACGTCCTTTGCGCTCTTCTGTTATAAAGTGTGCAACCTATATTGTTATAAAACCAAATAATGAATAAGTTCAAGGATCTCTCCTGATTTGCTATGTTATATGTTTTTATCCACTTACTTGTGTGTTTCCGATCCCCGAATTTTGATGAGGGGATAAAAAAAAAAACAACGAGTTATATTAAACTAATATACTATCGAAAGTTAAAGGATACTCTAGTGTTCACATGTCTTTCGATATTTTCAATACACTATCGTTGTGAGCTTAACAACACATGATCTACAGAATGTCAACAATATTACACCTAAAAAATGAACAAAATATATACAAACATTAAATTGTTAACATATCTGTATCAATTAATAACAAAAAGCGTTAAATGTTGGACAATTTTACCTCTAGATCTTTCGATTTTTATTGTTGTGTCAATCATCCAAGTCGAAGTAAAAATAGCAACTGATTTTATTTTTGATGCCGAATTTGAAACATGTTGGACATAAATTGCAATTTTTTCACCTAAAATGTTAATGTTTGCTAGACTTTGCATCTAACAATTCATATTTGGTGTCGTCTTGATGGTTGCATCTGATATATTACGTGTTTTTTAACTCATGTTTGTTCTAAGTGAAAACATAAGTAGCTGATACGTCATCCATGGAAATTGATTTGAATAAACTGTAGATTTTTCTGTATTGGATTTACTTAAGATGCTGTAATTGCTGATGTTAAGAATATTGTTGGCCTTTAGTCTGCATAATTTAGTTTGTAAATGTGTGGATCTGTAAAAAACTTATCGTATTGTTCAAAAAATTTGCTTCGTCATATATAAAGAAATTCAAATCTATGTGGTTTTTAGTTATGACGTAACGTTGCGTAAGAAACGGCAGTGTAATATAAAATTGTATTAAATGATTGATACCAATCAAATGAATATATATATATATATATATATATATATATATATATATATATATATATATATATATATATATAGAGGATCTCTCATGATTTGCGATGGTATATGATTTTTATCCAACGAGTTGTGTGTTTTCTATCCCCGAGCCTTGGCGATCATATACCATCGCAAATCATGAGAGATTCTTTTTATCACATGTTTTACCACGTTTTTTGTTAATCTCAATTTTTTTCTGTACTAATTATAATTGTGAGTCGCACAACACATGAACTACGAGACGTCAACAACTTTACGCATGGAAAAAAGTTCCTTGAAGTTTAACCAACAAACATTTCATTTTCGAAATATTTCTTTACGAATTCATGAAAAATAAATAAAACAACATTAAATGCTTCACTTTTACAACTCAACACTATTCAACTGTATTATTTTTTAGTTTTTCATTATACGTCAATCAACCGGCTAAACCTCCGTAATGTTTAATTATGACGTCCCGTGGCGTAAGAACACACAGTGTATTATCAAAAATTTATCCCATGAGTGATACCCACCGCATATTGAGATAAACATGTGATAAATAAATATATATATATATATATATATATATATATATATATATATATATATATATATATATATATATATATATATATATATATATATATATCAAATGCCTGCTTCAAAGGATTTTATTCGTGCTAAAATGAAAATACCTTAACATCAAATACATTCTGAAGAGTAATATTGAACTGGCTGCGTAAGGCACTGCTATCCGCTGAGCAATCAAACATCACCTATACAAAAGACTAAATGAAATGAGAATAGCAGTCATCATAAGATACATCTCAGTTAATTCAATCAAGATGAAATGACATTTTCCTACAAAAGTGTGAACAAATATTCACAATTCAAGTATTTTACTGATAATTTCTTAAGATTATAATAAAGTGTTTAGTAAACATTTCCGTCCACATAGAATATAAAAAAATAACCTTCAAAATTCTTTCAGATTCTAATAAAGTTTTTAGTCCAGCCACTGAAAGAAGATCACTGCATTTATGTACATCAAACAGGTAAACATCCTCTTTAGAAGTACTAATCTGTAGAAGGGTCAGTGTACCGTTGGCCCTGAGATGAACTCCCTGACAATCCACAGCCAGTACTTTCTCTTTTGACAAAAGGGAGGCAATTTCTTTACAATGTTCAGTACGCATGACTACTGTCGGGTTTTTTACTTCCGTCATCTATAAAAGAAACATAGTACCATATTTGGTTTTTGTTTTAGATCAAAGACGTGCATAACCAAAATCATTATTTAAAAAAGCAAAATTCACATTCTTAATGGCCAGCACCCAGTTTAATTTTGAGTCTGACATCTGAACAAGCTAAATTCGGTTCGATGTCTAAACCTGCTGAAATTTGATCTTATATATATATATATATATATATATATATATATATATATATATATATATATATATATATATATATATATATATATTTTATTTCATTATTTTTTTTTCAAAAATACCGAGTCAGGACTTTAAGGATGGCTGCACTCTAATTTAGCATTAGAGTGTCGCCATACTGAACATATAAACAGGTATTTGCATGTAAATTATGTGTTACATTTTGCCGATCAATTTTTTGATACATGTAGTTAGCAAAAATGTCTGGACTGTTTATGTGAATTACAGTAGAGTGCTCTGGAAATTACTTTAAATAATGAATGCTAAAATTTGAATCTTTTAAGGTCAAATTGTGCCTTATTTTCTGTAATGCAAATTTTAGTTCATTCAGTTTATATTACTTTTTAGAATCCGAAGTTTAATTCAAGTTTACTTTTCAATACCCAAGACTCTGCTGAATCATCTATGAAGAAAAAGGAATGACTCATAATTTTCATAGAAATATATCAAAACCCTGAAAGTATAGAATAATTAAACTCAAACAAATAATGACAATAAAAATAAAAGTAATGTATTGTGATATCAAATTTATATCTAAAAATTCAAATTACATTATCTAGGGGATCCGAGGGGGATATTGCTATTCTTCTTTTTTTTTACTAGGTAGGGGTGGTTAGGTCTATTTCGATTTTCGGTAATTTTACCGAGTGTCTATGTGAATTTAATAAGCTTGAATTTTCCAGCGAGGGGGGATTATTATCTAAAAAAATGTTTTATTCTAAAGAGAAAGTAACAGCTTAGTTTTACATGTAACAATGAATACATGTATAACATAACTTATCGTTTGTTTTGTATACACTATGATTTTTAACTAATCATTGAGATGATTTCATATCACATGTAATTTTTTACGAACATTTTCCAAACTTAAAGACTCCTCTTTCTAAGCAGACACCGAACTATGATTAAAACTTTTGCCATCGTTTACAATATAGACGAATACATATTTGATGTTAACATGCACTGCAAAGATCACTGTATGTATAACACTACAAAACACACTTAGCCATATAAAATCCAATCAGGGTGAAAACTACAAGGGAGTGAGTCGCCATATACACTTTGCAAACATAACACTAAAAAACGAAACTGTATGTGATGTGGGGAACTAAAGACGTTGGTGGCAAAGGCAGCCTTCACACATTTTCAGTGTCAGTTATATCACCTTACAAAATTGTTCCATTTTTATGTTATCTTTTGTTGACGTGTTATGCTAATTAATTCAGCATTTATCGTTGACTTCTCTTTACTGAAACTGTACTTAATTGCAAGATGGGTACAGTTATCTTTACGTATAGCCCACTTTCTCTTTGTGTATATGTCAGTCATTTTCTCTCTGTCTCTCTTTCCCTCTCTCTATTTCTTGATCTCTATATCTCTCTCATGTCATTGATATACTACAAAGCACTTTGCGTAATCGGATTCTTGTCGTGTATTCTATACATATTCTATGGTTTTAACTTGTAATTTAAATAATGGTGTCTTAACTTAATCATAACCTGTATTTTGATAGGTTGATTCTATCATTGAATTTGGTTCACACTGATGTTATTTTTATTATCAAAATTAAAACATATTTTAAGTACATTCCAGGTTAAAATATATCGGGAGAGAAAACACACACGGCAAGCAAAATCTCTTAGATTCGCGAAATACACGATATTATCAATACTTTCATAATTCGTACATTAAAGGATAATTCATCTAAGTTACTTTAAACATTATATAACCATTGTATAAATGATAATATGATATTTATTTGTAGGTACATGTAAATGCATGTACGGATGATTTATATTTAAACCAGTATGATGTCGCTAGGATACAGATTTTCAGATGCTTGATTTGATTGGTTAATATAGATACTGAATCTAAAATTTCTAATCGTATTTCGAATTTCGTATTTCGAATCTCGTGTGAGCCTTTTGGGCTTTGTAGATTAGACATACCATCGCGCTCGCGTATGTGTAAGTGTAGATGGAATATGTCCACTACGTCTTCATTTTTTGGAAATGAGGAAATCCATATACTTATTTACATGAATGTACATACATGCATATAACTAAGTACCCATAAGCGTGGTTTATATAGCCTTATTGCTTGTATATTTTCATGCTGGTTATTTACATGTAATTTAACAAATGTGTTGACTTTTCTAAAGCTTGAATATTCAATGCGGATACTGATTTGAGGAAAAACAATTGTTTATTGAAATATACCGTGTTATAGAGGCTTTGTTGCATTTATATTTTCTTACAAACATCTTACGGCTTACCTAGATTATACATATTATTGTTTTAATTAGTTGTGATATAAACTGAAAATAATAATACACATGTTTACTTGAAACGATAGTGTACAATAAGGATTACATTTATGGGAACAACCTATTTTTCACTGTATCTGTTCAAATAAAGACAGAAAAAAGAGGATATAGTGAATTAAATTAAAAAAAAAATACAATTACACATTATTATAGTTTCTAAACAAGAAACTTTATATGAACATGCAAGCTTATATCTTAAGATCTAACTTGGAATCTACTCGAACAAGTATGCGTACCTGTTGCTTTGCTAAACCTTTATACTGATACATTGATCGTAGAAGAGATGTTGCAGAACCTATTCAATCATATAAATTAATATTAAAACTATAAAGTACTGATTAAACTTGAAAGTATTCTTACCTCGGCCATATTGAAATCAGAAATGAGTACTGCATCTAAGTGCGTGCCCTTATAAACCCGTCCCGAGTTTGCGTGATACATTGTCTATACTGAAATCGAAACCAACAAAATGGGGTTTCTCATTAAAAGCTTTCACTTTCCTAAACGGGAAACATTTTGGAAATCGCGTATGCCACATACAAAATGACAGACCATTTCAGTTTCATTTTGAATGAGCACTATCTTAACTGTGCAGTAAAGCAAATAAATTTTGTCACCGATGTGTTTAGATTACTTCAAAACTGAGCGGTGGATTCAGATGTTTTAGATATGGTTGTGAAAAGGTAGAGGAGAAAGGAGAGTCCACCTCATGATAAGTTTGGTAGTACATGTATGATGGTCTCAGCAGTTTTGACACCCCTCATCAAACCTCAGTAATTTCTAAAGGAGATCTGAAGACAGCCCGCTATTGCTTTATTATACCGTTAATATTGTTTTTGGTATTTTTCGAACAATCAAAGACAATTTCATGAAATGAGACATTTTTTTGTATTGAAGAATATGTACCTAGCTGATATATATATAAATATTAGCAATATAATTGAGTCGTTTATCTATGAATAGTGTAATAACCACCCGCCCTGATTTTGAACCACTATAACAACCCTGGTGACATGTTTACGATACGAAACAATATGGCTGTGTTGATATACGCAATCCATTATCTTTAAAAATAAAATCAGTTTTTAAATTTGTTTATTCGGTATCTACCTATTTCGTTTGTTGGTTTTTAAAAACCATTTTTACAAAATTCAAGATATGAAGTCAGGCTCAAGGGAAATTTTCTGATCAAATTAAACTTTGATTTTTTAATTGAAAATAAAACTTTATTTGTCGCTGTGGTCGTAATATTGTATTTTTTCACATTTAATCTTCTGCTGAACCACTGAGCAAATTTCAACCAAACTTTACAAAAAGCATCACTGGCTGAATAGAATTGAAAATTCTGTTTAAAAGAAGGGCTGCGTTTTTTCCAAAGGGAGATAATTGAAATATTGAAAACTTGCGTACATAATTTTAAAATCTTCTTCTTAAAAAACATTTGGTTAGAAAAGCTAAATATTGTGTGGAATCTTCTTCGGGTTGTGCAGATTCAGGTTTGTTCAAATAATGATTCCCGGGGGTAGAGTGGGTCCAAAATTGTGTGCTGGGGGGGGGGGGGGGGGGGGCTACATAGTGATAAAACGATTTTTGTTTAAATTTTCTCAAAAATTCATTTCGCCAAAAAGGCGTGGAAAGATCGTGAAGAAGGTAAGTTTTAAGTATCTTCAAATCATTGTCCCAGGTAGTAGGGTTGGGTCACACTATGGGTTTAAGTTCTACAGATGAATAAACGGAGAACAATCTTTAGATATTTTTCTACGATATTTAGATATTCTGTATTTGATATTATGAAGCTTGTGTTAATAAGAGTTATGGCCATTGTTGACCTGTGAGCGATCTGGTTCCTGGGCCTCTTGTTTTGTGTGTGTGTGTGTGTGTGTGTGTGTGTGTGTGTGTGTGTGTGTGTGTGTGTGTGTGTGTGTGTGTGTATAACAGTTCTAAATAACTTTAAATTTATTTTGATCGAAGTAATAAGGATTAAAATAAATAATAATTGTTCCTCTCTACATAATGTGCAGCTCAATTCAATCGAGATCAAATGACTTTAAATCAATCATAACATTTAAAAGGGTGTTACAACTGCAATTATGCGTCCAAAAAACACTTTAATTAAAATAATGGATGAAATTTAAAAAAGAAAAGATAAACATCTGGTTTAAAATTGAAGGAAATGAATTCCGATAATATCTAATGGAATATCGGGGACAGTCAAGGGAATACTTGAACCAATAAGAGTTTGGATGAAAACAACTTATCTAAAAATCGTGCTTTTCAGAACTTAATTTACCACAAATATTATTTTCCCCCCGTTTTTTGTTTTTTTATTATAAGATATGAAATATCAGATTCAAAATATGATATTAAATTTGAAACCCAGAGTTCACAGTTTGTTGAGTCGCATGACTTTGTTATCAACAAAAATTGAACTAAATAAATAGAGCCATTGCTCAAAGTACATCAAGGATATCCCTCACTTCACCAGTTGTTTGTATAACGCTGTGTAAATTAAGCTAGGCAAGATTAAATTTCAACACAGAAAAGGGCCACTTTTATTTAGAACACAGATTGCGATTTGCAATGTTTTGTCACATTTTGTTCTGCATTTACTACTGTTTTACATTAGTTAGCAAAATATACGGTTGATATCATATTTTACAGTTTTAATATTATAATGTGTGTTCTTAAGCTACATAACTGTATACATTATCAATACGTTTGTTTAGAAACTTGTAGAAGCAAGATACAAATCAACAGACCTACCAAACTAATAATGCTTGTCTGATCAGTGTTTTATTTCAAATTAATCAATCACTAAACAAATCCAGTACAGACATATCTAAGATTATTTCTCATTCAATATTAATTGTCCTTACTTTCCTCTGGAAGATGTATACAGGAAAAGTTGAATATAACGAACACGTATATAATGAATTTACGGCTATAACGAATTCTTATGCATGTCCCGGCAGAGTTCTTATATAAAACCTATAGAAAATTGCAAGTATATAACAAACACGGTTATAGCGAATTTACGGCTATAACGAAGTAATTTTCAGACCCCCGGAGGCAAAAATTTAACGTATTTTATCATTTATATAACGAATATTTTCCACTACAATTTTTTTGAAGATACATGCAACTTTAAGACGCATATAAAAATACTGACGTTCATATATTTTACATTTTGTTTTAATTGAAGAGGTTATAGAAACATTTTTTTGTAAATGACATTAATATTGATTGTATAACTTACGATACTTTCTAATTCTTTTATAACGAATTCGCTATAAGATTTCTAACAAATTTGCTATAACCATATAACGAATTACGGCTATAACGAAGTTTGTTATGTGGTCCTTTGAAATTCGCTATAAACGAGTTTTCCTGTATGTCATTTATGAGTTTCAGTGACATTAGAAATTACACATAATAAAATCCACTTAACTGGTAGCAATGTGGTTTAACGATTGACTTTACCTTCAAGTTTAGTTACACATTTACAATAAAGTAAATATATATAGGAGCAAACCCAGGATTTTCTAGATAGATGTCCCTGACGCACTGCGATAACTGATAACTGTTTTAGCGGGGCACATGCGCATACTAAAGTAACTATCAGAAATTAAAGCTACCAGTTTGTTTATATTGAGTAAATTGGCATTGTCATCAACAGTGAGTATATATCTGAATGTTTAATACAGTTACAATAATATTGTAAAGCTACGCTTTTCTTCCATTGTAGCAAGGCCATTGTGTTTTAGAAGTACGTACGAGGAATTGTATTTTTGTCATCAAATATGTAATCAGTCCTACTTAAGTGTGTCAATATAACCTTATAAAAAGTCATGAATAGCCTTCCCTGAAAAGACTATATATATATATATATATATATATGTGTGTGTGTGTGTGTGTGTGTGTGTGTGTGTGTGTGTGTGTGTGTATAACAGTTCTAAATAACTTTAAATTTATTTTGATCGAAGTAATAAGGATTAAAATAAATAATAATTGTTCCTCTCTACATAATGTGCAGCTCAATTCAATCGAGATCAAATGACTTTAAATCAATCATAACATTTAAAAGGGTGTTACAACTGCAATTATGCGTCCAAAAAACACTTTAATTAAAATAATGGATGAAATTTAAAAAAGAAAAGATAAACATCTGGTTTAAAATTGAAGGAAATGAATTCCGATAATATCTAATGGAATATCGGGGACAGTCAAGGGAATACTTGAACCAATAAGAGTTTGGATGAAAACAACTTATCTAAAAATCGTGCTTTTCAGAACTTAATTTACCACAAATATTATTTTTCCCCCGTTTTTTGTTTTTTTATTATAAGATATGAAATATCAGATTCAAAATATGATATTAAATTTGAAACCCAGAGTTTACAGTTTGTTGAGTCGCATGACTTTGTTATCAACAAAAATTGAACTAAATAAATAGAGCCATTGCTCAAAGTACATCAAGGATATCCCTCACTTCACCAGTTGTTTGTATAACGCTGTGTAAATTAAGCTAGGCAAGATTAAATTTCAACACAGAAAAGGGCCACTTTTATTTAGAACACAGATTGCGATTTGCAATGTTTTGTCACATTTTGTTCTGCATTTACTACTGTTTTACATTAGTTAGCAAAATATACGGTTGATATCATATTTTACAGTTTTAATATTATAATGTGTGTTCTTAAGCTACATAAAGGTAAACATTATCAATACGTTTGTTTAGAAACTTGTAGAAGCAAGATACAAATCAACAGACCTACCAAACTAATAATGCTTGTCTGATCAGTGTTTTATTTCAAATTAATCAATCACTAAACAAATCCAGTACAGGCATATCTAAGATTATTTCTCATTCAATATTAATTGTCCTTACTTTCCTCTGGAAGATGTATACAGGAAAAGTTGAATATAACGAACACGTATATAATGAATTTACGGCTATAACGAATTCTTATGCATGTCCCGGCAGAGTTCTTATATAAAACCTATAGAAAATTGCAAGTATATAACAAACACGGTTATAGCGAATTTACGGCTATAACGAAGTAATTTTCAGACCCCCGGAGGCAAAAATTTAACGTATTTTATCATTTATATAACGAATATTTTCCACTACAATTTTTTTTGAAGATACATGCAACTTTAAGACGCATATAAAAATACTGACGTTCATATATTTTACATTTTGTTTTAATTGAAGAGGTTATAGAAACATTTTTTTGTAAATGACATTAATATTGATTGTATAACTTACGATACTTTCTAATTCTTTTATAACGAATTCGCTATAAGATTTCTAACAAATTTGCTATAACCATATAACGAATTACGGCTATAACGAAGTTTGTTATGTGGTCCTTTGAAATTCGCTATAAACGAGTTTTCCTGTATGTCATTTATGAGTTTCAGTGACATTAGAAATTACACATAATAAAATCCACTTAACTGGTAGCAATGTGGTTTAACGATTGACTTTACCTTCAAGTTTAGTTACACATTTACAATAAAGTAAATATATATAGGAGCAAACCCAGGATTTTCTAGATAGATGTCCCTGACGCACTGCGATAACTGATAACTGTTTTAGCGGGGCACATGCGCATACTAAAGTAACTATCAGAAATTAAAGCTACCAGTTTGTTTATATTGAGTAAATTGGCATTGTCATCAACAGTGAGTATATATCTGAATGTTTAATACAGTTACAATAATATTGTAAAGCTACGCTTTTCTTCCATTGTAGCAAGGCCATTGTGTTTTAGAAGTACGTACGAGGAATTGTATTTTTGTCATCAAATATGTAATCAGTCCTACTTAAGTGTGTCAATATAACCTTATAAAAAGTCATGAATAGCCTTCCCTGAAAAGACTATATATATATATATATATATATATATATATATATATATATATATATATATGTGTGTGTGTGTGTGTGTGTGTGTGTGTTCGTCTATGTACACTTCCGAGGTATCGTATCTGTTTACACACCAACGAACTGAGGTATGTGTTAAATACCGAGGTACTTTTCCCGTAACCTCGGAATGTATACCTCATTTTATGCGTGTACAGCATGCAGGGATAACGTGGTTTGAAATTAGCAATAACCTCGGTAGGACGTCAGATGGTTGGTAGGTGTGTGTTCTACCTAAATCGGGTCTTATATTGTCATTTTCAACTTTGAGCACACACTTTGTCAAACAAGGCCTCTGATTGGTTGAAAATTTGATTGGCTGTTTAACATTACTCGGAAATCAAAGCAGTACATTCGAGATTCTCGGACATTTTGATTGGATAATATCGCGGCACAAATCAAGATTATTAGGTAAGCACATGTGAAAGATTCTATCTTTAATTCTTTTTGTAACAAGAAATGTATTTAATGTAAAACTTGTTTAGGTGAAAAATGCTAAAATACTTAAAATATCATAGGAAAGATTCTTGAAAAGCAAGAAACACGTCTATCTCTCTATCTATCTCTCTATCATATCCGTTGTTAAAACTTGGGTAAGATTTTAAACAGATTTCATGACCTTCATTACATGAAGGAGTTAAATCAATATGAATTTATGAAAATTTTGTTTAATTTTAAAGTTTTCAAGATATATAGTTCTATACATTACAATATATAGTAGTTTTCATGAATTGTACGTATGAGGAAATTCGAATTGCCTCTACATGAAATTGATTTAACTTGCATCATAGAAGAGATTTTTCTTCTCATGATAAATATATAGAATAAATTCTAATAAATAATAAAGTGTAAATCAAATCATTTTAGATTTATTTGCATGCCATTGTCACAAAAGATATCTATGCTGTTCATTTTTAACATATCCAACCACTTCCAGAATTATGGTTTGGTTTGCACATTCGCCATTTAAACGTTGTTTTTTTTAGCTAATGAACGCAGAGGCCATTCACAGTACTTAACAGTCATTGCATATAATGAAACAAAAACATTATTTATGAAAATGCTATTCGTCGGTCAAATCGAATTGATAATGTAAACTAATGGTTGTGAGTTTTTAATTCATTCATCTTGATTTAAAAAAAAATAATCATAAATTTGATACATTCAGCTTTAGTTGTGAATAACCAAAATTACTTTATCAGTTCCTCTACAATGCAGAAATGTAGTTTAAATGTTTTAGTGATGATATATATAAGCAGATATTGTGTTAAAATGTCGATAACAACAACAGCAAACAAACCAGCAACGTAATAATGAAATTTAACAAAATTGTATGGCAGCTTACTCTCTCTCTCTGTCTGTCTGTCTGTCTGTCTGTCTATCTATCTATCTATCTATCTATCTAATAGTATCTATCTATCTATCTATCTATCTATCTATCTATCTATCTATCTATCTATCTATCTACCAAATGCAATCAGTGTTCCCAAAACTAATCTCTCCTTTCAACAATTAATTTTCAGATTGTTGCTAAACTGGTTTTAGAAGATAGGGGATATTTTGATCAAACGATGAATGCGTGGTAAGTAGAATGTTAGAATGTGAGAAACCTCACAATCATCCCAACCTGGTGAATTCAATCAGAGAATATTTTGTCGCAAATAAATTATAGTATATCCCTACATTTGGAAATGCTTCATATTGATTAAATCAAGTTAATGATACATGTACATGTAAAAAACTATGAACACTTTCATTATTCTGATGATATATGAAAAAAAGGCATTAATTTTGCCATTAAAATGTTTTATCCATAGGCGTCGGAACCATAAGAATACCTTCGTTTTTATTTTCTTTTTTATTTGCTTGTTAAGATTCCTGGTACGTCTACCACCCCACCCCCTCCACTTTCAATTTGCTTCCGACGCCACTGTTTACCAAGTAGAATATTTATCAACAAATATAAAAGATGCTATATGAAATATTGGAATTAATCACTTGTATTGAAAAATATAAAAGGAGGCTGGTTTTCTTCCGTGTGACACTAAATGAAAATTAATTCCTTTGCCGGCTTAATCATAATACGTATTACGTTTAACATATGCTCTCTCTCTCTCTCTCTCTCTCTCTCTCTCTCTCTCTCTCTGGACCTGCATTCACCGAGAACAGCGTTTCATTAATCGTTTGTAGCGCTAGTTGTGCTAGATTTTGTTTTCTTTGTTTTTATCCTATGTTATTATATTTCTTGTGTCCTGAAGAAGGGGCTGGTTGTCCCAAAAATTTAATAATTGTTCGTGTCACTAACCATTTTAAGTGCTTTATATTCACAAAATAGACTAACGTTATGTCACAAAATCAGGAACGTATAAATACACTATTTTGCACACGTCCCTGATAAATTGTCTTCATTTCATTTGAATTTAATTCAAAATTAATTTTATTCAAATAGTCGGTAATTTTTCTTATTTAATCGGTCAGAATGTCCGGTAATATAAAATACTACTTCAAGACTTTAACGTCTTTACAAGCAGGATTTAAATGTTTGCAAACACCTCCAATTGACCAGATCGAAGTTTACATGCATTGTAAGGGTAAGGCCAATTAACGAAGTAATGTTATATGAGATACTTAAGATAAGGTCTCCGACTGCTATTAACTGAAAGCTATGATTTCCAATTTATTTTGCAGTCACGATTGACAAATTATGTTTAAATTTTAGTAATAAAAAATGATAACAAATTTAAACCCTAATATATTTTTGGGGTAAATGTATGTCATTTGTTATGTTTCGTCATTTAATGCGACCATACTCCGTAAACAACATAGCTCCTGCTAACTACGAGAAGCAGTCGCCAGTTAAGTTTGACTTTCATTTTATTTTATTTATTTTATTTTAGCTAGAGAAAAGAAAACTGAACCAATGCTATCAAAACCACCAACAGGTAAAAGCACAATTGCCCTTTTTCAGAGCGTATGTAAATACAAACACCATGAATTTAAAGATTAATATGCTGAAAAACTATCAACATTTACCAAGTATGATTTTTGTGATATGACTCGAATGTTAAGAACTGTAGTTTCATTCAAGAACTGTGGTTTTATTCATTTTCATTGGCATCAATTTTTGTAGAATATTGTAAAACACAGTTTCAAGAACACCTAAATTTAAGGTAGTCTACATGTGTGTCTATATGAGAAATCACTGATCATTTGTAGTAAGGTGCCTATGTGTGTACACTAAAAAACACTTATAAAGCATAGTAAGGTAGGTGTCTGCGTGTCTATAGTGAGGAAACACCCACATTGCATAGTGAGGTATATGTGTGTCTTTATTGGGGAAACACCCATAATGCATAGTGAGGTATATGTGTGTCAATATTAGGGAAACACTGAGAATGCATAGTGAGGTATGCGTGTGTCTATATTGGGGAAATCCCATAATGCATAGTGAGGTATATGTGTGTCTATATTAGGGAAACACCGATAATGCATGGTGAGGTATATGTGTGTCTATATTGGGGAAACACAAATAATGCATAATGAGGTATATGTGTGTCTATATTGGGGAAACACCCACAATGAATAGTGAGGTATATGTGTGTCAATATTAGGGAAACACTGAGAATGCATAGTGAGGTTTCTGTGTGTCTATATTGAGGAAATACTCATAATGCATGGAGAGGTATATTTGTCTTTATTCTTAAGGAAAACTATTAATGCTTAGTGGGGTATTAGTTAATTTTTAAAAGAAAACAATTATCTTTCATTGCTGTATGTTGTAGACAAAGATGTGAGTGATGAAAATGATGATGATGGAATTGAAGATAATCATGTTGAAAAAGAAAGAGCTAGAGAAAAGAAAACTGAACCTAAGCCTTCAAAACCACTAACAGGTAAAAGCACAATTGTCCTTTTTCAGAGCGTATGTCAATACAAACACCATGAATTTAAAGATTAATACGCTGAAAAACTATCTACATATACCAAGTATGATTTTTGTGATATGACTCGAATGTTAAGAACTGTAGTTTCATTCAAGAACTGTGGTTTTATTCATTTTCATTGGCATCAATTTTTGTAGAATATTGTAAAACACAGTTTCAAGAACACCTAAATTTAAGGTAGTCTACATGTGTGTCTATATGAGAGATCACTGATAATTTGTAGTAAGGTGCCTATGTGTGTATACTAGAAAACACTTATAATGCATAGTAAGGTAGATGTCTGCGTGTCTATAGTGAGGAAACACCCATATTGCATAGTGAGGTATATGCCTATATTGGGTAAACACCCATAATGCATAGTGAGGTATGTGTGTGTCTATATTGGGGAAACATCTTAATGCATAGTGGGGTATATGTGTGTCTATATTAGGGAAACACCGATAATGCATAGTGAGGTATATATATTTCCATTTTGGGAAAACACCGATGATACATAGTGAGGTATTTCTGTGTCTATATTAAGAAAACACCCACAATGCATAGTGAGGTATGTGTGTGCCTATATTGGGGAAACACTGAGAATGCATAGTGAGGTATATGTGTGTCAATATTAGGGAAACACTGAGAATGCATAGTGAGGTTTCTGTGTGTCTATATTGAGGAAATACTCATTAAGCATGGTGAGGTATATTTGTCTTTATTCTTAAGGAAAAATATTAATGCTTAGTGGGGTATTAGTTAATTTTTAAGAGAAAACAATTATCTTTCATTGCTGTATGTTGTAGACATAGATGTGAGTGATGAAAATGATGATGATGGAATTGAAGATAATCATGTTGAAAAAGAAAGAACTAGAGAAAAGAAAATTGAACCTAAGCCTTCAAAACCACTAACGGGTAAAATGTCCTTTTTGGAGCATATGTCAATACAAACGCCATGAATATTAAGATAAATACGCTGAAAAACTATCTACATTTACCAAGTATGATTTTTGTGATATGACAGGAATGTTAAGAACTGTGTTTCATTCAAGAATTTTGGTTTCATTAAATTTTATTAGCATTAATTTTGGTGGACTTTTTCAAAGGTCAAACAAACAGTTTTAAGGACAACTAGTTTGTGGACAAAGACTCTATCTACCGGTATATCAATTCATGCAATTAGACAAAGTCTCTATTGCATTTGTTGTTTCTTTTTTTGCCTTAATGAACATCAAATTTTGTTGATCCTTTTATGTGAGTCCAACAAATTTAGATTAAACCAAAGTACTTCATTGGACGCTTTGATAATTTTGATTATATGAGTTTCATGAATAGTTTTTCATTATCTAATACTGGCGTGCGACCATTTCTCACCCCTGCATTGTTGCGTCATTTTATCAACCCATAAAATTATTTATATACAAAAATAAATGTAACAATGCACTGGCAAGAAATGGTACTCGGCGAGAATTGGTCACATGCCAGTATATGCCTCTAAAAATTACTCAGACTTAGTTTAAGGAATTTATCAACTGCATTTGTAAAACTGTAAATAAATCAGTACAGGTATAATTGGAAACATTACACTGCAATTGTGATGTACTATAAGAATCTTGAAATATTGCTGGGTACGTGTGTAAATAGCATAATAAAATCTCAAATGGTATATTGTAAGTTTCATATTAAACAAAGGAATATTGAGGCACATCGTACTTGTGTATTGTTACTAGCAAGACTGATAGGGGTTGTTGGTGATGTACACACAAATTATATACGATACTTAGAAAACAAAAACAAAGGTTGGTGAGGTACATCTGTCCATTATTCTCAGGAAACGCTCATTATGTATAATGAGGTATACATGTATATGTGCTTATACTAGGGAAAAATGATGCATAGTGAGGTATGTCATGTCTATATTGGGGAACACCAACAATGCATAGTGAGGTATATGTGTGTCCATATTGGGGAAACACCCACAATGCATAGTGAGGTATTTGTGTCTATATTGAGTAAACACCCACAATACATAGTGAGGTATGTGTGAGTTTATATTTGGGAAACACCCATAATGCATAGTGAGGTATATGTGTGTATATATTGGTGAAACACTCATAATGCATAGTGAGGTATATGTGTGTCTATATTGGGGAAACACCCATAATGCATAGTAAGGTATATGTTTGTCTATATTGGGGAAACACCCACAATGCATAGTGAGGTATATGTGTATCTATATTGGGGAAATACCCATAATGCATTGTGAGGTATATGTGTCTATTTTAAAGAATATCTGATAGTGCTCATTTGGGTATCAATAAATTTATTAATTTGAGAAACACTGACTGTAAAATTGAAATACATGTAAATTCATATATATTGGATATATTTATGAACTATGCACTATGCATTAAATTACCTCACTATACTCATTTGTATTTTACTGTTGAATAAATAAATGAATTCAAAAATAATTTTGCATTTCATTAAAGGTAAAACTGTATGTCGACTAAAGGAAGAGGAAGCAAATTCAATATAGAAGATTTTCAAAATGAATATTCTTCATCATAAGGAGCTACGCAAAAGAGATTGAGAGAAAGCAATTGCAGAAAATGAAGAGCTGAAAAGATTAGGATAGGAAAAAATAAAGAACACTGTACAAAATTACATTACAATCGAGAAAAAAAATAAGAAAATGAGCAAGTAAGAATTGTTACGCTAAGAAAGCTTGCAGAAAAAAATTAAGAATTTTTTTCTTCATATTTTGAATTGTATTATTTTTTATTAAGGTAAATGTTATTATTAAAGACCAAGTTTGTTGATCCATTCTTCCATTTCAAACAGTTAAAGCATTTTTATTTTTTCTACCACTCAAGGAAAATTGTGCATTTCCTGATATTAGGAATTCCTAAATTTTTATTGTTTAAATTACTTCAACTAGTCAGAAGGTCAAATTATATGAAGATGATAGGCTGCATTATATAAAGTAAATTTACTTCATTAGATATATGTAGCATTGCAAAGAATTGTGGGAACATTTTTTTAGGACAATTGAGCCCAAAGGTGACTTATTGCAATTGATTTATGTCTGTCGTCATGTGGTGTGCATTGTGTGTTAACAATTAAATGATTTTAACTTCTTACAAACTACAGGGCCTAATTTTTCCAAATTCTGTCGATATGATGTATGTTGGGGGTAAGGGGGACTTTTAAAAACGATTCAGTTGTATACATCAAGGAGTGATTTTGAGTTGGAACTTAACGAATCACCATGCATTTTGTAGTGTATTAACAGCACTGTTCACATTTATTGACATTTTTCAAAATTGATTGTCTCAAAACTGGGAATTAATGCCTTTGAAAGACTGTTTATTCATTTTTACAAATCTGTATTTTACTTATTGATAAGTAAAAATATATGGATATTTTCTTTTCTTTGCATGTATGTATTTTGTTTATGTAATGACAAAGTCATTTTAATGAATTAATAAAGATTTTTAAAAAGAATTGTTATACTTCCTTCACAACAATTTTGTGACCTTATTATACCCTTTGCAAGAAGTTACAGGTTATAAAGATTTACTCATGTCTGTCAAAAAGTCCATCAGTTCTGGTTGAATATTTTACTTCTTCAGGAGATTATCTTCAGATCTCTGGAATCGGTTTTTTTTAAAAAAAAATCACAGATATGTTTAGTTATTGGGAACTTAAAATGTATGCATATGCATAGTCACAGGAAATTCTGATTATGTTATATTTTGAATAATGCACTTTTAATCTAAACAATTTGACAAGTATTGCATTAATCAAAGAAAAAGTTTGTCAAAGCAAATCTTTTGATATCACAAAAGAGATTTTCAGAAAACTTAGTAATGAAAAAAGGACATGTCTACATTTGCAGTTTGACAGGAAATTCTGCATTCATCATCTTGCTGTGATACAAGGTCTTTTTTTAATAATATGTACTATGGAGGCTTCCTGGTCAATAGAATACATGTAAAGATCTGCGATAAATGAAGTAGGATTAATCAAGTCGTTAAAAACTTAGTTTATTAGCATACATAAGATTTCTGTAAGAGATTGAGATGATACATAAACAATCATGAGGGGCAAGTTTCAATATTACAATAAGTCTTGATTTGGGCAAGCTGTCATGGGCCTAAGACCCTAAACTGACAACAGACTGAAGTCAAAATTTTATTTCTCGATTATTTTGAAAGATATTTTGATTTTTCCTAATTTGTTTGTAACAGTCGGAGTTTTAAACATTAATGTTTGCTAAATCATAATCGAAATTCAATTAGTCTTTTTGTCGTTTATTGTTTTAATTTGGGCAATTAGGATCCACTTTAGCAAAGCAAAATTTCATTTGAATAGCGAAAATGTACTAAAACCCCTATATTTACATTTTTGCGATATTACATTTTGTGTTTATCTCGGTGTAAAATATAATAACGCAAAATGTTATAACAGAAAGTGGACTCACTATAGCATAGCTTAATTTGTAAGTATAACTATATAATGTAACAGCTAATGTTGATCACAGATACCAAAGGAAATATCAACAGCGAATGTGTCACTCTTGGTCTTTATGAATGCATACTGACCTATATTGAGTCCAACTTTATATTGTATACTCATTTTGAATATATTTGAATTTTTAAAAGCTTTTAAGAGATGAGAGGGAATTAAATTATATCATTCACTGCAGAATGAAAACGTGCAAAACGTTTCAGATCGAGATCAGATCAGACCCCATATCAATGTAACTATTACTGCACGATAATTTTTATAATTGACATGTTCTCAAAATTAACCTTGGTATTGCCCGATTTATCATGATATTTGCAAAAAAAAAAAACCAAAAGAAAAGAAACAAATATGTGCGTGTTACATCGCAATTTTGATTGTTAAATGCCATCAAAATAGCTTTTGCTGTTCAATTTTCTTCAATCAGCTGTCACTACTATATGATGATGACTAGCTCCAATCAGATATCTGGAGTTTGCTTAGTTTTACAATATTAACTCATAAATGCATTCGTGGTTATCTCTAATATATCCATTTCAAAATGGATTCATAAATACATTGAATAGTATTATAAATAGGAACGGCAAAGCGGTAAATTGTCAAGAAGTTCTTTTGTTTTTGTTCAGAAAGGCACAATGCATAAGTCATATCCAATAACACATACTAGTATCTCTGGAAAAGAAACCCAAACTTTATTTCTTTCTCGCCATTACATTTTGCGCTGATCTCAACGCAAAATGTAATAACGGGAATCTATAACATTTTGCATTGTTATTACTATTCGCGTCGCTACAACCCATTCTGAACAAAACATTAAGATTGCTGCCCTTGAAATTTTTCAGTGCCATCAAATTTCAGCTCGTAAGGGTCTTAGAGTATCATGAATGCCTATTTTGTGGATTTTGTGAATATTGCATGCATAGTAAATGAATCAGAGAGTTATAGTCGTTGAATTTCATATATCAGTCGACCAATATCAAAACATTAGCATCTCCCTTTTATTTAAAACGACGTGAATAATTTGAGTTATTATTCATAAAAGTAAAATCAGAATATATACATTCTGAGGTATATGCCATATTTGGGCATGACCATAAAAGGAATACCTCAGGTTGTATAGAAAATCTCTATTTGTATTGCAAGGTAATCATTGAGAATTCTTTTAATTATGGATGATCGATGAAATTAAATGTTTGATTCGAACTAAATCTACTATGGCAGTTATCGGTAACTTCAGTAGAAAGCATATACCTCGGGATGTTTTCATGGAAATCGATACCTCTTTATGTAATATAAACCAGTATGTGTGTGTGTGTGTGTGTGTGTGTTTGTAAACACCTTCAACCCACTACAGTACCTTGTTTACACATCAACCAACTCAATTCATTTCGGAAACTCACTACACAAATCACTGTAGTGACTTGCGATTCTGTTGGAATAGCTATATTTTGGCTTATTATACCCCAAAAAATCAAAATTACGCTTGGTGTCATTTGTCGGTATACACCCGTATTTTCACACTCTAATTCCATGGTCATTTTCATTCGTTACACACTTTGCCATGTTTACAGAATCAACGCATGCGCAATAGACGTTGAAATGGCGTCTATCGTGTTGCAGATAACAAATTCACTCTGGATTATTTATATGATACATTTGCAACTTCAAGGTAAGCTTTTGTTGTAACATAATTTATTTAACCTAAATTCATAGAAATATTAAATGAAATAAGACGTGAACGCGTGCTTTTTAGATACAAGCAATGAACAATATTCCGAGAGTGAATCCTAATTTAACACGTTTCATCATATTTCGTGACTTAAACAAAGTAAACTTTTTTGCTAAACTTACGTTTGATTGCCTTTTAAACTTGTTGAAGTACACAAAAGGGCCATGCACCAAAATATAAAGATGATTTAAACCATTTATTTATTACCTATAGTGTAGCGAGTTGTTGTGAGTGTAAACAATGTTTAGTGTAGTGACTTGTTGTGAGTGTATACAGAATATATTTTTTATAAGTGTTAATAATTTATAGAAATTTTTAAATGTATCTAAAATAAGTTAACATTACCGTATATTTTAGACATTAGTTTAAAATTAGCATAACATCATCCAGATAGATTGTTTAGCACGATGGTGATTTGTTTTGATATGTAGACAGCGTGGAGTGACTTTTTGGATGTAAAATAAAATGGTATATCTGCATTGCAAGTATAGTGTTCAATGGTGTAATTATTACAGTCAGTTCAAGCATATCTTTTACAACATACACCATAGCATAGCATAGCATTGGAATCTCATAGCATAGCATTGGAATCTCATACCATAGCATTGGAAACTCATACCATAGCATTGGAATATCATACCATAGCATAGCATACAATCTCATAGATTCTCATTCGTCATATCATACCATAGCATAGCACACAACATGGTTTTAACTCGGTTTTAAATGCTTTTAATTTAAAGAATAAATGTTCACATTGCAGATTAGTGGTAAACTTTGTCCTCTTATAATTTTACCTCTAAATGTTTGGAACTCTTCTGTGTATAGAGGTGTCATTTTTTGGGGGGCAAATCTCAAAGCATACATGTACCATAGTATAGCATAGCATATCATTAAGCCCTTCATCAATTTCTCATAGCACAGCATATAAATCTCATAGCATTGCATCAAAATCTCATAGAATATCATTAAGGTCGCATACAATAGCATAGCATAAAATTGTAAAAGATATGCATGAAGTGACTGTAACATTCTTAAAATAAATTCCATTAGTATATTTTTCATTTACAAGACAAATGCGATGGTTTATAAATTCTATAAGATAAGGCAATCCAAATTTGCTTTAATTGTTAAATTATTAACTTTAAGTAGTGGTAATTCTGAACCTTTCTATGTGAAGGAAATATAATCCCGATTACATCCTGAAGATTTATGTGTACTCAATAAACTGGCATATAGCAATATAGCTGACATACGTGAAAATGAATGTCCCCCTCCTCCTTAACTTCCTTGAACAAAATTTTCAATATAAAAACAATCCTACTTAGTTCTATTTTTTATTCATTAAACAAAATATAGAACTTTAAGAAAGATTAAATAATGTTTTATGAGACAATATTTAAAGCTCTGCACGCTATAATTTGCATCAATTTAAACTAAGTATCTGTGCAAGATGTTGCGGACACATATGAAATTCTTTCAAAGTATAAGCCATCTTTATGTTTTTTGTTTGATTGATTGTAGTTTCCTTTTTCACAAACATATTTATGATTTAAAAGTTCTACAATGTTAACTTAAATTATCTATCAGTCAGTGTAACCCGAATGTCTCAACCGACCGTAACTTTCTCGGCCGGTATATTTACCCCAGTGGTAGTTCACTGTTGAGGAGCAATCGAAACTAATGCTCTTACGTATTCATGTCAGCTTTAGCATGTAACAAAATAATTAAAAGATTGAAATGGAAGAATCTAACATTGGAATTTATTAATTTTGATAAAACAGTTTTTGCTGTTTAGATTTGCAACTAGTGTTTGCACAAACACAGTTTTAAAACAGTTTTTTTTTTCAATGATTAACACCATCACTCTTTGTATGTGAAAGAATACTGTAACCTCTTTATTTTATTAGACCTGACCTTCAAATATATATATATATATATATATATATATATATATATATATATATATATATATATATATATATATATATATATATATATATATATATATATATATATCGTTATTTTAAGAAAAAAATGGTGCTTTGATGTTCGAATAACTAATACCGAGAAATAGTCCTTTTTTATTTATGAAGGTATTCAAGATTGCTAATGATGGTTAAGTTTATTACAGTGAAAGCATACCACGTTGATACGGTGATAAGAAATCTGTCGAAAATGTAAGTTGCATGCATATAAAATTGTTGGTAAATTCACACAATATTCAAATCAATTAAAAATATCAACCATTATATATATATGGGATGTCAAATCGGTCAATTTTTATTACTCGGTTACTCGGAGGTTTTTCCGATCGAGTACCCGGGTACTCGGTAAAAGTGTAAATAAATATGAACAAGTACATTGATAACTGTAAAACCTTGGTCACTTTTGTAGAAATAAAACCACATGGTCTAATGGGATGTTTCCCCGTAAGTGTGTTTCTGTTGTAAGAATTATGAGCACTTGGTGCCCGGCGATTTACGATCTTCGTTCACTTTTTCGATCCTAGATTTTATAGTATTACGGGACGGTATGCTGTAGTTTGGTGCGACGATGGACATCAGTTTTTTAAAGCCTTTGCCTTCGACCATTGTAACGGCATGTAATCAAACACAACCATATCAACAATCGCACGTGTAATATCATCTGTCTCTTTTCCCGAGAATTTACGACTTCTTGGAGAATTTACAAAATTCGATAAAGTCGGTTGTTTTTCTGGAGTTTCTGGCCTGTCAAATTCCTCCTTATGTTTAAGACGAATGTGAATTAACATGTTTGTCGTTCCCCCGTATAGGATAAGTTTACTTCGCACAGCTGACATTTTACGTTTTTTGAATCTTCAGTTCTTTTAAAATATTTCCAGACCTTTGAAGTCGGTGGCGGCATTTTAGGTCTGTTCAATTTCTTTACTGTGTGCTATCTAATTTATATAATAGACTATATAAACGATGTTCAGTGAAAACAAATCATTAAAGTAAGCCAAAAATAAATATGATTTCTTTCGTTTGAGGAACGAATTAGACAGAAATCAATTTCTACTTGGTGTAATAATGAATTAATTGTCCGGAAATATAAGGTTTTCATTCGAATACCTGTTTTGTCACCTGGTTCTTAAGAACCGGTTTATTAGCAAGGCTATATAAAGAATTGCTTAGGTGTTAAATACCAGTTTAGGACGACACGTACAGCGGAAAGTTTAAATTTTAAGAATTGTTTTATTAAAGTAAATAAATCATGTGATCCAACTTTATGTCATAATTATGTATTTGTACATTTAATATGCCAAATATTAAATAGCTGCAGCGTGTCGCTGCTAATTCCACACAGTGTGTTGTTATTTACTAGTATTATAGTATTCAGCTTTCATTTGGAAAGTAATGAATGGATTTAAAGGAGAAGGGTAGAAGACAGCCAAAGGTGTGAAAAGCTAGGTAACAAGTGCTTGGTCACGATAATTACTATATAAACACTGCCACAGGCGATAACGGTCATTAAGCATATTTAGAGGCGTAGGAAATCCTAATTACTGTATGTACAAGTGCAATGGACATTTTAAGTTTTAAAACCGATGTTTTAATGCATTATTAAATAAACTTAGAAATATTAAAAAATATACATCCGAGTAACCGAGTACCGATTTTAGTATTCGATACTCAGACGTTCGATCGAGTATCGAACGTCCGAGTATATATATATTCTATTTAACTCTATTATCTCGCCATCTCAATGTTTAATTGCAATACTTAAACTAGTTATCTAGCATTCCACCTACTCCATGAGGAAGGGGGGGGGGGGTGTTTGCCCAATCCATTATCGGCTCAACTTAACAAAATTATTAAGACCACCTTACCTGGGAGACTAGACTTATCTAAAATCTTGACAAGCAAAAAAAAAATAAATAAATAAAAAAAAATTATTAAAAAAATGTATCACTTTGAAGAAAAAAAAGGGGGCTAAGCCCCCGTATCCCCCCCCCCCCTTGTACCGACGCCTATGATACCAATCGCAACTTCTCTGGCCTTTCCAGCAGAGCTTGGAAAAACAACGGCCCGAGAAATTGCGATTGCCAGTATACCATCTGTATCTAATTTCACCAGGGTTGCGTTCGAAATCGTAGCAGATAGATCGGAAGATATCTATTTAATCTTTGATTTGAAGATAATTGGCAATATTCGACTAAAGACTCTTCCATTCTTCAACCAGATTACGGCCACAATCAATCGCTGATGACACTGCCACTTTGGTGTGCATACCAAAGTTTTGAAGAAAAAAATAAATACTTAGGCCTATGCATAGTTTGTTATAACGTTATACATGTAAAAATTAATAACAACTTGTATGATGAACAAAATATCCCTAAAAAGATTTCCTGTTAGTAACAAAGTGGTCATAAACCATATTGAATTTGATGCTCAACATTAAAAAATAATGCAACGAATATCTATGTCGCGGCTTGGTAAGCTTGTCGTTCAACAGCGATACATAGCAGCAGCTAATCATTACGATCTTCAACGCACCCCTCCTCGTTGGAAGACTCGGCACACCTCGGTCGATCGTACCTAATCGTCCGAGGTGAGCCGAATGTTTGCTGGACGTAAATAAGCATCATGGCTGACAAGAAGTAGATTCAACAGTGTTATGAGAGTAGGTATAATTGCTACTTAGCTGCTACAGCTAACCTAGTCACCCTGTAGATATAATCATAAAGCAGACCCCAATTAAACCCTGGGTTTACTTTTGGTTTACTTGGGGACTGCTTTTAAAAATTTGTGTCCAGTCTGGGTTTACTTTGGGTCCACTCAGGGTTTACTTGGGGTCCACTTTTCGCTCTTGAATGTGAAGGACACCTGTCATTTATCTATCTGTCTTACTGCCTGTAAGCCCTGCCCCTTGTCTGCTTTTAGGGGTATACTTCTGATCGGGTTTACTCTTTGTGTCCACTCTGGGTGTACTTTGGGTTGATCGGGATTAACTCTGGGTCTGCTCTAGTAGATCTAGTGTAAACCCTAAAAAGTAAATCCAGGGTTTTTAGTTGGGGTCTACTTTCTGTTAGGTTGGGTCTGATTGGTACTACACATGTATGCAAGATTATTCTTTGTCATAATTACACTATTTTATTGCAAAGGACTATGTGTGGGATATGAATTGTGTTAATGCCCCAAAATTCAAAGTTATGAGTAGAGCTTTAGATATTTGTATTAAGAAATATTAATACATATATACATGATATATTTCTATATATTCTGTACTCTATATTTTCTATTGTTGAATATAAAAAAAACTGATGATTTTTTCATGTTTTTGAGAAATAGCAGGAATCGCCCCATTTACCTGATATCATAGGGGCACGAGAAATGAATAATGCTGTAAAACTCCTAGATATCTGTAACATATTAAATATTCAGTTTTAAATATTTTCATACTATCAGTATGCTATGATGATTTTAAAATTTTTCATTAATTTTGCACATGTTATAAACGGACTCTTACTATCAATATCTTTTATTTATGATTCAGATCCACTGGTCTCTAAGACCCGTTCCTTGGCTAACAACATGACAACTGCTGAAGAAAATGCTGGATGGCAGACTGGAGAAGGTGATTATTGTTTTTTTTTGTTCCCTGTCAATGATTTCTTTGATGTTGTTTTTTGTTTCACAGTATGGAAACTTGTTGAAAATATCTGAAATGTACTTTTACTGTATTGGTGTAGTGAGTTGATGTGTGTATCGGAGTTGTAGTGACTTGAGATGTGTAAATTTTGATGTAGTGACTTGAGGTATGTGTAAGCAAAGTCATGACTTATAAGATCACAGAGAGAGAGAGAGAGAGAGAGAGAGAGAGAGAGAGAGAGAGAGAGAGAGAGAGAGAGAGAGAGAGAGAGAATGTTATTCAGCAGAAGATGTGGGTTTTCTTATATTTGTGATAGTAAATTTTGATCACTATTTTGTCATCTTATTTAATGTATAAACAAAATTATTAAGTATGTTTGTGTTAAGGTCATCAATATTGCACACGTTATAAATGGACTCTTACTATCAATATCTTTTATTTATGATTCAGATCCACTGGTCTCTAAGACCCATTCCTTGGCCAACAACATGACAACTGCTGTAGAAAATGCGGGATGGCAGACTGGAGAAGGTGATTATTGGTCCCTATAAATGATTCCTTTGATGTTATTTTTTGTATTACAGTATGGATACTTGTTGAGAATATCTGAAATGTACTTGTATTATATTGGTGTAGTTATTTGATGTGTGTATCGGAGTTGTAGTGACTTGAGATGTGTAAATTTTGATGTAGTGACTTGAGGTATGTGTAAGCAAAGTCATGACTTAAAGGATCACAGATAGAGAGAAAGAGAGAGAGATAGTGAGGGAGGGAGGGAGGGAGGGAGAGAGGGGGACAGAGAGAGAGAGAGAAAGAGAGAGAGAGAGAGAGAAAGTTATTCAGCAGAAGATGTGGGTTTTTTATATTTGTGATAATAACTTTTAATCACTATTTTGTCATCTTATTTCATGTAAAAACAAAATTATTAGGTATGTTTGTGTGAAGGTCATCAATATTGCACACATTATAAATGGACTCTCACTATCAATATCTTTTATTAATGATTCAGATCCACTGGTCTCTAAGACCCGTTCGTTGGCCAACAACATGACAACTGCTGAAGAAACTGCTGGATGGCAGACTGGAGAAGGTGAATATTGGTTTTTTTTCCCTATAAATGATTTCTTTGATGTTGTTTTTAGCTCACCTGAGCTGAAAGCTCAAGTGAGCTTTTCTGATCACTTTTTGTCCAACGTCCGTCTGTCTGTCTGTCAGTCCGTCTGTTTGTCCGTAAACTTTTTACATTTTCGACTTCATTTCCAGAACCGCTCAGCCAATTTCAACCAAACTTGGCACAAAGCATCCTTAGGTAAAGGGGATTCAAGTTTATTAAAATGAAGGGCCACGCCCTCTTTCAAGGGGAGATAATTAAAAATCATTGAAAATTTGTTGGTATTTTTCAAAAATCTTCTTCTCAAAAACCATATGGCCAGAAAAGCTGAAACTTGTGTGGAAGCATCCTCAGGTAGTGTAGATTCAAGTTTATTCAAATCATGATCCCCGGGGGTAGGGTGGGGCCACAATGGGGGGTCAAATTTTTACATAGGAATATATAGAGTAAATCTTTAAAAATCTTCTTCTCAAAAACCATTCGGCCAGAAAAGCTGAAACTTGTGTGGAAGCATCCTCAGGTAGTGTAGATTTAAGTTTATTCAAATCATGATCCCTGGGGGTAGGATGGGGCCACAATGGGGGGTCGAATTTTTACATAGGAATATATAGAGAAAAATCTTGAAAAATCTTCTTCTCAGAAACAAATTGGGCAGAAAACCTGCAACTTGTCTGGAAGCATCCTCAGGTAGGGAAAATTCAAATTATTCAGATTATGATCCCTGTGGGTAGGGTGGGGCCACAATGGGGGGGGGGGTGTCAAATTATTACAAAGGAATATTTAGGGAAAAACTTTCTAAAACAAAAATTGTCTAGAAAAGCTTTAGTCCGTTCAGTCTTCAAAAAGTCTAGATTAAAATTTGTCAAAATCATAGTAGGGTTGGGCAACATGGGTGGGGGGTCCAATTTTTCAAAGGAAAACATTTAAATTGTTCGCAAAAATTCAAATGGTTTTTATATATGGTTTTACTTATATGCAAGCATTTTGCCATATTGTTGATTCTTTAAAATTGTTAAGACTCTGGCCCCTGGACAATTCTTGGACCTCAAAAGGGGTTCAAAGTTTAGGTTTATAGTCCATATATAAACAGTTGTTTAGGTCTGATCATCTTCTCGAGAACTGCAATGCTCAATATGTGATATGACTGTAAAATCATCCTGTTACAAAGGGGGTCAATGATAAACATAAGAATATGCAGGGGGATTTTTTTAATACAGGATCTATTACAAGACATTGTTCAGATATTTTGTATATGACTCTATAAAGCTGATTTTATTATGTCTGTTGTTGCTCAGGTGAGCGATGTGGCCCATGGGCCTCTTGTTTGTATTACAGTATGGAAACTTGTTGAAAATATTTGAAATGTACTTGTATTATATTGGTTTAGTGAGTTGATGTGTGTATCGGAGTTGTAGTGACTTGAGATGTGTAAATTTTGATTGATGTAGTGACTTGAGGTATGTGTAAACAAAGTCATGACTTATAAAATCACAGAGAGAGAGAGAGAGAGAGAGAGAGAGAGAGAGAGAGAGAGAGAGAGAGAGAGAGAGAGAGAGAGAGAGAGAGAGAGAGAGAGAGAAAACAAGATAGTGAGAGAAGGTTATTCAGCAGAAAGATGTGGGTTTTTAATATGTGATAATAACTTTTGATCACTATTTTGTCATCTTATTTCATTTAAAAACAAAATTATTAGGTATGTTTGTGTGAAGGTCATCAATTTTGCACACATTATAAATGGACTCTCACTATCAATATCTTTTATTTATGATTCAGATCCACTGGTCTCTAAGACCCGTTCCTTGGCCAACAACATGACAACTGCTGAAGAAAATGCTGGATGGCAGACTGGAGAAGGTGAATATTGGGTTTTTTCCCTATAAATGATTTCTTTGATGTTGTTTTTTGTATTACAGTATGGAAACCTGTTGAGAATATCTGAAATGTACTTGTATTATATTGGTGTAGTGAGTTGATGTGTGTATCGGAATTGTAGTGACTTGAGATGTGTAAATTTTGAATTAGTGACTGGAGATATGTGAAGGCAAAGTCATGACTTATAAAATCACAGAGAGAGAGAGAGAGAGAGAGAGAGAGAGAGAGAGAGAGAGAGAGAGAGAGAGAACGAGATAGTGAGAGAAGGTTATTCAGCAGAAAGTTGTGGGTTTTTAATATGTGATGATAACTTTTGATCACTATTTTGTCATCTTATTTCATGTAAAAACAAAATTATTAAGGATATTTTTTAATAGGGTCATCAATTTTGCACACATTATAAATGGACTCTTACTATCGATATATTTTATTTATGATTCAGATCCACTGGTCCCAGAGACCCGTTCCTTGGCCAACAACATGATAACTGCTGAAGAAAATGCTGGATGGCAGACTGGAGAAGGTGATTATTGGGTTTTTTTTCCCTATAAATGATTTCTTTGATGTTGTTTTTTGTATTACAGTATGGAAACCTGTTGAGAATATCTGAAATGTACTTGTATTATATTTGTGTAGTGAGTTGATGTGTGTATCAGAGTTGTAGTGACTTGAGATGTGTAAATTTTGATGTAGTGACTTGAGGTATGTGTAAACAAAGTCATGACTTATAAAATCACAGAGAGAGAGAGAGAGAGAGAGAGAGAGAAGAGAGAGAGAGAGAGAGAGAGAGAGAGAGAGAGAGAGAGAGAGAGAGAGAGAGAGAACGAGATAGTGAGAGAAGGTTATTCAGCAGAAAGATGTGGGTTTTTAATATGTGATGATAACTTTTGATCACTATTTTGTCATCTTATTTCATGTAAAAACAAAATTATTAAGGGTATTTTTTAATAGGGTCATCAATTTTGCACACATTATAAATGGACTCTTACTATCGATATATTTTATTTATGATTCAGATCCACTGGTCCCAGAGACCCGTTCCTTGGCCAACAACATGATAACTGCTGATGAAAATGCTGGATGGCAGACTGGAGAAGGTGATTATTGGGTTTTTTTCCCTATAAATGATTTCTTTGATGTCGTTTTTTGTATTACAGTATGGAAACCTGTTGAGAATATCTGAAATGTACTTGTATTATATTGGTGTAGTGAGTTGTTGTGTGTATCAGAGTTGTAGTGACTTGAGATGTGTAAATTTTGATGTAGTGACTTAAGGTATGTGTAAACAAAGTCATGACTTATAAAATCACAGAGAGAGAGAGAGAGAGAGAGAGAGAGAGAGAGAGAGAGAGAGAGAGAGAGAGAGAGAGAAAACAAGATAGTGAGAGAAGGTTATTCAGCAGAAAGATGTGGGTTTTTAATATGTGATAATAACTTTTAATCACTATTTTGTCATCTTATTTCATTTAAAAACAAAATTATTAGGTATGTTTGTGTGAAGGTCATCAATTTTGCACACATTATAAATGGACTCTCACTATCAATATCTTTTATTTATGATTCAGATCCACTGGTATCAGAGACCCGTTCCTTGGCCAACAACATGACAACTGCTGAAGGAAATGCTGGATGGCAGACTGGAGAAGGTGATTATTGGGTTTTTTTTCCCTATAAATGATTTCTTTGATGTTGTTTTTTGTATTACAGTATGGAAACTTGTTTAAAATATCTGAAATGTACTTGTATTATATTGGTGTAGTGAGTTGATGTGTGTATCGGAGTTGTAGTGACTTGAGATGTGTAAATTTTGGTGTAGTGACTTGAGGTATGTGTAAGCAAAGTCATGACTTATAAAATCACAGAGAGAGAGAGAGAGAGAGAGAGAGAGAGAGAGAGAGAGAGAGAGAGAGAGAGAACGAGAACGAGATAGTGAGAGAAGGTTATTCAGCAGAAAGATGTGGGTTTTTAATATGTGATGATAACTTTTGATCACTATTTTGTCATCTTATTTCATGTAAAAACAAAATTATTAAGGGTATTTTTTAATAGGGTCATCAATTTTGCACACATTATAAATGGACTCTTACTATCGATATATTTTATTTATGATTCAGATCCACTGGTCCCAGAGACCCGTTCCTTGGCCAACAACATGACAACTGCTGAAGAAAATGCTGGATGGCAGACTGGAGAAGGTGATTATTGGGTTTTTTTTTCCCTATAAATGATTTCTTTGATGTCGTTTTTTGTATTACAGTATGGAAACCTGTTGAGAATATCTGAAATGTACTTGTATTATATTGGTGTAGTGAGTTGATGTGTGTATCAGAGTTGTAGTGACTAGAGATGTGTAAATTTTGATGTAGTGACTTGAGGTATGTGTAAGCAAAGTCATGACTTATAAAATCACAGAGAGAGAGAGAGAGAGAGAGAGAGAGAGAGAGAGAGAGAGAGAGAGAGAGAGAACGAGAACGAGATAGTGAGAGAAGGTTATTCAGCAGAAAGATGTGGGTTTTTAATATGTGATGATAACTTTTGATCACTATTTTGTCATCTTATTTCATGTAAAAACAAAATTATTAAGGGTATTTTTTAATAGGGTCATCAATTTTGCACACATTATAAATGGACTCTTACTATCGATATATTTTATTTATGATTCAGATCCACTGGTCCCAGAGACCCGTTCCTTGGCCAACAACATGACAACTGCTGAAGAAAATGCTGGATGGCAGACTGGAGAAGGTGATTATTGGGGTTTTTTTCCCTATAAATGATTTCTTTGATGTCGTTTTTTGTATTACAGTATGGAAACCTGTTGAGAATATCTGAAATGTACTTGTATTATATTGGTGTAGTGAGTTGATGTGTGTATCAGAGTTGTAGTGACTAGAGATGTGTAAATTTTGATGTAGTGACTTGAGGTATGTGTAAACAAAGTCATGACTTATAAAATCACAGAGAGAGAGAGAGAGAGAGAGAGAGAGAGAGAGAGAACGAGAACGAGATAGTGAGAGAAGGTTATTCAGCAGAAAGATGTGGGTTTTTAATATGTGATGATAACTTTTGATCACTATTTTGTCATCTTATTTTATGTAAAAACAAAATTATTAGGTATGTTTGTGTGAAGGTCATCAATTTTGCACACATTATAAATGGACTCTCACTATCAATATCTTTTATTGATGATTCAGATCCACTGGTCCCAGAGACCCGTTCCTTGGCCAACAACATGACAACTGCTGAAGAAAATGCTGGATGGCAGACTGGAGAAGGTGATTATTGGGTTTTTTTCCCCTATAAATGATTTCTTTGATGTTGTTTTTTGTATTACAGTATGGAAACCTGTTGAGAATAACTGAAATGTACTTGTATTATATTGGTGTAGTGAGTTGATGTGTGTATCGGAGTTGTAGTGACTTGATATGTGTAAATTTTGATATAGTGACTTGAGGTATGTGTAGGCAAAGTCATGACTTAAAGGATCACAGAGAGAGAGAGAGAGAGAGAGAGAGAGAGAGAGAGAGAGAGAGAGTGGGAGAGAGATAGTGAGAGAAGAATATTCAGCAGAAAGATGTGGGTTTTTAATATTTGTGATAATTACTTTTGATCACTTTTTTGTCTTCTTATTTCATGTAAAAACAAAATTATTAAAGGTCATCAATTTTGCAAACATTTAAATGGACTCTTACTATCAATATCTTTTATTTATAATTCAGATCCACTGGTCTTTAAGACCCGTTCCTTGGGCAACAACATAACAACTGCTGAAGAAAATGCTGGATTGCTGACTGGAGAACGTGATTATTGGGTTTTTTTCCCTATAAATGATTTCTTTGATGTCGTTTTTTGTATTACAGTATGGAAACCTGTTGAGAATATCTGAAATGTACTTGTATTATATTGGTGTAGTGAGTTGATGTGTGTATCGGAGTTGTAGTGACTTGAGATGTGTAAATTTTGATGTAGTGACTTGAGGTATGTGTAAGCAAAGTCATGACTTATAAAATCACAGAGAGAGAGAGAGAGAGAGAGAGAGAGAGAGAGAGAGAGAGAGAGAGAGAACGAGAACGAGATAGTGAAAGAAGGTTATTCAGCAGAAAGATGTGGGTTTTTAATATGTGATAATAACTTTTGATCACTATTTTGTCATCTTATTTCATTTAAAAACAAAATTATTAGGTACGTTTGTGTGAAGGTCATCAATTTTGCACACATTATAAATGGACTCTCACTATCAATATCTTTTATTTATGATTCAGATCCACTGGTCTCTAAGACCCGTTCCTTGGCCAACAACATGACAACTGCTGAAGAAAATGCTGGATGGCAGACTGGAGAACGTGATTATTGGGGGTTTTTTCCCCTATAAATGATTTCTTTGATGTTGTTTTTTGTATTACAGTATGGAAACTTGTTGAGAATAACTGAAATGTACTTGTATTATATTGGTGTAGTGATTTGATGTGTGTATCGGAGTTGTAGTGACTTGAGATGTGTAAATTTTGATATATTGACTTGAGGTATGTGTAAGCAAAGTCATGACTTAAAGGATCACACAGAGAGAGAGAGAGAGAGAGAGAGAGAGAGAGAGAGAGAGAGAGAGAGAGAGAGAGTGGGAGAGAGAGAGATAGTGAGAGAAGAATATTCAGCAGAAAGATGTGGGTTTTTAATATTTGTGATAATTACTTTTGATCACTTTTTTGTCTTCTTATTTCATGTAAAAACAAAATTATTAAAGGTAATCAATTTTGCACACATTTAAATGGACTCTTACTATCAATATCTTTTATTTATAATTCAGATCCACTGGTCTCTAAGACCCGTTCCTTGGCCAACAACATGACAACTGCCGAAGAAAATGCTGGATTGCTGACTGGAGAACGTGAATATTGGTTTTTTTCCCTATAAATGATTTCTTTGATGTTGGTTTTTGTATTACAGTATGGAAACCTGTTGAGAATATCTAAAATGTACTTGTATTATATTGGTGTAGTGAGTTGATGTGTGTATCGGAGTTGTAGTGACTTGAGATGTGTAAATTTTGAATTAGTGACTTGATATATGTGTAGGCAAAGTCATGACTTAAAGGATCACAGAGAGAGAGAGAGAGAGAGAGAGAGAGAGAGAGAGAGTGAGAGAGAGAGAGAGAGAGAGAGAGAGAGAGAGAGAGAGAGAGAGAGAGAACGAGATAGTGAGAGAAGGTTATTCAGCAGAAAGATGTGGGTTTTTAAGATGTGATAATAACTTTTGATCACTATTTTGTCATCTTATTTCATGTAAAAACAAAATTATTAAGTATATTTTTTAATAAGGTCATCAATTTTGCACACATTATAAATGGACTCTCACTATCAATATCTTTTATTTATGATTCAGATCCATTGGTCTCAGAGACCCGTTCCTTGGCCAACAACATGACAACTGCTGAAGAAAATGCTGGATGGCAGACTGGAGAAGGTGATTATTGGGGTTTTTTTCCCTATAAATGATTTCTTTGATGTCGTTTTTTGTATTACAGTATGGAAACCTGTTGAGAATATCTGAAATGTACTTGTATTATATTGGTGTAGTGAGTTGATGTGTGTATCGGAGTTGTAGTGACTTGAGATGTGTAAATTTTGATGTAGTGACTTGAGGTATGTGTAAGCAAAGTCATGACTTAAAGGATCACAGAGAGAGAGAGAGAGAGAGAGAGAGAGAGAGAGAGAGAGAGAGAGAGAGAAAGAGAGAGAGAGTAGAAGAGGAGAGATAGTGAGAGAAGAATATTCAGCAGAAAGATGTGGGTTTTTAATATTTGTGATAATTACTTTTGATCACTTTTTTGTCTTCTTATTTCATGTAAAAACAAAATTATTAAAGGTCATCAATTTTGCACATGTTTAAATGGACTCTTATAATCAAGATCTTTTATTTATGATTCAGATCCACTGGTCTCTAAGACCAGTTCCTTGGCCAACAACATGACAACTGCTGAAGAAAATGCTGGATGGCAGACTGGAGAAGGTGATTATTGTTCATTTTCCCTATGAATGATTTCTTTGATGTCGTTTTTTGTATTAGAGTATGGAAACTTGTTGAAAATATCTGAAATGTACTTGTATTATATTGGTTTAGTGATTTGATGTGTGTATCGGAGTTGTAGTGACTTGAGATGTGTAAATTTTGATGTAGTGACTTGAGGTATGTGTAAGCAAAGTCATGACTTATAAGATCGCAGATAGAGAGAAAAAGAGAGAGAGAGAGAGAGAGGGAGGGAGAGACAGAGAGAGAGAGAGAGAGAGAGAGAAAGAGAGAGAGAGTGTTATTTCATTTTTTATTATAACAGAATGTGAATACTACATATCTGTAAATTTAAAGAAATGTTATACTTGCAAAGCAGAATTTTTTCTATGGTATAAAGTCCTTAAAGCAAAAAACAAAGGAATGTGACGATTTGATTATAAATTGCCCTCTAGATATTTTGATTATATTATTGTTTGATCATTTTTATATAGAAATATAAAAATACATCCCTGTATGCTTTTGCAGAGGAAATGGTTGAAGAAGAAGATGATGAGGTGGATGAAGACGATGAAGATGATGTTGAGCAAATGTTGGATCAATCAGGAAAAGACGGTTTGTAATCACTATTTATTTCTTTAATTGATAACAATCTGAAATGATACTATTGTGCATGTAAATTCATTTATTGTGCTTCTACTTTTTTCTTTTTTTTAAATGTAGATATACATAATTTTGGTTATATACAACATTATAAATAGGTACATGTACATTGAAAATATTTGAAATTAATTTAGTGGACAGATGGTTATTTTTTTTTATGTTATATAGATAGTTATCATGAAAATGGAGGTGAAGCATGTAAAAGAACAGCGAAGTCATCAAGTAAACCTGTCAAGAAAGGTACCATTTCTACTTAGTTAGATTAATGTTGAGTGATTTTTTACAAATCAAGAGAAAGAATTTAAAATTGAGTGAATACAAATCACCATATGGCATACCTAAACAATGAGTGGGTAAAAATTTACAGCAAATGAAAGTTGTGGAGAAAAATATGAAGGATACACCTCTCCTTTGGAGTGAGGACATGAAAATAATTGTCAACTTCCTGTCAAATGACAGCTTTGGATATTTTAGACTGAAATTTGTGAACTAATATTTGTCACAGTTTTCTTAGCACAGATACTTGAAATTTTAACACACATTTTGATTAGGCATGTTCACATAACAGTGGGGATATCTTTAGCTTCCATATTGCATTTTTTTTATATGTACATCTAACAAATAAAATGAGTTTACAAAAAAAAAAAACCCAGATGATTTTACAGTTTATTTGGAAAACGTGTATTGAAATATACAATCTTGTATTAAAGTTTAGTTAGTAGGTAATTAATGATATTCCTAACTATTTTAGGACCACCGCAAGCACCACGACATGTATGAACAAGAGAAGAAAAAGCGGCCTTAGAGCGCCAGTTTCCACTTGAAATAAAATTAGGGAAGACACCAGGCCAGCTGAAATGCCAGACTGCTATAAACTCAGAAAAAACATTGGCTTCATTTAGTTGGAAGAGTATCAAATATGCAGTGAGAAATATTATCACTTTTAGAAAGAGGATTTTTCAAAAGTAATACAGCAGTGATTACTTCTTGATTTTCAGTATAAAATCTTTCTTTTATCAAACAAGATAAACTGCTGAAGTTGCTAGATCTTTTTTGTTCTTCAATGCTTGTTCAGATTAATCATCATGCTACAAAGACATATGTTGAAACACAATGAGGAATAGACAACACTACATGGGGATATATTGTAAATATAAAAATGGTAGTAACCTTTGGATATGTAGTTAAGAGGATATTTTGCTGAATATTTGACAACTCTGTAGTGACTTTGGTGTGTGTATGAACAATTTTGTGATTTGTTTTATGTGTAAATGACGTCAAACATAAGAGAGAAGTAAATCACTTAGCAGCAGCATCTTTATTGCTGTTCGCTTAAAAAGGAAGGTAATATCATTATGTGTCTAAAGCATATATATGTACTCGTATTGTAAGCAATACTGCTTGTAAATGGCAATATTTGTGTTAGCTAAAAATAAAGTTTATTCTTCATAGAATATGTATGTAGTACTTATATCAGTTGTACATACATATAAATTAGGCTATGCATTAAAAAAATCCTTGTAAAGACCAATTTTTAGAGGTAGTAAGGATGCAGATGATTTTATTTTAAGAATTATGAAAATATATGCACAAAAGTTCAAAATGAATAATGATTTGTAATTAAATATACATGTATAATGTGTATTGATTGAAATGTAACAAATTTTACAATGTTGTTTTGAATTATTTGTTATATTTTTGATGGTTTGTGTTCTGGAATCAATTATTTTGATAAATGAAATCATATTATAATTTTATATAATTTGTATGCTTAAACTTTTTACCTTAACATTTTGAAGGTGTATTTTCTACAAACTATATAATACCATAATTACTTGCAACTTTCAAGTTTCAACACCTCTGAACAGTGGATTTTCTTCAGAATTAAATTGCACGTTGAATAGATATTGCATATTAATAATAGCATATAAACATTTGTTTTAAGTTGTAAACATTTTGTAATATTTTGCTATGTATTTGACAAAAGTGAAGTGACTTTTTGTGTGTATCAAAATTGTAGTGACTTAACATCTTGAAGTAAAAAACTTCTGTGTATTAGTTGTATACACTACGTGGGGATATATTGTATATAAAAATGGCAGTAACCTTTGGATATGTAGTTAAGATGATATTTTGCTGAATATTTGACAACTCTGTAGTGACTTTGGTGTGTGTATGAACAATTTTGTGATTTGTTTTATGTGTAAATGAAGTCAAGCATAAGAGAGAAGTAAATCACTTAGCAGCAGCATCTTTATTTGGCTCTTCTTATTACAGCGTTTATATATCAGTTGTATTTCAATAACAATTTATCGCACAGCAATATTAAGCATACAATGCCATGTATTTGTAATCAGAACAGTGTAAGCATGAGCTTTGAAAATGTGAAAAATGGTTTACTAATGTTTATGAATAGAATAAAAGTTATTGGACCTTTTAAATGAGTTACTGTGATTACTGATACTACTTTTTGATAAAGCTGTTATTATCTCTTTGTGGTCCCATGGAGTACGTGAGTTACCTTTATTAATTTACCAAACACCTTTTTCGGCCATGTACATGTTCGCTTCTGTGTAATATTGATAATATAATACATTGTACATGTAATCTTAATTGAAAATATTTCAAATGAGCTATATTGGACTGATGGTGATGACAGGGTTTGGCAAAAAAAAATGTAAGAAACTGACCACGAAACCTTTAGATTTAAAAATGAAAAACCTATTTCATGATAAACATACCATAGATATTTCAATTGAATATCACAACACTTTATTATTACACGTTTCATCATGGAATCATGCATCAATTGTTTAAAAAAAACCAACAGTCGGCTAAATTACACAAATAGCACATCAAAGAAGAAAGATCAATCGTTATGATCGTATCATATCGTATTGCATCATTACTTATTTTAACAAGAGCGTGGACTTTGGGTAGTTGTGTCCAACAACAATGTGACGTAGGCCTGTCTATTTCATTGCTGTCCATTCAACCTTGGATCTTTGAAATCAACACGATTTGTATGGCTTTTGAGCTAAGACTACGCAATCTATGCATACTTAACCCAAAACCAGCGTTATTTTTAACTTGTTTTAATGCAAGAAACAGTTACGTCCTACGAAAAGTCCTATAAAAAAATTATAGGTCTTGTTAAAATGAATAAGTCTAAATGTTTGGAATCAATCTTTGACATGACAAACCAAAGGCTGTATACAGAGACATAGAGCCCATAAATATGTAGTAAAAAATGGAACATAATCCCAACATTTACATTACATGTCTTTCCACAAACTATCTATGCGATGCATTTTTAAAACCAAAATACTGAAGTACTGACGGGAGTTGATTTTATTGATTATTATTTATTTTAAAATCAGAGATGCATGTATGTGTAATTTCGCATGGCAAGTAGTTACATAGCTATATTTGAATAATTACGCACATTTTTTATCGGGCGTTTCCGAAAAGAGTTCCGAGCTATAGACGGAAAACCCCATATGAATCATGTTGTGTAATATTTAACAATAGACGTAACGCACCCGAAACTCAAAAGCTCTGGCATAGGAATACTTACGGCTACAAAAATATTTTCAAGGTGTTGATAAACAAGTTTCCTTAAAAAACAATGCTTCTGAATACATTACATCGAATTTATCGATTATTTTCAAGTATAAAAAATACTATAAGTCTTGTCAGCGGCGATGATTGTTTATGCTTAAGTCCAAACACTGCTTCACTTCCGGTTTGCCAAAGTAACTGCATAGGATCAACTCCCAAAATCTTTGTAAGAAGTTAAAAAAACATAGCATGCAAATAAATACCATTTAACCAAAATCGGTGTGCTTCAAAGACCGAAGTAATACGGTTTTGCCTCCTTAAACTTAGATTTTTAGCAAAAATATGCTTTACAAGTTTTTAAAACAAAAATGACAAATACTGTGAAATCATTTTATTTCATGGGGGCCAATTTTCGTGGAATTTAAGGTTTTTTGCTTATTCGTGGGGATGTAATTTCGTGGATGCTTCGGTTTTCAGTTTCATTTAGAAAATTCACTCTTTCTAAAGTTCTCTTCGTTGAGGATGTAAATTCTTGGGGGATGGCTACCCTAGAATACCACGAAAATTGAGCCACCACGAATTCTAATGATTTTACAGTAGCATTCGTCGAGTAGAATCGTGATTCGTGCTCTCATAGTGCGTTCACCATGTGTTTATCGTTTACAATTCACCGTTCACAAAGGGTTCAGCATGCACTCCTAGTTCGATTGGCGTGCACATTGAATAGATATAATCGAGAATGACGTTAAGATTTACACATTAGAGCAATGCCGTACCTTAGTTGTAACACAATATACCGATCTTGCTTAAGTGTTACATGTGAATATGTTATTCATTTTGTGGAAACGGAAGTGTAGTGACTTGCTCTGTGTATCAACAATGTAGTTACTTATTTTGTGTGTAATTTAAACAATAAAATCCTTTCTTTGGTGATTCATGCGGGATATGAAAGTGGCGACATTGCATAAAAAATACATAACCATCTCGTTAGCAGGTTATGTAATTTTTTTCTGCAATGATCGCTACCTTCATAACCCGCATGATTCACCAAAGGAAGCTTTTTATTGTTTATATTTACATCTTTCTTTTAACAAATTAATAAACTGATTGTAAAAAGTATGTGAAATTCACTAAGTTATTGCTAATGTACATCAGTACGTTAGCTAAAAGAAACAGCCAAATCGTATCCTATGGTAATTTGAGTCTGACATCATCATGATTATTCTGACAGGTGCAGTCCGTGATTTTTCTTAGGTCGCTGTAGGTGTCGACCAATCGATAAACGGGGGTGTAGATTTCAGTCTGATTGTTTCAATAGAGCTATGAATTAACTATAAGTTAACGTAAGAAATAGAAGGAATCATACTCGGTAGATGCACATGTAAATATAATGATATAACTTAAAAGTTGCTCGCTCTCTCTCTCTCTCTCTCTCTCTCTCTCTCTCTCTCTCTCTCTCTCTCTCTCTCTCTCTCTCTCTCTCTCATACATTAATAAAGATTACATGTATCGGTTGGTATAAATTCAATTCTATTGTTCTCCCCTGGAAAAGAGCTCCCTATTCAAAATATGCAAATTTTTGAATACTAAAATGCTAGAGTCCCTGAAACCTTCTACTTTCCCATTTGTGCGTTTGCTCACCGTGCGTTAACAGTGCGTTTAGTGACATGTATATATAGCGTGCGTTCACCGTTTGTTTATCGTTCACAATTCACCGTTCACGATGCATCCAGCGTGTGTCACGGTGTGAAATTCTATCATTCAGACTATTTTTAATTATTGTGTAAATTGATTTTTTCGGACTTTGTATTAATTGCTATAAAAACTTTTCCTTTATTTCGACAACTATTTTAAAAACGTTATAAATTCCGCACAGCCTTGATCCTACCTGAGGCACAGTCATAGATTTTAATTGACTTCTGTTTATGTTTATTGACACTTCAACTTTCATCTTATTATTTCTTTTATGTACATGCTGCTAAAATGTCTTGAGTTACTTAATAGCTGTTTGATAATTTATTTCCTTACATTTGTACTTATTATGTTAATCCTTCATTGTGTTGTTCCATTGTTAACTATAAATGATTTTGAATTGTAAACTATCGTCAGTTGGAATCAGATCTTCGGTGCTGAGGAATACCAAACTCACGAAAAAGTATATTCCATGCAAAGTCTATATAAAAGTCTTATATCTAAAACGCATGTTGGTTTGTGGAGGTTTCATGAGGCTGGGTCCAACAACAAAAGAATAAGCTCAGGGTTGGCCCAGTATTAGTCCCTTACGAGAGAAAGCGTCCCGTAATACGTGTACTCACCATTTGCTTGGCGTTTGCTCACCGTTCATATGGAACAAATGAATTTAGACGTTTTAGAGACTGTATATAGTATGCACTCTCCCTTTCTTTCTTTCTCCTTCTCTCTCATTCACTCTCCCTCTCTTTCTCTCACTCTATTTCTCAAATAAATTTGAGTATGCAAATATGTTTACATTTACATTGAATAAATATAGATGATAATGACGTAATGACTTGCAAATTATAGCAATTCCCTTCCTTAGATGGAACACAATATACATATTTTGTATGTATTAGATGTGTATATCATATTCATTTTGTTGAAACGAAAATGTTGCTACATGTAAGCGTAGTGTAGTGACTTACTCTGTTTTTCAACAATGTACATGTAGTGACTTATTGTGTGTGTAATAATCATAATGTATAACTTTCCTCTCTCTCTCTCTCTCTCTCTCTCTCTCTCTCTCTCTCTCTCTCTCTCTCTCTCTCTCCTCTGTTTTTAATTTTTGTGGAAAACATTGCTTTGTTTTTGTCAGCGCATTGATCGACCATGAAGTGAACGCGAGGTTAAACCTCTGAGCAAGCCATAGGCACATAAGAAATGCGTAGACAAACGCTAAGTAGAACTCCATGGCAACACAGTTCCACGATACGGGAGCTCCGTAGAAACGCCTCGGTCGCCCCGACATCTTCTTGTTAAATAAAATAAATAAATGTGCAATTTATAAAAAATCTAGCGATCTCACAGCGATTCCAGATATTTTAAAACTCCGTTGTAACTTTGTGGGGACGCAACTTGTGACAGTGCATTAAAGAACGTTGCCGGTGTAACGACGAAAAGTGACCCCCGTAGAATATTGACCGGGAGTCATTTTTCTACGTAGAAAAATGACCCACCCAATTGTAGAATACTTGGATCATATCATAGAAATTATGGTCTAAGGGTCATTTTTCTCCGTGTGGGCTGTAGAAAAATGACCTTGTAAAATATCGACCATATATTATTATTATTGTCTTTAAAGTAGATATAGTTGTGTCGGGGGGGGGGGGGGGGGGGGGGGGGCATTGCGTGTTTGATACTTAAATTGTTCGAATAACCAGCTTGAGTACGCTTTTCTGTTAATCTTTCATTTAATTTTTCAAATTAAAAAATGAAAGATATAGTCAAGTTTCGTTAATTAAAGCAAACTGAATATCAAACGTTCCCTTATTAAATCTTGGCAACAGAAGAAAAAGACGTACCTTAGATAACAATTTAACAATCTATTGAGATATGTTCGTTCATGAGTAAAAAACGAAGTCACCATCAACGTGTTGCATACTGCATACAGAAAATCGGGAAGGGAAGTCCTTTACAGGGTTGCATTGTATTTGACGACTCGTTACAGATCAAATCAATTCTAAAGTTTATTTGATGCAAAATGCATCTGTTAGGTAAAAAGCATTCGGTCTAATATATGTATAATGTTTAATGGTTTAAACAATATTTTGTTATGTAAAATATTACTTGTACTTAGTCTAATATAATGTAATGTTTGAATCAATGCAACATTGCATCCTTATATAAACTTGATTCAGCGATGCAGTTAATTATTACCTTTTGATTAGAGTAGAGTTTCTTGCATGTGTTGTTTGTATATTTAGGAAACAATTTTTCACCAATCAGGGAACTCTAATATCAGAATTTGATTAAAGCAAACAATTTGCGACCTGTCGTGTTAGTTGGAATAAAAAAATTGGTCTCTGCAATTGTTTTTTTTTCAAACAAGTATTTGATATTGTAATTGTCTGATCCTGAGAGCAGTTTGAGTTAATTAGGTACTAGTACATTAAAAAAATTGTAATGCAATGGCAGCATTACATTTTTAAACTACTTTGTAATCTAAAAGCACCCTCGATCAAAATCTATTAGAATCAATTACTCATATCTGTAGTCATAAACATGTTCAATAGAACTATCACTATAAAACTCTTAAAGCCATCTAGTGTGATGATTCATGTGTATTGAACTTAAAATCAATAAAATCATCAAATATGTTAAGAAAATATGAAAATAAAATTGAGACCAAAAATTTTTGGTAGAGACCAATCCAAATTTGAGACCAAAAGTTCTAATTCACAAAAAGTGAATGTGTACCTGTAACATAGGTCTATCGGTGTGACAGTGTTTTGTTCGGTTGTCAGACATTCACTATAGATAAATAGAACATATATTAATTTTAAATATCCGCTTTATAAGTCAAAATTTCACATCTGTCTTCCGTGTTTCTTCTTCTAAAAATATGCAATACATGTACATACATAGGTCATTATTTAGGTTGTCTATGAAATCATCTTCTATAATAGTAGTGCCTATTCAGCAGAACAAGCAGACGTGATCTGTCGCATCATTACCGTCTTTAGCTATGCAATAAAAAAGAGAGCAAGCGAGCGCTTCATCATGCAAGTACCTTTAGGGGTAGACACAACATAAGGCAAGCTTATGAGTACTTTAAGTTTAAGTTAATCACAGACATTGCTGTGTTCAAACTGATGCTATATATGTAACAAGGTAAAACGGGTAAAACGGAAGGTCGTCCATAATTAATATGCTTTTGCTGCCCCCTTCCCCCTCGCCAAACATGAATGCTGCACATCTCACCTCTAATTTCTATAATTTCTATGTAGTTTATATGTGATGTAAAAATTCTATGGGGTCAGTTTACAACGTGTTTGTGTGTGTGGGGGGGGGGGGGGGGGGGGTCGTAGATCTACAGGTCTGGAATGGTTTTCTACTGTAGAAAATGGACCCTACTTATCATAGAATACTGACCCTGAGTCAGTTTTCTCCGTAGAAATGTGACCCCCGGGTCAATATTCTACGGGGGTCACTTTTTGTCGTTACACCGACGCTGTGTCCTAAAGCGATCCGCTGCTATGTCCATGCAAAAACGCCTCGGTCACAGTCAGGGCGCTGTGTCATGTATCCCTTGTTAGAATATCATGAAAAAGTGTGCAATATGTTTCACCTTTTTAGCGATCTCATGCCGATTCCATATGTTTTACAACACCGGGATAACTCGCGGGGGGGGGGGGGGGGGGGGGGGGGGGGGGGGGGGGGATTTGTGGGACACTTTGCCTTTCCGTTCTATATGAATTTATATCTTAAGAAGCAAATGCAAGTTTTTACATCTTATTTTAGATTGACAATAATTTCGAAATACAAAATTTAGTGCCTTCTTTTTGCTGCCGACCTTTCATCATTTTAATGCAACTGTAACATTACTTTTGATTTCTAGCGATTTCATCTTTTTACAGTATAAATCAAATGTTTTAATTGGTATGCATAAAATCCTCCTCATTTCTTAAAAAATATTTATTTGATAAAATCAACGAGTTGGATTTAATAATTTTCTGATAAAATGACATTATTTTAGGGATTTACCCGGAACCCGCTTACGTTTCTTTAAGGTTTACTTTTCTAGAATATTTTAAAATGTATTCTCATTGAAATATTGTAAAAATTAAAAATTCTAAAAGATTGAAAATGGTTCACTATACACCAATACATCCAGGTTCTCTATATTCTGTTGTGTTTGATCACACATTACCACACTTTCCTGTATCGATGCTTTAAGACTTTTTATAGGTATATAAAAAGTTTTATAATTTGCTTACCTCAGCTCACTTCCCCATATTAGTTTTAGAGCGCTTCAGGTCTTGTATACAAGTCAAATTTAAATTTTATATCAGATTTGTTTTCAAGTGAAGTCCACATGCAAAACATTTAGTTTGATGATGGTCCACAAAAGTAATGCCGATTTATATACAGTTTATAATTACAAGTTTGTTAAAATGCTATAGTTTCATCAACCTTAATGCATTGTGAAACCAGTAAAACAAAATCCTGAATTATCCAAAAATTGTTGGAGGTGTACCATGCAAAATAATACACGTATCGACATTTCACATCTTTCCGTACAAAGTATTTTCATTATACGACAATGCACGACGTACAACTTGAAAAATGCAACCTGATATTAAATTGAAGAAAACAAATTACAGTTTTTAAGCAGATTTGCTCAATACATAGGAAGACTTCAATCAATGAATTCATGAAATGGTTTACATAAAGCGAGTATTTCCCAATTGCAGTATTGATATTGGTATACAGGTATGTACGGCCGCGGCCGGATTTTAAATATTCCAACATATTTTGAAGAATGCTCCAATTTTTTATAGTATTTTTTTCTGGTATGTGCTCTGAAAAGAAATTGGAAAATCTTGATATAAATAGGAATATTATGCACATTCCGCCTACCTAAAATTTTAAACCAATATCAAACGAGCTCAGAAAAAAACTATTGTTGTCCCTTTTTATAACGTTGAAAAAAATTATTTCCGCTCCAGAAACTTATTAATTGATATACAATAAACATTTATGAAACTATGCATAGAACTCTCTCTCTCTCTCTCTCTCTCTCTCTCTCTCTCTCTCTCTCTCTCTCTCTCTCAATAAAATTGGAGCATGAGAATGTTTTCATGCAAGTTTGTATAATTTACGCGTGCTAGGGGACTCCTTACTGTCGCTCGCTCGTTCTCTTTCTCTCTATTTCCTCTTTGTTTTTTCTCAAGAAATTTGAGTATGAGCAATTTTACATGCACATTGATTGCATATAAATACGTGGTATAATATTTTCACCTCTGTTTCTAATCTTTATGTTAATTTTGTGTTTTATATAGTGTAGTGACTTTTCTGTGTGTATAAAAAATGTAGTGACTTGTTCCGTTGTGTCTTTGATAATAATGGCTTTAATTACTTACATGTACGATAATATACAGTGGCAATATAGTGCTTATAAAAATTAACTTTGTGGAAACAGCCTTAAGTATTGCTCAATGTTTGACAGCTGTTTATAGTGACTTTGATGTATGTATTTAAAGTGTAGTAGTGACTTGCTGTGTTAATTGTGTGTGTGATAATGACATACTAGTACTACTGTATATATATATATATATATATATATATATATATATATATATATATATATATATATATATATATATCTTTCTATCTCTCTCTCCGTCTCTCTCTCCCCCTCTCTCTCTCTCTCTCTCTCTCTCTCTCTCTCTCTCTCTCTCTCTCTCTCTCTCTCTCTCTCTCTCTCTCTCTCTCAAAAACATGGAGTTCGAAACTTTTTGCATGCAAACAGGTAATTACAGATACCGGTATATCGACAATATTGTAACCTCTGTTTCTAATGTTATGTAATACCTTTCTTTGTCTTTGAGAATGTAGTCATTTGAAATATTTTCTATTCTTTTAAAGCTATATCAAATATCAAAGAAATGCCGCGACCAACATTGTCCAATAAGTATGCATATTGTTATAATTTCGGGTCTAATAGCACTCGTGAAAAAATGACAATAACAATCCGTCAACCATTTAAAAAATCAATAAAACGAAATACAAATATAAAGCAGAGCATTACAGACCTCCAAAAAGATGGATGTAGGATCAGGTGCCTAGGAGGAGTGAGCATCCTCTGCTGACCCGTGTCGTATAAATTAAGGTCCGCCATGTAAAATGGTCCGGGGCGGACCATAAATTTTAACATTTAAGGTCCGCCTTTGCTCTAAAAGGGTCCGGCCCGTATAAGAAAAGGTCCGCCTAACATAAAAGGTCCGGGGTAATTTTTTCATATATTTTTTTTAATTTCGAGCATTTTGTTACAAAATAAGTGGTATTATTTCTAAATTCTTTTAAAAGGAGTACTTACCCGAAGTGAGTTCGTAAATATCCAGCACAGAGTGTAAATGAAAATACATAATTATGCATGTAGTTTTGTCAACACAAATGAATTACAATAATTATTAAGTTTAAAACTTTTTTTTTTTATTTCAACTTAAATTTTGCCGGTCGATCTTATATAAACAGGAAATGAAACTGATTGGTGTCATTAATTAAACAATGGCTTGCACCAGGTGTTATATACACACACCATTCTGCAGGTGTGAAGGGTTCACACTTTCAGGTGTTTGACTGTTTGAAATGATCATGTAAACATTGGGCATTTTATGCGTTCTCTTTTTGCACATCTTTCTAATATGATACACGTTTGTTTAAACAATATTTTATTTAATATGATACACGTTTAAAAACGTGACCCATTTTAAATAAAATATTCTTTACAATTAAATTATAACGATACCTGCATGCGGTATCATTACTATTGTTTATTTGCACTAGGGTACATGTGTAAGTTATGCTAATTATGTTACATCGTTCAGTTCTTCGATTCTTCTTTTCCATAATTATATTTTTGGATCGGGCCTTTGACTTTGTTAAAATCAAAGAAGGGGAGTATCCAAAGAAATTAATTTGTTTATAAGAAATTAAACACATGTAAGATTAGTAAAGAGCCCTATTCCTTCAGCTGTATTAGCATTTTGCATCTTTAAAGAATTTAAGGGAATTTTTTTTCTTACAAAGAAAATATTTGTGTGAAAAAGACAAATGTTGACACTCCGGTAAAATTTTATTCTAGAATTCTGCCTGCTTCACCCACATATAGCATTATTTTTTTTGGTCACAAATATCATATAAACATCGTGAAATGCATTTCTTGGCCCTTCCCCCCAAAAAAGAATATAGATGAAAATCAACATTGTCAGACAAATATGACAAACCTACCTTAATATTTTAAGATTATTTCAACGAGACGGACAATCGTTTGCAATAGATTCCAGGCCTTGGTCACATTTTTAAAAAGTCGTCGGATACTAGTACTTAATTCAATGTTTAACTACAGGTGTAAACATGTTTTTCTCAACTGACGGACCTTCTCTTGAGCCATAATATTAGATCCTACTCCTAAATTAAAAGATCCTTGGGGTAAATCAAAGCAAGTATCAATATGAATATTAATTATCTGTCACACCCGCCGTGTGCTCTTTGTCGTTTTTTGTTTGTTTTTTTTTTCCTTTTTTTTTACCTCTTCACTTTATCACCATTATTATAATTATTAGCTTTCTTATGTTTATATTTGGACCCTTGACATTATTATTTAACGAAAATATACCTTGTTTGTACCTCATGTACCATTGTATATACATGGTTTGAGGGAATAAACGAAATTGAAAAAAAAAAATCGGGAAAAGACGGAAAAGTCCGTAGGAAATTGGGTGATAAATTATGGTCTAACAATTAGTATGAAAAACGTCAGTCAGCATGCGAGCCAGTGGAAGATTGTGTTTGTTGACAAGGTCGTTGTATCGACCATAGAACTTTCGAAAAGATGACTTCAAACGAGATTGTTGATAGTCCTGTTTTATGAACTTGTTTGTCAGTAGCTTGCCTCGCCTTAGAAACTGTTCATACGAAGATCATGTCCTTGCGTATCGAATTAACTGAGAGACAAAAACACCATATGCAGGTGATGAAGGTATATTGCTTTATAGGTAAGGAAAGTTGACAATAGAAAAATTGAAGTCATCGCGTTTATCATAAAGTTTTGTTGTTAGGTTACCATAAATGTCCATTTCTAGTAAAATATCTAAATATAAAACAGATGAAGCAGACTCTGTGGAATCTTTTATTTCAAGTTCACTGGGATATATTGAGTCGATGTAAGTATGGAAATCATAATTGTTAATTGATAATACGTCGTCGATATACCTGAATGTTGAGTTGAAGGCCACAGCGAGTGATTTATAATCATATAACTCATATAATCAGATTACCATTTTTGCTTACAATTTTTGACAGACAATCCTAATAAAATTGTCATTTTTTAAAAAAAGATCTGATAGATTATGTATTTTCTTCAGTTGATGTACAAACGATCACTCGTGCTGATTTTGATGTCCTGCTGACCAACTATGATTTTTTTTTTATATTATTGTGTTTTGATTTTGATTGTAAGGCATTGCAATGAATAGAAAAATGTGAACAGGTGGGTCGCAGGCAGCATTTTTCAAATCAGATTTTAAACCCACATTCAGATGCGCAAGTATAAGAAAATCGCTAAGAATTTAAACGCAGATAAGATTATTTACGAGATTATAATGAGATAGATAGTATATTCATCCAAATGTAGTGATTTTCATGTGTGTTGTCAATAGTGTAGTGAAATGCATGCCATTTTGTCAGTAATGAGTTGCATGTGTGTTTTCATAAAGTGTAAAAATGTAGTGAGATGCACGTCATTTTACAGAGTCTTATTTTAAATGAAAAGAAAAATCGCAGTATATAGCGATCACAAGAATACCATTTAGAACTGCATTCTGAATTTTCTTCGCTGTAATTGTACGAGAAAGCAGTGTAGTCGGTTGCATGTAAATTTTCAGGTGTAGTCAATTGACGGTGTTTACAAACCTGTGTGTGTGTGTGTGTGTGTGTGTGTGTGTGTGTGTTTCTTTAAAGATTATTTTTACATATCTTGTGTTTGTACACTATCGTGCATAAATCCAGATTGCTGGCTGACACACATTAAAAAATAATTTTGCACCAATACGGATATTCCATAGAATTGTAGCCTTTTCCAAAACAAAAAAAAGTCAGATTAAAGAAATACAATCGGAGAGGGTTACATAATTGCAACTGATTTTGAACACTAATATTTGTTATTGCAATGAAGTTATTAGCATGCATGTATTAATTAAAAAGAAATAGATGGATTAGTTGTTTGATGTTTTTTTTTTAAAATATACATTTCTTACATGTAGATGTATTGTCATTTGTTTGCATATGGGTAACATTTTATAAATAATAATCCAAAGAAATCAATTTGCAAAATAAACTATGTTTACCTGTTTCGATTTCTTTTGACAAAGGTGTGGTATGTGCCTGTAATCCTGACTATTACGAATCAATAATTGTGTATGAAAACAGGCCAGGTGTTGATTGTAAATGGAACAATTACTGTATTGATATATTCTTTGTGACATACTCCCACACTTTAAACAACAAGAAATCTCACAAAGTCAAAGTATCTATCAATTTCATTTTGATATACATGTACTTCCTCATTACTTTCTCAAAGAAAAATAATACTTTATTAAGCATTATTAATCAGATTTTTAAATATTAAATATGTGTTACGATTATTTAAAGATATATTCACATATACAAAAGTCATTAAAAATGAAATCACACCCACCCAGTAAATTCAAAATTTACAACATGACAGTTCTTCCAAATTTCACCATCATCAACTTTGAATATGATGTTCTGGACTGGATGATAAATAGTATTTGCGATCTGAGAAAATTCACTCGACCACATCACTACCAGTTGAGGTGGATCTCACCAAATAAGTGTAGGATATTTTTGTTGCATGCATGTGTTACAGTATATAAAGTATAAGACCTCAGAGTACAATACTCTATTTTATAGATTTTATTTAAAATATTAGTCTTGTTCCAGATAACTTTTTTTCAGATTTTTAAACATATCGGCTTTAAAATTCTTAGTAAGGTGAAATAGTATAACGTTTTCAAATAAAAAAAAATAATCATGAATGAAGTTTGTATAATTGTTATTGGAATCCACATAAATATGAAACTAATAAATTAAACAATTTTAAGGCTAACTGCTTGACGGAATCGCACAAAAATCATAAAATATAAACAATATTCGTGGGTTATTGTGATGAAGAAAGGAAATTGAATGAAATTAAAAACCGGAAAGAAATACTAAATTATTGCAACAATCATCGTGTGAAAGATCATGCAGATTTAAGAGTTCTCATATATTTTACCTGTTCTCAAATATATTGTACCAATTTCTTAATTGATAAAAAAATTCACGAAGAAAGTTAAAAAGGAAAGGTCCATGCTAAAGATGAAGATAAAAGGTAAGTATTGCTTGTAATAATGTTTGCACCTGACATATTATAGTTTTAATGAATGCATTATATATATTCAAATCTTTAAAGAAAACTTTTAGTTCTAATATTGTCTTTTACATTTTTTAATATGCAATAGCAACTATAAACAACAACCATACACATATAAATACATACATTAGTTGTCCAAAGTGATACACTTGTACGTGTGGTAATGAAAAGCATGTTCTTTTTCATAATTATGTTATTCCAATGGTTCCAAAAACAGAAAAAAATGGTAAAGGTAAGTGAAGCATTGTTAAGATTTCACTTCGTTTTTTTTGTTTTTTTTTTTTTGTTTTTTTTTTTGGGGGGGGGGGGGTTTCCCTCAATATTTTCATAAAAAGAAAGTTTATATGAAAGCGCAAAAGGCTCATTCGAGATTTAATAGATAAATTTATCGTTCAGATCATGGATCTGAAATCCTGTATCTTATCGACATCTTAATTTTCTAAATAAAGATAATCCGTACATGCGTTTACGTTATTTTATACTCAGCTAAATGATTACTTGTATGATTTATTTAAACAGCAAAATAATAAGTTTAGTAAGAATGTAGTGTGTTTTGCCAATCTAAAGATTTTGCTCTCCCGATATGTAAAAATACGGCCGTTATTGTAGAGAGATTCATTGGGGTTGAAGGGGATCTTGTTATTTTTTTTTTATTTCGGGGTGGGGGTGGTGAGATCTATATTCGGTAATGTTACTACATTGTATGTGAATTTAATGTTTAAATTTTCCAGGGGGGGGGGGGGGTAGGTGCATACATGGATATTATTATCTAAAATATGTTTTAATCTAAAAAGAAATTATCAGTCCAGTTTCAACAATGAAGATAAGATTACTTATTGTTTGTTTTGTTTGCAATATGATTTTAAACTGATCTTTGAGATATTATCACATCATTATAATGTATACAAACATTTTAAAATTGTCAGACTCCTCTCCCTAAGTAAACAACGAATTAAGATTAAAACGTATGGTATTGTTTTCAATATTGACGAACGCATAGTCAATACGATCAAAGGTAAGGGTGATAGTGTGTTGATTTGTTTACAATGCCAGATAACATGCGTAGAAAACAATGAAACTCTAAAATCTGAAATCTGATTGCATGAAATTTATTGTTTAGTTTGTTATAATTCATTCTATCAACAAGACTAGAATGTATGGGGAGGCATATGCATCACAATTTATTTCAATAATTCCAAAAACCCCGCCAAAAGTGTCGCCATATACACTGTACACACATAAAACTAAATAAAGAAAATGTATCTGATGTGCGGGACAGGCAGCCTTCCCAAATTTTCAGTGTCAATCACCTATCGAAATTGTTTATGTTATCTATTGTTTATGTGTTATGCTAATTAACCCAACATTTATCATTGATTTATCGTTACTGAAACTGTACTTATTATAAGTTTTACTTATAGCCAACTTTCTGTTTGTGTATATGTCAGTCTCTCTCTCTCTCTCTCTCTCTCTCTCTCTCTCTCTCTCTCTCTCTCTCTCTCTCTGTGTCTCTCATATATTGTTTGGGCCATGCGGCCGATCGCTCCGGAGTAATCAATCGACTGTCAACTTCGCGCCTGATTGGGTTAACAAAGCTAACTCAAATTGACGTCCGAACTTATAATCAAATCGAAAATTTAAACACCCAATGCTAACTCTTACGGCGCTTTGGTTTTAATTCGAATTATTTAATTAATATAAACCATTTATTTTACAATTAATCAGTTTTAAAGTAAAGGAGAAAGTGAAGAAAGTGAAGAAAAAAAATAATAACAATTGTGAAGACAATTTAAAAAATATAAAAAAAATAGTACTTGAAATTAAGAATTGAAAAGGCAGAGTAGACAGAATTAGTAAAATTATTGTATGGGTACCAGGTGATAAGGCTTTGATACTTTCATTTTAATGAAGTCAATTTGCTTGTTCATGTCATAAGGTCTGAATGATTTGAGTATGTGCATTGAGAAGTTTTTATTTTTATTTTCTGCGTCTGTCCAATGAGTAGTATGGTAATTTACCACTGCTGTCATGTCTTCCCATTTATGACCACTGAGGTTGAAATGTTCCCCGAAGGGCTCCTTAATTTTTTTTTGGTCTTTATGGTAGGTGGTTGTTGATTCTTCTGCGAGGGTCATCTGTTTTCTCCAATGTATTGCTTAGAACAAACCTTGCAACTGATAAGATAGATGCAGTTGTCTGTACGACCAGACGTTTTGTGCAATATTGTGTAGGTCGACCCTAAAACATTGTCCTTGTTGATGTTGTGCTTGCACTAAAAGGCATTTGGTGTCTGAACAAGCTTTTAAAGCACCATTGGCAATGGGTTATCTATCACTATCATGTCCTTTAAGTATATTTAAATGCAGCCATTGGTGGATCCTTGAACAATTCAACCAAGGCATTCTTAGTGTAAAGAATGAGCAGATTATTTCTAATGATGTTGTTGAGGTTCTACGGGACGGGGTGATAGGTAGCGACAACTTGAACCCTGCTTTAGTCTGTTTTCTCTTTGTATTGTAAAATAGTTTTCCAGTCCTTTGTAACAATCGCATCATTTGCAGATTGCACTGTACGGTCTTTACATTGTATATCTTTACATATCTATTACACGGATTGAATTTTGATATCTTGTTCTGTTCTTTAAACATTTCACCAGTTTCGCTCGATTTGAGTGGTTATTCCTTTAGGAATACCTCTAAACCTTTAGGAAGGGTGGGGGCTACACGGTTTGCAGTAGAGATGAAAATCAGTGGGTTTGGTGTGGATATTGGTGATTTTATTTCACCATCTTTCATAGTTGATATAGTGTCCAAAAATAAGTTTTCAGAACTAAATATGTTAACTGTGAATTTAAATGAATTATGGCAGCAGTTGGCAAAGGTTATAAAGTCATCCAGGCAGTGTAGGTTTCGACCCATTTTATCTCTCTCTCTCTCTCTCTCTCTCTCTCTCTCTCTCTCTCTCTCTCTCTCTCTCTCTCGGCATTAATATAATACAAAGCACTTTGCGTATTCAAATTCTTGTCGTTAAGGTTATAGATTTTCAGATAGTCTATGGTTTTAATTTCAATTTAAATCCTGGTGTCTTAACTTTATTACAACCTCTATTTTTATAGGTTGATTATATCATTAAATTTCGTTCACAATGATTATATTCATTTTTTAAATTAAAACGTATTGAAAATAACATTTTCCCTCGCAAACCGATTTACACAATCGGAGCGAATACACTGTCTCCAAGTTGAAATATATCAGGGAAGAATACAAACTGAGCGAGTAAACTCACTTAAATTGGCGAAGCACACGATGGTATCACTGTTCCATTATTCATACTTTGTTTTTTAGTTCATCTAAGTTACTTTAAACATTATATAATCATTGCATAAGATAAGACCTTGCATTTGACAGTCTCCGAATCTGGGTGGCGTTTTTTCACTTACACTTTTTATAAGCCGATTGGTAAGATAGTGTTATTTGATTATTTATAGACAAATTCAAAGAAAGAAAATCATTTACTAAACACCACAGTGTAATCACATGAATCATAACAATCATAAGCGCACATTACATATCACTCCATTTTCAACTATTTGATCGATACAACTTGATATCAAATCGTATTTTTTATGCATGCAACATTTAAATCTACGTTAAGGATTCCGTTTACTCAGGGTTTGAGATGTCAAAAAAATATTTTTACAAAGTTCAATACTTGAAGTCAACAGTTGTTTTAAAAACACAAAATAACAATATCATCAACAAATATTGATATTGATATTCATGTTTTATTTATATAAGGAAGATATGCTACGAAAAATGTAGATTTATATTAAAACAGTGTAAATTTGGACTATTTTTTTCATTTTCTTTTTCTTTTCTCTTAAAAACATTCTGTAGCAATGCAATTGCAAAAGTTAAGTTCCTACGTGTTTTTCATATCATTTTGAATATTTTATGGTTGTATTATATTGTGTATAATTTTATATCACTGGCTGGCACGCGATGGGAAAAATCTAAAATATACATAAAATTAATTTCAGACAGAATATCTCGAAAAGTTGATCATTGAACCTATATAATGTTGATGTCATCAGCATGCAGAAAAAAAAGGCAATTAATGGTTTGGAGCTCCTATTAGTCAGTTTTTTGTAATATTCGATCAAAAATGGATAGAATTTTGAAAATTGATAGAGGAAATTCGGACTCAATTAAATTGAAAATATGAGCTTAAAACGATTCATTGAAATAATATTAGTAAATCTATTCACATTTTATTATGTTCCAATGAACAAATTGTTTTATTATTTCTAATAATTTCAAAATACCAAAAAAAACCTTGGGAAGTGTGTACAAGTTTTGACAATTTTTTCAATAAACATTCAGGGGTCACTAGCATATAAAGTAAGTCATTGACGTAGTTATTTGAAAGTGAAAAATAACAACACAATAGTAGGGCTAAAATGTACAATAAGTAGTTTTTCGTTCCTATTAGTGGAATTATTTTCGCCCCTGAGTAAACGTATTCCTTAAGTTCATCTCTATGTACATGTATTACATGCAAAACCTAGCTACATATTTTTATCAATTTCTCCCCAACTTTGAAACAAAATCTATGAAAATCAGAAGGAAAAAAACTTCATTCCCTACATATGCATAGTTAATTTATATAACAGTAGATTGATGCCGTTAGGACACACATTATGTAATGTTAATCTTTATGTTAAAATTATTGAACTAATGTAATGAAAAATGGACTCTTAACCAAGTCTATATTTCTCACTACAGCTTTTGATTTAAATGGTCATGAAGGATTCAGAAGATTGACTCTAACATGATTAGAGAACACACGTTTCAAATTCTCTTAGTTGGTATACTGAGGTAGTCAGCGGCTTATCTCCAGCCAGACATATAACTCTTTAAAAGGTCATAGAGACCAATTTGTTTAAAGAAAATCTTAATATTATTTAATTTTCAAACAAAATAGTGGACTTTAAATTAAAATTAGCTCGATCACATAATATTACAGGGAAATATTCACATAATATTTATTTCCGACTCTTTTGCCCTCGTTGTCAGCAGGCAAATTTAAAACTCGGCGAATTTCAATGTCTCGAATTTTCTCTTTTTAAACACAAATGTGTCTGGGTGAAATTAAGACGAAAATGTTTGTAAGTGTAGAAGGACGAAAATTACACAGGAAGAAAATAACAGTAGGTGTGAGAAATAGCCCAGGGTATAGCAGACAATTTTCAATAAAAAAAAAATCATGAACATGTTTTCATTACGACTTAACACTACGTCATAGCGATATCATATCTTTGTTACAATTGAAGTATGATATTGTAAATTTCAAGGTTATCGAATGTACATTTGCAAATATTATAGAGTTGAGAAGAAATGGAAAATGTTAATCACACGCACCTTTTCTACTTAAAATATAGTAATCTTGTACAACAACCCCATCCTAAATAAAATACCACAAGGTACACATCTGCTGATTTTTTTCTAATCTGTTACATCAGTCTGAAACTCAATAAAAAAGAATCAATACGTGATATTCTGCGTTAGCGAGTTAACTTCATTGCGTTTTCTTTTTGTAACGAAAAAGTTTTTCCTTATTTTGTAACGACTGCTTCAAGAATAAGACAGTTACCTTTATCCTGCACCGATTGTTTGTGTTAATATTTCATTATAAATGCATTTATAATGATATGTATATAAAGATTGCATGATAAAGTCTTCCATATTTTCAACGTCTATGTTATCTAATTCAAAATCGATCCTTTTGAATATGCCTATAATTTCCTCAACTGGAAGAGGTTACCTGAACCATACATGTATTGATATAACTTCCGTAGTCCTTTTATTTCATTTTTTTAAAATAAATATTTACATGCATATGTGTATATCAATACGACAATTAGCAGTTAGTATGGCACTTAGCAATCAGCATAAAAACAAAAGAAACCGCTCTAATACTTACAATGTATATATTTCGTTAATTTACAGAAAACGAGAAAATGGGTTTCGTCGTTTTGTTTATGGGTAAGATAGCAAATTTTACACAGAAGTTTTACATTGCGTCAAAAAAGGTGCAACCATGAATATTACAACATCTGATCGTCTTGACCATTACCTTAAACGGCAGATAGATGGAACGGTTAGTATACCGTCGAGTCAGTATATGATTATTCCACATGAAATTGAACTGGACGGTTATTAGGTAATATAGGTTTGTAAGCCTATGGGTTGGTTCAATTCCTTGTCCAGTCCAGAAATGATAAGTCCCGTTGGGTGTTGAACAATAATTTATTAAAGCGTGATCGTATAGATTTTACAAAGCAACTCTTAAAGTCTTACAAATTCAAATCTCAATATCTAACACTGACTAGCAGTTTCCAACATCTCACGAACGCCCAACCTCCCCTCATTCTCTCTACATAAGCTTATATATGATCATTCACACAAAGAGAAAAATAATTCAGATTAGTTCTGTCCAAGTGGTATAATCATAAATAATTATATTATCATTACAAACAATCAACACTTCACACTGAACATGATTTCTATATATTTAACCTATAGCGACATCAGCTCCGTAGCTATTATCCTCTGAATCATGTGAATAGCCAACGTTCTGCTTGGCCGAAACTAATGAAGTACTCATCATAATTTAATGTTAATTATATGGCTGTCGAAGCGCTGAACATATTTACTTCAAATTGAGTATTCCAACCCTAAATTCCAAACTGGTGATATCAAATAATATATGATTAGATTTCGTATAACAAACTATTGTTCGCAACCTTTTTTCGACTATATGTAATTTAAAATACAGCCAAGACGGCTACCTTTTTACAGGCTATTGCGATCCCCTTATTGAGCAGGTAATACCGACAACAAAACTATATAACACGTACATAGTACCTCCGAATTCAAATGACCGAAACACTAAAGTTCTCATCACGGCGGTAGATCAGAGCAATATTTCCTACACAGTGGATGAAATATCTCACTGGTTACATTAAACAAACTTGATTCTTTTGATGTTATCATTTCTAACAGACAAACGTGTGTGATTGAATCAAATACAACAATAATCGTTGTCTTGTGTGTTGGATGTTCATTTCAAGTATCTATTATGGGCGATCCTTCAATGACAAATGTACCAGGAATTCATCAGTATATTGATTACTACAAAACAATCGTTCCATCTTGGTTCAATTATAGGTATGTGACCGTGATTATGAAACAGTCTTTAAAAGATTCGATCCGTATTAACAACACAATGATAAATGGAAACAATGTTGTATTTGAAGAAAATGTATCATTCATGAAATTAGCATACAATGTGAGGTTCATACAAGCAGATGAAGGGAGCTTACGGTATCTACTGTAGGCGGGGAACAGTTCGGACTCATGTTCTCGGGAGTTAAAGCTTGGGCTGCCTATGTTTTCCCTGCATTCAATTTTGAAAAAATAAGATAGTAAACCCTACCTATTCCAGTTTATACTGATTCTGCAAAATATTTTAAGAACATATGACATGTGACTTCAGAAACGGCAATACATTTCTAATACAGAGTACACAACTTTCTTTTCACTGTGCAAATAGTCATATTTTTGCTTTTAAGTTGTATATATGTTTTAAAATAAGTTTTTGTTTGCCTCTGCAATGAATGATTGGTCAAATAGAACACTGCTCAATATTTCATGGTTTCCAATTGCCTCTTTCTCTTCTCTTTTAATTGTTAAACTTGATGAATCTGCATCCAATATTACCTAATAAAACGATTCTATCTTGTACGTTTGAATTATTTTCTACTTGATACATCTAAAATGACACAATGGAATCATTAAATTTCGTGGTGGCTCAATTTTCGTGGTATTCGTTCCCTTACCAACAAATTAACATCCTCGATGAAAATAAATTTTGTAAGGCCACCGAATTTTGATTCTTACATAGAATTGACCTTAAGCACTTGATTTTGTATATCTAAACAAATATGTATAAGCATCCATGATACGATAGAACACGTCTTTCTTTTTTTAACCCAGTTCCTGAAGATATCAAAGATATTAATTGCCAGTGAACAGAAATCCGCGGCCCTGGTTGAAACATACTCAACATACATGTACATGTAAATGTAGAACTAGTGTTTTCTATATATGCAGGAGTTTATATAGATACTGAGAGAGAGAGAGAGAGAGAGAGAGAGAGAGAGAGAGAGAGAGAGAGAGAGAGAGAGAGGAGAGAGAGTTTGCATTGATTTTGAATTAAAAGTTACTAATAGTTTACCCGGGAATTAATTTCATAATAAGTTAACATGCAATCCTAATTTCATTGCCAATTCTTTATCATTATTTAGACTAAGAGCGATCAAACTGATTTATTATTTAGATTAAGAGCGATCAAATTTATTTTAATCCATCAATGTTTTAATTTACACAAGATCAATTGATCAAAGAACTTGAAAACACATGATTATAACAACTGGTTGATTGAAGTTACAGTTTTCAAAGGAGAGGATTTTGACATTATAAAATGAATAAGAGTTGATAGACACACGTGTACAAGTATATATATATATATATATATATATATATATATATATATATATATATATATATATATATATATATATATATATATATATACACACCCCCTAAGATCTGATTGCTCGGTCAGTGATTATATAATAGCTACCGTACACAGTCATTCTTGACATTTTGCAGTGCACGGTAGCGAGTTTGGGAACAATAAGGCGACAGACACACGTGTCTATGAAATACATGTACAAAGGAAAACAAGCACCGTCTAAACCATGAATGGTACTCTTGCTTTCCAATTTTCTTTTACTGCTAAATATATATCTAAAAAAACGAAAACATAAATTAAAACTTTTTTTTTTACTTAACCAAGCAATTAAAGACCGTACAGTGGGTGACAGGGGCGTACAGGGGGTAACAGGGGCTTAAGGTGGCACACAGGGGATGTGTACAGGAACTGACAGGGGATTACAGGGTATGTGTACAGGGGTCACAGGATGAAACTGTGCCATTCAGTCAACAGAAATATGACTGAATGGTTATTGAAAGGTGACTGAATGGCATATATGCGCCATTCAGTCACCTTTCCAGGCCATTCAGTTACCATTCAGTTGACTGAATGGCAGAGCTTCATTCTGTGGGGTGAACAGGGGATGACAGGAAAAACACAGGGGGTGACAGGGAAAGACAGGGGATTTTCATACGGACAGGGGTTTTCAGAGCCAGTAGGGTAATCGCAGTTCACTGTACTAAATCATTATTCACTTATGTTGACGGACGTATTCTACATAGTTACATGTATTGTAAATCAGCGACAAAAGAAATGTGTTACTTCCATCACAGGAGAACAAATTACCAAAGAAACATAAGCTGCACAGGTCGGTGCAGTACAAACACAAATAAACGTTAACTTAAATAAAATGAAGCAAATGTGATGCAAGATAAAAACACGAACACGAATAGTTCATTCTAGGCACATGTTTTTAAATAAACAACATGACAACTTGTGCATTCTAATCGATTTCCTTTTGCAGTTTTGACCTAATAACAATTTTAACACTATTTGTTTGACACATGTAGTGAGCATCACCTTTAACTTGTTTTAGTAGTTATTTTTCACTTCTGTTTTCTTTTCTCATTGTGTTCTGTGCTAAATTTTACTCTCCGACATTCTGAGGTTTATGAACCAAAGCAATGCTAACTCGATGGATTTTCAAAACTTAATGCATTTAACATTCATATATTCAAAATAACAACACACTTTTTTTTTTTTACATTGAACAACTTGTCATTTACATATGACATGAAACACCCTGGTACATTTATCAGATGTTACATGTAATATTTATAGTCAGTCATGGCGTGCAACAATGTACATACTAAGGATGTTACATAAGGTGATAATGATCAGGTTCGATCAGATTTCTTATTGTTTTAATAAAGGGTTATTGTGGTTGATAATACTATCAGTTTGCCTCAGGGTAATCAGACTTTTTAAATCTCGGTCTGACATTTCTTCTTACATAGTTAAATGTCCTCTAGGACCGAACAGAGTTTTTTTCAGAGTTAATAAAAGTATATTATTTTGTATAGAAAAAAAAAATAACTGCAATGAAATGTCCTTTATTGTTTTCAACAGTATTCCATCATGATATTTCTTTTTTGGCAGATATAGAGTCTTTTGTCTCCAGAGACATAAATAAACATCATAATTTATGCATTTGCTGTCATAAATGTGATTCAAAATGAATATCAATTGACTATGAGTATTTAGAGTTTAAGTTACGCAAATTCAGGTTCATATTTAAGTGCTGGACTTGGTCAAGTGCTCCGCATGGTGACTTTTTTTCTTGATAAAAATACCGAACTTCTCTATATTATTTTGAAGATGGAATCTAAAATGATATATCGGTAATAGTATTTGAAAGGGTGAACAGGAGTAGTATTGTTCATGAACAGGCATGTTTGGAGAATGTGACAATTGAAATTTGGATATATATTATATAAACACATCTTAATTCATTTTGATCAAATGTGGATCTGCTTTATTGACAAGATTGAATATCACAAGCTCAGAGGAATATAAGAAAATATTGACAAATGTTAAGAATGAAGAACAATTGAATCCAAATATAGAAAAAATCTTATCAGATTAAAAACATAAATTTGGGACCAATGAGTCAAATTAAACAACAATATTTTTTATCGATACAAGTGAATTCAGTCAAAAAAAATAAATTAATTAATATACAGAGCCTCTGTTTCAGCTGTTCAAGCTGTACTAAAAGTAATTCATTCCTCAGTATCGGTTACGGTCTTCTGCTGCATCAATCAGTGAAGCGTTACCACTTTTCCTGACCTCTACATGCTTTATGCTCACTGCTTTTAAGATTTTGCAAGGGCAACTTCACAGGACTCGATTAAAATCCCGTGGTGTGGCCTTGCCTTCAAGAACAGCTTATATTTGAAGTAAACATCAATTGTTGGGACAATTTGGAGTAGCTTGATAACCTTGTTTGATGTCAATTGTTTTTCTGCATTTTTTTTCCTAATAGAATTATGAGTATGGATTGGACAATGAAAACAATAAACAATTTATTTAAAAAAAAAAAATGATATCTTACTGGAACTGTAATCACAGAAGACATAGTTTCATCTTCACCTCTCTTATGCTCTCAATGTGGATCTGTGATTTTAAAAAAAAAACCTATTATTTTAAGTTCATAAGACTTTTGGCATAAAATCGGAATGCTCTATGAACAACAATACAAAAGTTACCTCTCTGCACAAATGCACTTTGTAAATTCAAGTCGGAGGGAATTATTGTAATCTCTACCTTTTTTTCTTTTATAGATATAACGTATTTATGTGAAAATGTAGCAATGTAATGACATTTTGTTGAATATGAAGTAATCATATTGCAGGTACTAACAATATGTTTGATACAAAAGGCTGCCTGAAACTTCTGACGGACATTTTTTCTGCTGCCTATCACATAGAACTGATTTATTTTTAATTAGGTAACATTTACACAAGTTTGGTACTCTTTGACATAATTTCAGGAAATGTATATCATTAACTATCTACAAACCATCTGCCTGGAATTGCATGGTGATGTCTTCTTTTAGGGCCTTGAAATAAATGTGAATGCAACAAAAAAACAACACAGTGTTAGCAATTCATTGAAAATATTTCAAACATTTAAAGCTGAATTTCGATATATCCAACAGAGAGATCTCTAACACCATGGCAAGGTCGAAATAATTTGGAAGTCCCAATATCTAAAAATACATAGGTAACTAGTTTAAAATGATTCAAACGTGTTTAATATCCCTTCATTATACATTGAATACCTCAAATATTAGATGGTAGAATTGTGTGTTGTTACGTATAAGGAAGAAAACATGTTACTAATCACATAATACCATTCAAGGAAATGTATAACCGTATAGTATTTTTAATTTTATCATTTATGTATGTAATTATATCACGTTTCATTATTTTGAAGATCACTTCCCTTTCAAGTATTATGTGTACATGTACCGTATAATGTAACATGTAATTGAATAGTTATTTACGTCCTCTCTGTTTCCTGAATTTCACAGCATAGATTAATTACAAGATCAAGCTCGCTTAGACTGCTTCTTTTTTTTTTTTTTCATGTAACACGTATTATTCACTCCCCTACGTATTTATAGTCGTTTATACTTTTTGAATCGTGAGCTATTCTATTTGTTACAATTTACAGTTGCACAACGAAAAAAAGGAAGAAAGATGTCTGGATTGTATTTGATTCAAGTGACAATAGCCATTTGTATCATGGACGGTTTTGATGGACAGACTTTGTATGAAGACAAATGCAAGAACAACTGCGTGGATGAGATGTACCAACGTTTTAACGAAGCCTACAGTAAGGTTTAAACCGTTTAACGTTTAAAAAAATAACGTAAAAACTTTTAAACAATAACTAACATATCATAATTAACTGCACCTATTAGAAAAATAGTACATTTTTAACACATTTTGAATTTTTTTTATATAATTGAGTAGAACACATCAACAAGTTGTCAAATCTAAATTGTTATGGCTTTACACCTGGTCTGAGTAGAAATTTTATCCGTTTATAATAATGATAATTCTACAGAAAAATGACATCGTGACATCAGGCTTTACAATCATAGCGTCATTTATTCTTTAGTACAACTGATCAAACATACAGTGTGATGAACGTAAATTACAACCCTGCGTTATCATTTTCTCATCCCATTCTACTAATCCCATAGGCACATGTAATTAAAAGTATGCAATTATGATTGTTTTAAAAAAGAAATGGCTTCCATCAGCCACGTACCTCAGATCACTTGACTCGACAATTTTTTTTTTCGGCGTCTTGATGTGTGATGTTAACGAGATTATTTGATAGATTTATAGCCCGAAATCCGCCTTCATCAGGAGTACATTTGCAAATCTTAAATAAAAAAATACTTTATTATATTCTGTCCCAAGTTATTTTTGCCGCACATTTTCTATATTTATAAATACCTCTGGATTCAAACGATGTTCATCAAATAGTAAGAAAAAATCCCAAGATTAACCCTTTGAAACGCCCACTCTAACTTGTCAGGTTTCAATACACAACCCATAATAGAAAGTCTACGGGGCTTTTGCATTGTAAACAAAATAAAGTACCGCGAATGATAACGTAAAAAATGTGTGAGGTGTCCCGAATAATTCCGAATGGAGAAAAGATGTAAACATTTCCCATTTTAAATCTCCGTAGGGTTTTTGTTTTTGTTCATGTGAAATTCTCCAGCGATAAACAGACGATGTATCATTGAAGAAATATTGGATTTTTTCCCTTTTATCGATTTGAATTGTACTTCATTGACAGGTATATTTATTTTAATTAAAAACCATCAAAAAGTGACGGAAACAAAAACTTGGGACAGACTATAGAGAAGAAGTAAGCATAGTGCATATTTTGGTATAGTGTGCCAATGTTTGATTTTTTTCCTAAGGTTTAGAATTTCCGGGTTATACTTCGTTACAAATAAAATCATCGGAGTGCTCTTTTTCTTTGTAATTATTCTTAGATGTGAGAGTTAAGTCTTTGTCTTAAATTTAAGTAACGTTGTTTGTCATTGATTTCAATATTTCAATATTTGCTTGTCAGTTTTGATGTAGCATCCCTTGAAACTAAAACTCAGTTCAGGAACTTATCATCGCTGTAGAAATAGCCTACGATAGATTTGACAATAATGTTTATTTAAAACACACATCAGATCTGAGTTATTTACTCAAGTTAATTTTGCCAGGTACATGTCACTATCTTACATTATATCTCCATTTGACTTGAATTTGAAAAGCTGCTTTATGCTTATTAATAATTCATCTAAGTGAATTTAAAGATTAAATTAGATAATATGAAAAAATGACAATAACAAACCATCAACCATCTCAAAAATCCATAAAACGAAATATAAATTCAAAGCAGAGCAACATGGACCTCCAAAAAGATAGAGGTACGATCAGGTGCCTAGGAGGAGTGAGCATTCTTTGCTGACCGGTCACGCCCGCCGTGTGCTCTTTGTCGTAATTGGGAAAAAACGGAAAAGTCCGTAGACAATTAGGTGATTAAATTATGATCTAACAATTAATATGAAAAACGTCAGTCAGCATGCGACCCAGTGGATTATTGTATTTGCTGACAAGGTCGTTGTATCGACCATAGTCCTGTTTCATCAACTTGTTTGTCAGTAGCTTGCCTCGCCTTAGAAACTGTTCATACGAAGAGCATGCACTTGCGTATCGAATTAACTGAGACAAAAACACCATATGCAGGCGATGAAGGTATATTGCTAGACAAGTAAGGAAAGTTGACTTTAGAAAAATTGAAGTCATCGCGTTTATCATAACATTTGTTTGTAGGTATCATGGTTTCTCTTTTCAATGTCCCATGGAACTAAACTAAATTAAAACAATTATCTTTCATATTTGAGGGTCTTGACAATTTCGACTGGTTCCAACTTTTATTTTTTTTCAAAATTCTTAAAGTGCGTTGACTTGGACATGAATTTAACGCATTTTGATTTTTTTTTCAAAGTACGTAATTTTCAAAGTGCTTTGTACATGTAACAACCATATCAACACACTTTGAAAACCAAAACAAAGAGCGTTGGCATGGTCCCAGAGTTAACATAATCTTATATGTACGTTGTAACAGTGCTTCCATCGTTTTTGATGCCCTCAATATTCTTTGAGGTGAAACTCTTTAATAATGTCAGTATGAAAAGCAATAGTCTTGTACAACATGCATGTTAAAACGCACAGAAGTTTAATTCATTCACTCACATGTACTTATGTGGGTGTTTACAACTATTAAGTTCATTCAGTTGTGTGAGCTAGAATCTGGAAAAAGGTTGTTCTTCCTTCTTTCTATCTAAGGTCATTGTATAAGTATATTGACAAACGCTGTCTTCTATTTTTAGGACGATTAGCTAGAGCAGCAACAACAACTGGTGATAACACAATATTCATTTTTTTATCTATTGATGATGTTTTTGAAAAGTACCAAAGTACCTCATTACAAAAGCTCTACAAAATAAAAACGGCAATTGAATATAACCTGTCAAATGCTTCTTTTTATTAGCCTCGTATTGTTAACGACAAAATCATGTATTCAAAACATGTAATGAAGAATGTGTTTATCTATGATTTATTGTTAAAGAAAAGGGTTAAGAACCATGTTCAATCGTCTTATTGAAATATTATCGATTGAACTTATGACAAAAATGTGAACACGTGATTTAATAGAAGACAAATTTAACAAGACACTTAAATTCAATAGTAAGCTGAAATGTATGATAAGCAACAAATGTTTGAGTTGTGTTTTAAAACATATATAAATTGTGGCATTTATATGTTACCGATTGTAAACAAATGTAAAATTAATACTGTTTTTTTTTTTATGTTTCACTGATGTAACGCAATGAAGACAAAAAAATATGCTTCACATTTTATATTTAATTTTAATAGATAGAGACGTGCTATTGCAGACTCAAGTGGACAATTTAAAAAATCAACTTGACTCCTTTAGAGGTATTTTTTGTAAACGGGGATTTTAAGTTAGTAAGGTGAAATCATTAAGCGATATGTTATATAAGTTCATGACATCGACTAGTGTGACTTGTTTGATAGAACACCAGACTATTGAAATATTTTTAACAAATGCATGATTTTTCCAAAAGTCCTACCAGCATTGGATGCTCAAATTCTTATTGTGCGATTTTTTTCTTATTTTACAAGCAAAGTTAAGCTTTATTATGAGTTTTGCTTCACACTTCGTCAAGGTTACACTTCGAAAACATAAAAATAAGAAACAGAAAATGAGTGAAGTAATGACCAAATGCTTTATTTTTAAAGCGCATTAAAAGGTTGTATTAGAAGTACAAAAACTGATTGTTTATCTTCATCTCAAGAAACTTTGCAATACCAATATAATAATGTCCTTTTTTCGTTTCAGAGACAGTAGAGACAGAATTTCATCTTAGATGTTTAACTGAGAACGGAACATGTAAGTACATGTAATATATTCTGGCTGTCTATCCACCCGTTTGTCCATATGTCTGTCTCTCTGTCTGCACATATCGTTTTATATTTACACTTGTAAATGTATTCCCTTATATAACACTATTGAGCAATTCCCTGTTATCCCTGCTGATATCAAACTGGATCAAGAGGTCAAAGTAGTGCATGAATAATCTGAATCACTCCTTGTTCTAGTATGTACTCAAACTAAAACAAAATCGTTAAAACCCACCTAGTATCGCAATGAAAACGCATAAGTCGGGCATACAGAGAAGCACGAACTTTTTTTTAATTTCTTTTAATCTTACCTTTGATTATATGTTTGTAAACGAATTGATTTTGCTCTCTGTTAAATTGACAGATTATGTGTTATAGAATAATCATTAAAACTTTACTTAATTATTATAGTTCAAAGTGTAATATATGAAAAGTATTCATACACATGTATTTTCTTCATTTTCTTTTGCGTGATTTATATTCTGTTACCACTTAACGTTATCTGATATTCATATAAAGGAAAATGTGAATAATCTTTGCTAAAGACTGCTTTGCAACTGAAGAGTCTGCTGAATTTCCCTCTTTTTTAAATACAGTCCAGATAGCTGGTTATCATTATACTTCATATTAATGTCCATTCAGATTATGAAGAAAACGTCTTGATGAATCAATATTGTTTCATAAAATCTTCTTTGACCTGGGATGACGCCAAGGTACGTTGTATTCTATATAAAAATCATACGTATTGGCCAATTTCAAATCATGTTGATACCTCATGCAAAAATCAAATTTGTAGAATAATATTAGTTCATTTTATATAAATATATATATATATATATATATATATATATATATATATATATATATATATATATATATATATATATATATATATATATAGTAGTAATCCTATCACATTTACCTACATTTGACATCATTTAGAAGAGGAGGTCAAAAGCTTGTTTAAAGCCGTTTTTGGAGGGACTATAGGCGGCATTCTTAAAATGTTTCATTAGTCAAAAACTGACAAAACTGGATTTGTAACAAGATTTGTTACTTATTTTCTTTATATATCATAGAAAATGACAGTTCAACACATGGCTTTTTATTGTGTTTTTCAAAAATCCAAATCCTGATACAACCTATCAAACAAAGCTATTGTTATGAAGCATCATTTTACATTGAATTCCATCAATCTTTAGGCACTTAAATATACAAGATCTTGACCGTAATATTTTTACCAATGTTCAATGAAATTGCTATAGCAGATTAAATATAAGATTTTTGATATGGTATATTTAAGCAGATGACATTTTGATCTGTAATCGGAATGCTTCAGCGGCATAATATCTAAATGCTTAGCATTCCTAAATTTGAGCATTGAAGTACAGTCACGCACGCAGGAATAATAGTATAGCCCAATCTTCCCGATTTCTCACTTTCTGAAAATTACTGCTTTACTAATACTACTAGTAAAACCAGTTCTTGTATAAGGGTTATTGTTCTGAATATTTTTTTTTCTAAATCAATATAGATAAATGTGTTCATTTACCCATATATTATATTAAAGTATTAAGGAAGTTGCCATTAGGTTTTGAATGAAATGTTTATAAATTATATATGCATTGTTAAAGAATAAAGAAAAAGAGAAAAAAACACGGAAAAAAAACAAAGCCAAAAAATTCTAAGGTTTTTGAGCAGATATTTGATTTTTGATTTTTTTAAACAGACAAAATGTGAATCATTTAAGTCACATCTCCTTGAGATCAACTCGGAAGCAAAACAAAACTCGTTGAAAGACAAAGGTAAATTTATTTTGTTTTTTATTCTCCCAAATTATCATATTTATGTTTAAACAGTACATTGTAAACTTAAAAAAATGGACTCTTAAATAACGACAATATTTGCACAAAACACAGTTTATTTCATGCATATTGGTAAATTTAGAAAATCTCCTTTTATAATAGGGAATATCAAGTATTAAAATATAAACTATATTCTGGCAATCTTCGAAAATTTTGGAAACATCCATATATGAGAAATGAAATAATTTTAATAATATAATCATTGTATCAAAAGTTTTAAAACACACTGACAACTTAAAATGCTGGACCAAATAACAACACAAAAATACACATTATAAATAAGTCATATCATTTAATGAACAAAAGAACCTCATCGTAATTAGACTAAAACTCAATGATTATTAGTTTCAGGAGGCTTTTGGTGGATAGGCGCCATAAAGGATAAAAATAAAAACATTTGGGTATGGGATCATTCAGCCACTGAACTGGTCTTCACGAACTGGGATCCAGACGGTTCTCAACCGAACGGCGGTGATGGTGAAAATTGCGTTTTGTCAAAGTATGGTTTGTGGCATGATTTTCCTTGTCAACACACCTTCGACCTAATTTGTGAGAGGGGGAAATAAGAAGATACAATGCTGTATGTCAGCAACGTCAAACTTTAACTGCTAATCGTCCCTATGATGTTACTAACGTCAAAAGCAGATAATCGATTTATACTTACATTTCTAATCAGACCGGTGTATTCATCAATTTCAAATCGTTTAACAATTTAAGTCTTTTTGTAATCTTAATTGTAATCACGCTAGAGAAAAATGGTGAAGATGTCTTTTTATATTGTTAGAAATATATTTAAGACTCTCGTTTTGATTTTTAAAAAAATAGTTTATGCAACTTTATGACAGTTCTTTTGTAACGTATATGTATAAACTACATCGTTATTAATTTTGAACTCAAATATATTTTCAGCTCTTTGGCGAAATTATCAATGCACTCAAACCGAAAACTTTGCTTTTTTAAAATACAAATTTCTACACAAAGCGTATCAAGAGTAACGAATATTGTTTTATGTTATTATTATGTGTAAAAATGAAGCTTTGCTTTTAAATAAAAAATAACATTTATACACATCGTTGTCATAAATCCTACGATTTAGATAATTTTCCTTTAGTAATTTAGTTTTTGTTTTCGTATTCATTTTGTTTTAATGATAAAAAATAATTCGAGAATCAAACATCCATATCATAACTGACCAATATCCTGCTCTGTGATAGTTTAATGAATACCTATGTTTTATGGACTTTTGTTTCCTATTTTATGTAATGTACTTGGCATAATTCTTCTTCGTCAATAGTTTTTACTTTTCGTTTTGAAAGAAAAACAATAAATGGATAAATAGATCATAACACTAATAGTTCATCTGGAAAACCCACATACCAATGTGAAGTAGACGGTCAGATGTAATCAATATATTTATAGATTTTTTCAAATTTCTTATAAAACAAAGAAACACCATTACCATATGATTCAAACAACCATGGACAATGGAAATCAAACATCAAGTTGTTTTTTTCTTTTTCAAATCTGTCAGTTCTATTCTTTGTCTTATTTTATTTTAACATATAAATTCTTCTTAAATCACGAGATAATCAGGTCAATCGTTAGGTTTTGGACTTTGGTGACCGTCAATGCCTGTGGGCCTATTTTTTTTTGGGGGGGTGGTGGGTTTTTTTTGTTTTTGTTTTGTGATAACTCATCATTTAAAGTCAGCGTGTGTATTTTCATTAAAAAACCCCCCAAACAAAAAAAAACCCCAACAGAATCCAGGCCTGGTAACAAGTACAGGGTTGTTCGTTATGTAATTTGTATTGTAGCAGAGCACGATAACGCTTTGCACGTGTTACTTGGTCGCGGTGCTCAATATGTAATGTGTATTTTGCGATATATCAAAAGCATTCGATTCTAATAGTTGGTCATTTGGGAATGCAGATGTCTTCTGAATTGGAGAAGTTTATAGGTCAGATGGGTCAGATAAATCATCTTATGAGGAAGATCTGAGGCGGAGTAAAACTGACTGGCACAGAGTCCGTCAATGAGTCCGTAAATGAGGCAACAAATTTCGGTGGTTACTTTAACAGGCATGGAGAATGTCTCACAAATAGGGAAAAAGATAGTTGAAAGTGTTGGCAAATACAAGATTCGTAATATTGCCAATTTGAAAGCTTTTAGCATATCGCTATCTAAGGTTTATTTCATTTTTAAGCGTAGTTAGAAACTACGATGGATGTTTGCCTGATTGATACTGCACATTTTGATAGAGGTCCAAAGCGGGTATGAGCAGAAACTGCTAAGCAATTGCTATAAATGGTTCCTAAATTCAATCAAAGACAATTTGCAAATATTGCATCTGGTGACTAAGCATATGTTGGGAACATAATATTGCTAATTAAAAATGGTAGAATGCCTAGAAATAACACAAGAGTCAGAAGCACAGAGAGGGTTGTTTATTTCATATTCTTCTGATTTGATAGTAAAACCGTACAAATTCTAGTGCCGAAGGGCAAAATTGTTACAGGTCGGTATTACCGTGATATCATACTAAAACAACCAAATAAATTTTATCATAAACGACGCCCAGTTTAGGATTTAAGCATGTTCTTCTACTGCATTATTATATTCATTCAAAAACACCTGAGGTTTCAATGCATTTGTTTAAGTTAGAAGGAGAAGGTTACCGTCTTGCCAAACCAACAATACTTTCCTGATAAACACCCTGTGGGTTTTTTCTAAAACTTTAAAAGTTTTTGTCCACCCGTTACAAGTCCTTGTAAGCCCTTGGTTCTGTAATCAGTCAGTGCCTTAGAGGTCCGCCTAAATCAGTCCGTTACCTATTTCAGAGATGGAGTCAGAAATAAAAAAAGTATATGTTTCAAACCGCAGAGAACACTCTAAAGGGATCTTGTGTTCATTTCTCTATTATAATCGGATGCTTTTGATATGTCGCACATTACACATTAAATATAGAGCAACTCTCGTAACATTATATTTTCTCTCTAGCTGTGTATTTTTCATCCGTTTTTAAATTCCACAGCGTAACAAAGGAAATAAACTTTAAAAAATATTTTATAGCATGTTCTATGACCCCCCACTCCCACCCCCTGTTTATAGAAATATGAGATAAATGGAAAAACGTTTACATTTTTATTCATACGATCTAAATAAATGTTTAATGCTTATGGTGATGAAAGTATATTCTAATATTATTGACATTATGTAATATTTAAAAATGGCTGATATCACATATAACTTGTAAACAACATGATAAACTAAAAACATTTAAAAGAATTAGAAAATAAACTAATATAATTCATTATTTATTTCACGAGCTGTTTAATTTGAATTTTCAACCGGGTTTTCCAAAGGAAAAATCCAGTTATTGAAATGGTGAAAATGGCGGGCGGGCGGTTACTAAAACGGTACCCTTATTGTACAGATAACTCTTCCTATAGTTTTCAAGATAGGAAGCTGTTCTTTTGCAGATCAATTGTACATATATCAGAGGTGTGCATAGTACAAGTACTTTGATTTTTGATATTTTATGAAAAAAATACCAGCTGTTGAACTTATTCATTTTTGGCAAAATATTGCATACAGGGTACCCCTATTGTACGGATAACTTTTCCTACAGTTTTCAAGATAGGAAGTTGTTCGTTTGCAGATCAAATATACACATATCAGAGGTTTTTGTTTTTCTGATTATTTATGAAAAAAATACCAGATGTTGTTTTGGCAAAAATATTGCATATAGAGTACCCCATTTCTCTGGATAGGTAGTTTCATCAATTCAGAGTTGACAAATGGATTATGGGTACTGTTCACAAAAATGAAAACCCTTTTTGGTGTCTCATTGACAGCTTTTCTCTTGTTAAATAAAGATATATTACCGTATGGACCATAGTGTGTACTAACTTAGTATTTCCGTGTTTTACGATTTTGAACGAAATTAGCATAACTGTCAATTATTTACAATTCAAATAGATCAACGAGAAATATTTCAACGTGTCATTATTGAAACGCCATCTATTTTTACCCTGTGAAACTAACAGGAACAAAAAAAAATTCTTTCGGAGGTTTAAAATGGGATGTGTTTGCATTTTTGACCAATTGGAGGTACTGGGGATATCTCGAGAATCTCTTTAACTTGATCATATGGAGTACTTTCATATCGTTTGCAATGCAACAACCCCGTATACTTTTTAGTTTTTAGCGATGTATTGAAATCTAACAGCTGGATGGGGCGTTTCTAAAAGTATATTTTTAATATATTTTTAATTGAATTTCCGTATAATTAAAATAACGAAGTTTGAACCCTGAGTTATTAATGATTAACAAATAGTTTAGGAATACAATCTAGGAGGAAGTTGTTGTAAACATGGTAAACATTTCCGTTTTCCTTTTTCTATGACTCTTACTTTCTATTTTGTTTTATTGTAATATAGCGCGCAGGTGTTTTAATGTCCTCATATGCTTTTTAAAAAATGTAAACAATAATTCATATGTATTTTGAATTGTTGACAGATATGGCATGTAAACCTGTCTATTATAAATCAATAAATGTGTATAAAACAGGCCATTTGTTGATAGCAAACTTAAAATACATTTTTTTTCTTGACTCCGACTCTAAATCACGACCAACATAAACTACAGTACCCTCAACGCGGATCCCGTATTTTCCGCGCACCCCCGCGGTCCAAATTGCAACGCGGTTTAAACACTTGTCTCAGGTAAAATCCGCGTGCCCCCGCGGTTCAATCACCCATAATGACGGTTTGAACGATCGATTACAGGTGTTAAAAAGTATCAAACAGGAACATGAGTTATCTCCCTCGATTAAAAAAAAATATAACATGCATTAAAATAAATGTAGGTTAACAAATGCATAAAGATAATCATGATCCTCTAATATAAAATCACATATTTTGAAGGTAAATTTCTTTTTTTTTTTTTATATATATATTTGCTGTTTATTTGGTAATACTGTGGTAATATTTTAATTTTAATCGTTTAAAGCTGCTATCTGTACAATCCAAGGTGAAATGAGCCATGCCCGCAGGTGATTGAAAAATCACGCTTTACTTACTTATTTGATAATTTGTTTATCTATGCAATTTTAAAATCAGACCAAAAAAATAAAAATAAAATTAAGACTTATTTACTTATATTAAATATTTCACTTTATAAATATTCAGATATGTATATTTTTATTATCAATATCATTTTATCTGTTCATCCTATCAAACCGATTAAAATTCATTCCAATTTTAAAAGTGGCTTAATCGGATATATTACGGAAAATCATGTCTTTATAATTGCTGTACCAAGCATCATTGTTTTGATTAACAAAATATATAATTTGTTCGTAAAAACCAGCTCTGTAGACCGACTAGGTGTAGCCTTATAAAAACACATGCTCACAAATAAATGTTCGAAGGAAAATCAGTTCTCCTAATTAAAACACAAAGGATTTATACACGTCTATTCTGTGATTTTTGTAAAACAATGGTTAGGCGTTATGGTGTGCGTGAAGGTATACATTTTCTTGTGCGGTATTTGTGCGATGGCAATTTCCAAGTGCGGAGTCGTGCATACTTCCGAGGTGACGGTGACATTGCGATAACCGTTGGTGAGGAGTATGATGTTCAGTGGGGCCGGGCCAAAGAAGTTGACAGAGCCGTAGTCCTTTATTCCGGGTCCGACCAGGAACTTCCAGTGAAGATGAGAGAGATGGAGACCATGACTGAGCCCTCATCCCTAACACCTCCCGCAAGCCCGTAATCACATCACGACCGCCATCACCCCCAACCCCAGCACCGAAGTGACAGAAAATCACTGTCTTTGGTAAGTAGATTTTTAAACTTCGTTAGTTTTTATATCTTTACTAAAATGTAATAGTAATAGACGACGTAGATAAATAATATTACGATTTTTAATTATTATAATTATATTATTTATTCATTTATTTTACCAGACATGGAATTTCGACCCGCTTGCATAATTTTGGTTAAAAGAGTAAATTGATTTAATCTGTTAAGACTAGTCAATGATTAAGCAGTCTTGTTTTCATTTTTGTTTAGTACTTGAAAATTTTAAAAATAAATGTTTTCATACATAGAAGAAGGCTACCAAATAAATGTAGTTATGCATGCATGTATTTGTAAACTTTATATTTTTTCTACATTTTATTATGAAAATTCAATAAATATTATTTACTCAAATTACTGTATTATAACTGTAAATTGGTGAAAAATGTTTAATCCCGATCCCGATCAAAATGCTGATATCTTATCAAAAACCAATATTAAAGCCTTGTATATGGATTTAAAGAAATATTCATTACTCATTCATACACATGATACATATAATTAAACATTGATCTCCACAAAAATCACATTGAACAATTGTTTTTTACATTAACACCACACCGTCAACGGACATAATTATTTGTTTTAATTGTTGCAAATAACAATTGATTATACCTAATCACAAATTGCACATAAATTCACAGTCAAAAGTTTTGTTCAACATTACGAGCAGGGTATACATAATTTCACATCCACGGTTGAAGAAGGTCACTGGCCCTTGCACAAACCTCCTTGTCTGATGTCAGCAAGTTGTTGAAGAGCCCGATGCTTTTCTTTTGCGATCTTTTACTGAACAGTTTCTTTTGGCACACCACCGGTTGCATTCCCCTTCATCAACACACAAAATAGCACAACTTTGTATACGTGGTCAATGTAGGCACATCATTTCTCCCAAGTCATTTCGGCCCTTAAAAAATGCAAAACGCACTCTTTTAATTCCTGTTTTGTCCTCGGGGCTTCCGTGGCAACACATCTCTTCAACTCGTTCCACACCAATTCGGAGTTAAGGTCAGGACTCTCTGAAAAGAAAACAATCGTTGATAAGTGGAATAAATTATTATTATTATTATTATTATAAATTATTACTAGCAATAATTTCTTTAATTACATGCATTATTAGTTTGATTTAATATTTATATTTGTTTTTTCATTTATACTTGAATAATGTGCATTTAAACAAAGAGTTATAAACATAATACTAACGTTAAGTTAAAAAAAATCAATTATGTATCAACATATAACCTACAAAGTTACATAATTACCTTCAGGCCAATCGTTCCACCATTTTATCTGGTTCTCATCCATAAATTGCTTGGACAGCCTAGATATGTGTTTTGGGTCGTTATCTTGTTGAAACCTGTGCCCCTCGTTTCTAAATTTCGACTGGATAAATGGCACAAGAGTATCGCACAAAATTTTCTCCACGCAGAATGTAGAGTCCATTATCCCTTCGAAAAGTCTAATTTTTGAAGCTCTTCGTTTATAGCTGCCCAAACTGTTTCTTGAGCGGATGTTTTGGTTTTGGTAACACTGCGGCATAAGCATCTTTTTGGCGGTAACTGTGCATTTTGTTTTGATGTAATTGAATGGAGCACTCGTCCGAAAATATCACATTGTCGAAAGTGTCATCTGCCGCAATTAAACGTTTACAAAATGCAACACGTTTCAGTTTGTTAGCATCTCGGACCATTTGTTCATATCTTGGTTTCGAATGAGTGTAGCTACTTGCAGCGATACAGTCTGTTATCAGCTCGGTATCTCTTAAGCTTACACATGTGGACACTTGCTGAACATGATACTCGCAAATGTCCCCAAACAATCTGATCTAGTACTTGTGAATCCAATAAGATATCGTGTCACGACAAACCTTGTACCCAAGGAACCGCATTTCTCTTCTAATTGCAGCAACCGACAAACCGTCCTTGTGCATCTTAACTATGCGCAGTTTAAGTTCATGGTTTATTCGACCCATCCTTCTTAATTGCAACACCGAAATCAATAAGTAGTTGATTTAATGTGGTACGCTTTAGGAAATTACGCAAGATTATGTAATTGTTAGGTCTACCCACGGTACTAACGAGGGTCATCCCCACATCGTATTCTAGCATCCAACCAGATTTGATACCTTCAAATTTACCTGTCTATAGTCTGTATTCAATAAATGTTGGTTTGAACATATTTTATTGCATAAACATATATAAATGGTTCGAACACAAGTCCTAACAACTTACAAGGTTCTTACCAAGTATAACAAGTTACAACTGTGTAGAAGTTTAGAATAGAGAGAACATAGAAATGGATATTACTAAAATGGTTAAATTATTGAACAAACGTACATGTATTTATAAACAGTTCTGTTTGAATATGGTCTAGGCAGTAAGACTGAAATTACGAGAATCTGCCGCAATCTTTGATAAATATTTGAACAGCTAAAAAAATACGTTGGTTTAAATTGACAGTCAGAGATTCATATCCCCACAAAAGTAAATGACAATTAGAAATGTTAATTTAATTTTAATTTAAAAGGTTAGAAGACATTTCGTGCATTATTATATTTCTTGCATCCAAAAAACATATGATAAGAATCTTCTGGTAATCCACATTGGCAATTAGGGCTTTCAATAACATTTCTTCTGAAAAGGTCGAAGTTTAAGATACAGTTATGTCTAAGTTTTGCATGTATAATGTTAAGTCGTCCCTTCTATAAATGTTAAACAATAACACATGTATAAAAAGATATTGAAAACTTTAAATAATTACAAAAAATAAAGAGAGCAGTTTACGTTAACAAGATAAGTATTGTCTACCTAATTGCTAGTTAATTTTGAAACAGATTATGAAATATATAGTCGCGCGTGTGAACCCCCCCACCCTTACCCCGCGTGGCTTCATAACAATTATATAAGTATATTGATTTTAATATTTTTTTTTTGCATATAGTATGGCACTTTATTTTCATTTTTAATGCAACTCTTTTTTTTTGTAAATTGCAGACAAAGTTAGGAAAACCGAGAGCTTCGATAATTACACCAGGTTCCCCTCAAACTGTAAACGATCAAACTCTCCACATTGCTGTACCTGTATCTGTGCCCACTGGACCGCAGACTCCGTCAGTCGTTGTGCCTGCAACTTTGCCCTCTGGACCGCAGATTCCGCCCGTTGCTGTAGCTGCATCTGTGCCCACTAGACCGCAGACTCCACCCATTGCTGTGCCTGTATCTGTGCCCACTGGACCGCAGACTGTGCCCATAGGACTTCAAACTCCGAGAGCATCTACACCAGCCGTGAGTTTCCGTCCACACCGGTTATCCACCAATGATAGTGACTCTCTCTTCGGCGGGCTTTTGAAGGAAGTGTCCGATCTGCTTAAGTCCGTCGACATTATTAATAAGAAGATAGATGCCACCAACAGGCGAACAACCCATCTAGAAACTCTACTGACAATGGCCATTGACGTTCTAAGGAGGCAGTCCAGCGATAACACTGTGATGCAGCTGAATCCGGTGATGCACAGTCAGACCACCGCAGAGGATACCCATTCAACGCCCACAACTGAAGGAATCCCTGTGGAATTCCGGATTGATGACTCGCTTCGAGTCCTTGTCCAGGAGTCCAGGAATGCTGGCAATCTTTACACGGAAACTGTTTCCTGAACTGTTTGGTAAAGGACAGTTGCGATACGAGTATAATTGGTATAGAGGCGGGATGTTAGCAAAGAAAGAACTGGATCCAGCCAGGAAACATGTTGTGAAACAGTATGTTGTGTATTTCTTCCCAGAGTTCCAACCTCACAATGATTGGAGGGAACATGTGGTTCCGAAGATAAATGAGTGCCTGAGAAGGAGCGATAAGCGTCTGAAGAGGAAGTCCATTGTACTCCCACAGCTGACCATCGAGGGCAATAACGACGTTTTTGACTTTGTGGATTAGAGACGATCGACGTACACGTACTTGTGTACTGTGACATGTGTAATGCGCTTATGTATGTCTTAATGCTACATGTACAAACTACTTGTCATTTTTTGAATACAAAAAATATGTTAATGTGATCTTTCTGGTGGATTCACCAACTTTCTTGTCTTGTACAGAAGCTAAAATGTTTATCTATATTGGTTGCCCAACCAATTCTATATCTAACACAGCGATTTATTAACAGCGTTTAACCTTGTAACAGTCTTGGTGAGTCCACCAATTTGGGACACTAGTTTCATTTCACATTTCGCAAAATTTTATATTGGTGGATCCACCAAGTATTGAAATAGCGACAGTATTTTTCATTTTAGACAAGATCTTAAAATGTATTCAGTGTAATAGTTATATATTGACTAGAAAGTTTTTCTCCTTTGACTATTGGTGGAATCACCAAACAATGTTTGTAGAATTGCTGATATTTAGGCATTCGAAAGGTTCTTGTTTTTGTCATATGTTCTATCATTGCTTTGTTGGTGGGTTCACCAATTATTTGAATGAAATACAAAACTATATACGGACAAATTCACAACTGATTTTTGGTGGAACCACCAGGGTCCTGAGTATCATATTCACAATAATTCCGAGTATTCATTTTGATGTAGTATGACTTACCGTAACTAGGCCGAATTCATTTGTTGTCTTTATTTCTTTTATTCTTTCTTCATTTATCCAACCATCGGCATCCATAGAATTCTTTTCTTCTCTTCAATACACAATATCCAATATTTCCGTCATCATTCAAAAAGATGAATAATTATATTTCGTGTTAATTCAAAATTCTGTTGTTGTTAATCCGTATGTCCCATTTCAGAATGTGGATCATTCGTACTATAAACTGTAACTGTGGTTACATGCCCCATTCACCCAGCCTTCCATTGGTTGAAGGTATCATGTTTCAGAGGAAGACACAGCACGAAGTCTTCTTTATGCAACCGTTATTTGTTGACTTTGCCGTCCATTTCAAATTAAAAATTGATAAAATACTAAATATAACTACATTTAACTGTATTTACTTGTTGATTAGTGCAAAAAAAAAGCGCAATATTTTTCAGTTATGCGATCTTTTTTCAACCACATCAGTCCATAATACATTACATCTATTCATAAAGTAACTTTTGAGGGAAACTTGTTAATCTTAATCTCTTTTCATTCTTTATCACTCTCCATTCATGTGTCTATGTGGGGATTTTACGACATCCCAGAACATTGAAGAATTCTCTCTCTCTCTCTCTCTCTCTCTCTCTCTCTCTCTCTCTCTCTCTCTCTCTCTCTCTCTCTCTCTCTCTCTCTCTGGGGAGGGTTAACTATTACCCTGACCTACCATGCAGACTCAGGGAAGCCGCCCCTGTCTTCTGCTCGGCCGCCCCGATTACGACACCGAGTGCTGATTTTGAAGCGGAGAATTTCATCGGATTGGATTTAAGTTCGATTTTTCCGCTTCACAGGCGGGCACCCGATTTTTATAATAGTTTATTTGACAAAAAAGCCTCTAACATTTCTTTTGCCTCCAAATGAAAACTTTTCAAATGGAAAGAGTTGAATGCATTACAAAGAGAAAAATACTCAGACAATACAACTGAGGGTGGTGTGTCTGAATTTTACATATTGCCTTATGATGAAGTGTTTGGGGGACAAAGTCATCATAGCGTATAAAAATTGCTTTAAAAACTAATCATAAATTAAGTGTCTGGTAACTGGAATGGCTTGTTTTATATCAATCGGATTGTTCATCTATTTTGAGTACAAAGTATCATAACAAAGAGACATGTTTTGAAAGGCATTGTTTAAATTAACATTTTCATCAAACGTTGCAAATGACTGTTTGAATTAATTAGTTAGCAATGTTTTAGCGTTCCTTTGCTTTTTGTTGGGACACTCAGATAACATAGCTGAAAAACGCCACTTAAGAAAACATGAGCATATATATATAACCAAAATATATACTTAGTATTCTTAGCACTTTCTTATCAAATATCATTAAAAAAAAACCTCAAGGTGGATTGAGATCATATAATATCTTTTAAATTGTAAACAAACAAGATAAGGTGGCTAGGATATAGAGGATATTCTGAATTGAGATAAGGAGACACAAACACCGTCAGCAATCCTTTATCCTCCCGCTGATGTGAAGACCCAGCGAATTCAACAGAATGTAGCCTCCCGCCGTGTCGACCAAGAAAGTGATCTTACAGGTGTTTGTAATTATTTAATCAAAGACCTCCCTCTTTGCCGAGCTTCTAGCACGGAATCTTTCTGAAATTCTCAGATATTATTGAATTTTACGTAATTTACATTACGTTTCAGTGATCAATGTTCTAATGGAACATGCTCCTGGAAAGTGACTTATAACTCAATAAATATAAATATATATCTTTTCAGTTCAATAATTGTCAAAAATTACAAGCAATTATTAGAAAGTCTTTACGGAAAAAGTATGTGCCTTACAAAAATACGATTGAGATGAATCGAATGAGCACACACATGAATTATTATTAAGCTATATCTTATAGATAAGAAACTTTAGAGAGGTGGGTAGGACGCATCTTATATTTACATGACGGTCTATGTGTTGCCTAATATTTGTCTATTCTTAGGACAACTTCTGAAACTTTATGTACATGAATGATGTACTTATTTCTTTATTTATTCTCCGTTGCATCAAATCCAACAGTTTCTTCACGCTGCGATAATTACAATAACTAATGAATGAATCATTGGATTACTTTTTATTTATTTAATGAAAATGATGTTTATTTCAAATATGTATTAGCAGTTTTATAGGTTGATATAGAGGGGTGTTATAGTTGTCTGTCCCCTTCCCCCTCCCAATTCATCCGCCTCAGCCTGCAGAGCTATTAAGATTACACACGTTAACAGTATGTAGTATTGAATATTTACATTTTCCAGTGTCTCTGTCTGTGGTAACACTACGAATCGATTTTGTACTATACATCCCAATAAATTCAAAAGACGTATTGTTGGGGACGCAAGCGGGTTTGCATAATTAATATTATAATATTTAATCGTACAACTGCTGAAAATTATATAAATATAAGTAATAAGAAATCATTCTTTGAATATTATGAGGTGATAATTTCGGTCGGGGCGTGATCAAATCTATCATAAAGCCCTTCGGGCTTTATTGGATTTGATCACGCCCCGACCGAAATTATCACCTCATAATACTTAAAGAATGATTCCTTATTCCTTAAATAAGAAACTTCCCCCTCTTTGGGAAATAAGAAATATACCAGGATGGTACACCACGCTTACTCCTACCGTTGCCACCCCAAATGTTTAGTTCTATATACATGCACATTTTCACATACTTGTTATTAGTTATCCAGGTCCAATCAAGGGTGTACGGGGATTTACCCCTTGATTAGACCTGGATAACGAATTTAATTCCTATGTTATACAAATCTTAAAATATTATTGTTTTACCAGTGCTTTGCAACTTGAAAATCGGGCCTAAGAACACTCAGAATAAATAGAAATGAATCATATAACATTTTTTTATTAATGAATCATTATAAACAATGTATTTGAACTGAATTGTTAAACATGAATTTTTTCACCCATTTTTAAAACAGTTCTTTATTGTTCAAAAAGATTTCAAAAAGATTTTCAGTATTTTTACGCCTTGTAAATGATGTTAAAAACGGCACCAAAAACTAATTAATATTAACTGAAATTGTGCTGAAAATCATTTATTCATACCAATAGAATATTAAGAAATTGGGATTTTGACAATCATTTATTCATTTACTTCAATTAACGTTACATTTTTTTGCGCAAAGATCTATAGGTGCACTTGTACACAAGAATTGCATTGTGACGTCACATTTTATTTACACCCGGCTTCAGTAAGTGGTACGGAAATTTACACCCAGCTTGTTAACCAATCAGATGTCGCTTTATAAGTGACATAGGAAATAAACATGAAACTAAAAAATCTCGCATTCGCGCCTGAATATTGAGAGAGAGAGAGAGAGAGAGAGAGAGAGAGAGAGAGAGAGAGAGAGAGAGAGAGAGAGAGAGATAACATATTTCATTGATTTCGCTGCTAGCTAACTACATGTATGATGTGCTGATCATTTATCTATACATATTAATTAAGACATTTGCCAAGAAACAAAAAAAAAATCCAACACCAGTGGTCATGTTCATGAAAGTATCTTCAGATCTATCTTACGACATGTCCTATACTATGTCCCAAGATATCCTGGATTCACATTTTGCTTCATTACTCGATATTTATAAATACCTCAGGGTTCAAACGATGTTCATTCAAAAGTATGAAAAATTTCCAAGATTTCTCTGTTGAAACACCCCCTCTAGCTGATCATGTTTCAATACATGGCTAAAAAATGTGATGTCTACGGGGATTTTGTATTGAAGTAGGCCCGGATGATAACGTTGAAAAATTGCGCGAGGTATTCCGAGTATTTCCGAATGGAGAAAAGATGTAAACATTCCCCATTATAAATCTCCGTAAGAAATCTGTTTTCGTTTCTGTGAACTTTTATGAGTGAAAAATGATTATGTGTTAATGAAGATATCTTGGAAATTTTCTGCAATCATATTAGTGGATAGGCGCTTGAAAGTATCGCCGAAATGGAATGAGCACGGGCCATGACTGAAGATTTAATAGTTGAGCACTTATAATTTTTATGTGCCTGGCTTCACCTCAAATTTAATGATATTTCATCAGCTCAGTGAGCTATCCGATAGCAATGTTCTGTGGCATGCGAATATCAAACACATTTCAATTTATTTATTTTTTCAAGTATAGACCCTCCCCTGGATTTGACGAGACTAAATTTTGCACTTGTATTTTCTTGTAACAATGCATTTTTCTTGTAGTAATATGTTGTATGCATGACTCCTCTTACTTATTGTTAGGCTAAGTGTGGCCTGAATATTTTACTCCGTTCCTGATTTTTTTAAACTAAAGATGTATTCTAATCCATTTGTATGATTAAGTGTCCGATTGAGCCCCCTTTTTGCATCGAGTTTAAGGCATGCCAAATTTTCAAGGTACATACATGTATGTGCCCCCATATACCCATCTCTGATTTAGGGATGCCATTTGACCCCCCCCCCCCCCCCCCTAATTGTTTGATGGGGATGTCTGATTTAGACTCCCTCAAGTTTGATTTAGGGATGTCAATCTAGGTTTCTTTATTGAAATTTTTCATTTTTCATTTATTTTCCCTATGTCCCAAATTCATGGTACATTTTCTGTAAATGCATGACTGGCCTCCTTTTTTTATTTTGGGACGGAAATATAGCCTCCTTTTGTTATTTTACTTGGAATGTTTGCTTGGGGATTCAATAATTTAAGCTATTTATTTATCTACATAAACCCCCACATTCTGTCCTACTGGTGGCGCAGACCATGCTGTAGCATAGTCTCATGGCGGAATTTGGCTTACGATTAGTGCTCATGTCAGATTAATTATATGGACAGATTAATTTTAGTAAGGTTAAGTTCAAAGATTTGCCACAAAGTGGTGTACGTCTGTTCCCAGGGTACATTTCGTGACAATTACCTTCATATACTTTTATATAACTTGAGCAGTCATTTTTATTATCCTAAATAAGGACGCTTTAGCCAAATTATACTTACCAACAGTTTTTAACTTGTTGTTTATGATCTGTACTTAGTATTACACAAGCAAATGCTAATATATCCTATATTTATAACCAAGAAATGATTATCTAGTTTTATGTTCCTTTATACAACTGCTTATACATGTAGCAGAACACATGGTACTTTAAGTTGTATTTTGTTGCACTACAAAAACATCGAAATTGATTATGGTTTTAGCAGCTGCGTGTATTTTAAATAAAATAAATGGTGTGCCTTTAACGATTTATTCAATATGTTTTCGGATTTTAATTTCATCTTTTATGGCCATCAGAGTATGAATAAACCTGTAAAATTATAACATAGAGTCGATTTGAATTCAACGAGGTTCAACTACATCGACTTGTACTTAAACTTCAATGACCATTTTAACTGCAACAAATGTTAAAGACATGCTCACTGAACCTCTTTTTTTTTGGTTGATGAAGTTTTATACATATAATTACAATGCTATTTTTTCATTTTTTTTTTATATGATCACTCAAACATGTATCTTTTCTGAACTTTTGACAGAACACCATTTGACACTTTGCATTTACTTGTCTCAGTAACCAAACTAACTTCTTAAGGGATAATAGTTTTTATTAACCAGATTATACAATACAAAAGTCAAACTGAACAGCTGTTTATGATAAACATTTATGTTTAAATAATGAAAAGCAAATTAAATAGCTTGATTAGTATTTATTGATACCAAAAAATGCGAGATCCAAACAAACTGTTTTTAGCTCACCTGAGCTGAAAGCTCAAGTGAGCTTTTCTGATCACTTTTTGTCCGGCGTCCGTCTGTCCGTAAACTTTTTACATTTTCGACCTCTTCTCCAGAACCACGGGGCCGATTTCAACTAAAGTTGGCACAAAGCATCCTTAGGTGAAGGGGATTCAAGTTTGTTAAAATGAAGGGCCACGCCCTCTTTCAAGGGGAGATAATTAAGTACAGATTCACGTAAGAATCAGGCAAACAGTTATAAGTCATATATTTCATATTGAAATGATATTTTACTGTGAGAACAAAATAACCAAGTGTTCTCAAAAAATGATAAAATATTTAGCGATTCATGCATAATTGCGAAGCTGTGTTACTAAAAATAGATCCACTCTGTCACAGTCTTTAAACTCGACAAAAACAATAATATAATGATCTGAAAGAATTTCCAGAAATTTTAGCGTCAATTCATTCTTTAAAAATATGTTGTTATAGAGTGAAGACATTGCCTTCTTTCTTTTCCTGATGTTACAAAGGGGGTATCTTTTTGGTTTCCATGGCAACCATGACCTTAATTAACCATAAAGGTTTTTCAAATACAGAAAAACGATCACTTTTACATCTATTTAAAAAAAAACCCAGCAAACTTGTATGTTAGTATATTACATATCAATGTATAAAGGATATTCTTAAATGAGTTTTTCCATTGTAAAAAGTTTTGAAAAATGAACAAACAGTTTACATAGTCAAAGCAATCATGTGGGATTCCTACAAAAATTTATAAGATTTCCATCTTCATCTAAAAGTAATAGTAATTGTATATGATAATTTAAATTTCAATTTAATAATAAAAACTAGATTTTGGTATCATTTATGTGTAAATGTTGTTGTTTTCAACCATTGCTTGTAATATCCTGTATAAATAGCGAAGCTCACATTATTATTGATCGGGATTGGAGTTCCAAATATTGTGCAACAGATATAATACCGAATTTCCTCAGAGCTGTGATATATGTGTGTTTATGTGTTCAGAAAGTTATCAAAAGTTAAGATTTTAACAATATTATTGTTATCCAAATCTTAGAACAATATAAACGTATGATAAAAAGAATTAATTGAAGTACCAAATGTTAACAAACATGGAAAATGGAACAGCTGTCAGACTATTGTATGCTGTTGATCCGGTCCACTACAATCACTAGATTTGCTACGTAGCTTGATTTACCTACATGGCTTTATTTACCTACCTGAAGAAGGTTGATTTAGCTACACCATCATACTTTTTTCTTAATACATAAAATGCAAAATTGCATAAAGGTAGATAAATAAATCTACGTTTAGGTAGGTAAATCAAGCTATTCTCCATAACCTGTAAATAATAAACTTGTGAATAATACATTTAACAAGGAAATGTCTATGTTAATTTTATTATATCAAAAGCAACTTCCTCCTTTTAAATAAACAGAGTGCAATACTATTTACAAAGATGTTCTGCCTCAAAACATAAAATGTAGTTGTTGTCTGCAGAAAAAAATTAACTTTAACAAATGCTTTTGTACATTTGAGGCACATCATACATTGTAAGACTTGGCTACAATTAACCTGTCATTTTTACCAAAAGCTTCAAGGATTGTCATCACCTGTCATGCAAAGAAAATACGTGTACAATATGTAACACAGTGTTTGCCTACACACATTTTATATGAATACCAAAATCATACCAATCCGAGCAGAAATTGTAACTGATCTGAATGGCTGGATTGTGTTAGTAACACAGTGCCCCTTTCCTTTAATATTAAGATTGTAAAATAATTTACAAGGCATGCAATTAATATTTTCAATCAATGCATCCTCCTCAATGGCTGCCAAAGCTGCAAGTAAGTCACTGTCATCAAAATCCTCTTTCAAGGACGCTTTGCCAAATCCTTTACTGGCCATTCTGGAGAAGAAAGAAGTTATCTGGGCTGTGCTTAACCTTTCATCAACACTAAATACTTTGCTTCCATCCTCGCTAGTAATAACCCTCATTTCTTCTGCTACTTCTGAAGGGTTTGCTTTTTTCCCCATTTTCGCCCCCTTCATACTTTTTGGTTAAAAAGGCTCGCACTTTCTATGGAAAACATAAACTCTTACTTGGCTTCTTCAAACCCCAACCCATAGGTTCAGCTTTCACTTCTTTTTCAACATTTTCTTCTGAAGACAAAACATTTTTGCATGTGATAACAACTTCACTACATACCCACTGCATGCCCACTGAAGCTTTATCTGGTCATAGGTAAACTTTTTGTCTAGTTTCACTTGATGTTAACCACTGAGCAAATGATTTTCTAGCCCTCTGTATGTTGAATACTTCTTTGAACAGCCAGCTTCTGGACAATGAAATAACTCTATGTCAGGTTCTTCAGAAGTTCCTCTTTCAGCATCATTTTCATTATCAGACATTTCTGAAACATCAGCATTTTGACTTGGTTTTGTTCTGATTTCTCCTTTCTGCATAGCTGGAGTTACAAAGTCTTCCAACATCAAGCAACCAGATGCGTGTTTAGAATTAGTAAACGTGCTGATATCCAAATTTGAGACAAATAAGCCTCTCCCAATACTATAGGCTTTCCGCACAATCATACCATCCTTTTGATAAGTAATACTGCTGTAGTTATTTACATTTTTCATCTTGTGGGTAGTGTACGACTGTTTTGTCGTATCTATTGCCACCCTTTGACACCTGCAATTAAGAAAGTGAAATTTTGGTAATTTTGTATTTACCACCACACACATGAGATTTGGCATTCATTTACAGGCTATCTGAGGTTTTCTAACATTTCAACAATTAAATGGATCTACTTTTAAAAAATACAATATCAAACTTCATTACATAAGATTCATGTTTATTCAAATCATGAACCTTGTTAGGTTGGAAAACATTCTTTCTCAAGAAGAGCACAGCAATGATTGTCAAATTGATATGAAAGCATCCTCAGATAGGGTAGATCAAAATTTGTTTAAACCATGACCGCCAGGGTGGATGGTGAAACCACTTATATATTTTTAAGTTTTCAGCACCAGAGGCCAAAGTACTCAGGTGAGCAATGTGGCCCATGGAAATTATACAGAGTTGTGAAAGACAAAAATCATACATGTATATACCTAAGCCAGCATCAAGTGCATGTTTTATGTCTGCCGCAGTCAAAATATTGTGTCCACTAGCAGCATAAATCTTCATTTTCATTCTCATATGTGCATTTTTCGAATCACAGTATGATTTCCCTGCCTGTGGCTCCGAGTAGCAGTATTCTGTTATGGAAATACCTAAAACACAAACATATGAACATAGATTAAATGTGCCTGAATCCTTGACATGGAACTTAAGATGATGTTATATCCAGCTCTGCTGAAGGTTTCCATCTATGATTTGTCAATGAATTTTCATACTTGTCCTTTGGCTTATTTATGGCAAGGAAAACCATAACTGACCACAATCATAACATCCTGCGTTATCTGATCGGAGCATAACTTCTTTGATAAAAGGCATCTGCTTCTTTATTGTATCTAGTGAATTTTCCAGTAGAGAGGATACAGAAAACCAGTCTTGCTTTGCTGAATCCATTACATGACAGTATGTTCTGTGCTTAAAGAAAAAATAAAATAACTTAAAGTTGATCAACAATTGACAATGAGTTCAAATATATACAAAAAAAAAAGTTCTGCACATTTTCTATCAAATTATCAAGGTTTACAAAAAGAAAGAAACAATTCGAATTTAAAGTTCATCCACCCTCTGATAAAAAAGATAACTCTTACTGGGATAAAATGCCTATTTCATGTATTCCTTGATAAAATTTTAGAGTTAAGAAGCCATTTCTATAAAAATTTTGAAATTAAAAATTATATTTCATCTGGAAAAACATCAGAGGTACATGTAAAACTTTTTATATGGGTAAACAGAGGGATCATGAGACTAAATACTTTAGGTGTGAAAGTTACACATAGATCTTCTGCATCTTTAAATATGATAACAATGACATGCCAATTTTTGCCTCTTTGTCCGAACCAGTCTGACTGTTTTTCCCTGTAGTGAATAGGTAAAAACTTCATAGCCCAATGCATTATAATGACAGCTTGGTAACTCTTCATATTTTCAAGAGCATCTAGTCTAAACTGATCTTGATTGACAGTTCTAACTATTTGTGCTTTCCAGTTATAGATTTTCAACCCTGCATCCCCAATGTTTTTTTGTACTTCTTTACAGCTTACTGGGTCACATGAAGAGCATCTATTACAGAATTAAGCTCCAATTCCACTTCTTTGATAAGTTGACATCTGTCATATTTTAGTGTATGCTTGTGTAGACAAGTATTCTGGAAGTCTTTATTAGATGGATCACTCAAACTCCAGTCAATACAGTGGTCGGCACAGAGACTTGACTGCTCCACATCTAACTTGTAATCTGTTTTCATGTATATTCTGCTGGCAGTGAGTTTGGTGGATATTTCTGAATGGACATCTAATGACATCAAGCCAAGGTCTTTCAACAGATCAATCAGTCGGTGTAGCTCTGCATAGCCTTCCACTCCTACAGCAGTGTTATTGTCCAAGCGTCTCAAATTCTTTCGTTTGGACGCTGCACATGCACGCAAGATATGAAAAAGAGAAGTTCTTCCAAGTGGTTTGAAATCTGTCTCCTTACAATAGGTTACATACATATTAACTAAATGACAATGACACAATGTTCTCGCAACATCTGGAATAGTAATCTTCTCTCCAGAGTCAAGTTTCATTTCTCTCGTTCCATATGAAACTATCTGTATAAAACTAGGATCAAAGAAAAAATTAAGTGCATGTTGCATCTTTTCTGCATCCATTCTTTTTCTTGGCATATTTATTTTCTCCTTGTCTGTTTCTCTATGGTGTGCATCTCCAAGCAATCTTGCCTGATCTATTTTGTACACTGTCAACCCTGGAATGGATTGTAACAACTCATCTTTTGTCAATGTTTTTGCCACAACTGATAAAAGTTGTACTTTTTGGTTGTTGTCAGATGTTTCTCCATATAGTTTTAGAATTTTGTCCTTTAATTCTGGATCAGGTTTTGGTCTCTCAGGTTCTGGTGAAATAAGCAGCTTTATTTCTTTGGACTGTCCGGGAGCAAAAATATTCGAAAGAGCATCTGTAGATTCCTCAGCTTTCCTTTTGTAATATCTTAAAGTGCTTGGCTTTGCTTTAGATATACTTGTATGTAGCTGTCCTCTTAAAGGGCTGAATTGGCCATTAGATAAAAGGCTGAAAACATCATTGGCATGCGTTAAAGTTCCTCTCATTTCATCAGCACTCCAGTTTGAAGCCTGAGATAAGTTCTACGAACTTTGTTCTCCATCTGATACCTGTAGCAAATATTAAGAATCTTCCTTCTAATATGTAATTTTTTTTAACATGACAAAATACAAGTTTCATGACCATATATAAGAGCTAAGACTTGTGGTAATCAATTCAAGTGGATACCATAATCAGTGCAAATGATTTGACTAGAACAGATCACTTACAGAATCGAGCTGAAGCTGATCACCATCCTTTTCAAATGAAGAGGGATACTCCTCTTCTTGTACAATCTCCTATAAAAATTAAATTTAACTAAAATCAGACAATATGCAAATTTTAATTAAATTTTAACCCTTCAAGCTAAGGCACACACCATACTCACTCTTTCGTGCCTTTCTCCCTTTTAGAAAGGATTTTGCTCTTTTCTTGAAGAATTAAGAATTACCTTATCATAAGGATGCTTTGTACCAAGTTTGGTTAAATTTGGCCCATTGGTTCTAGAGAAGATTTAGAAGTAAAAATTGTGAAAAGTTGACAGAATCAGACAGACGAAGGGACAACAGAAATAGAGGCGTGTTCCACAAAGCGGGTGCTCGCTAGCACTCACCAAAATTTTTGTTATAGGTATTGGGAATTTTTGTGAGCGCTTGCAAGCACTCACTCTGTTGACCACACCTCAGGTGATCAGAAAAGTTCACTTGAACTTTTGGTTCACTGAGCTAAAAAGACTTCATGTTATTGTAGTTTTACTTACATTTGCTGTACCATGAACATGAGCTGGAGATGATACAGCAGGTGGATATTTACTTTCACATTGCTTCTTATATGTGTCCATACAGGTTAAGCAAATACCTATTAATAGATAAAATTTATAAAAATATCAATATTTTCATGCATGAATAACCTAAGTATTGTTTGCTGTTGTTACATTACACAATTAAGTCTGATTGTGGAAAGTACATGTAATTATATGAATTATTCATGACAAAAAAATTAGTACCGGTATTTCTTTTATTAATCATTTTAAGAAATGTTTTGATACTAATACACCCCCCCCCCAAAAAAAAAAAAGAAAAAAAAGGCAGGGTCATAGAAGAACCCATATTCAAGTTAAATGGAAAATGCATTTCAATTATTTGTACATAAGAGCACGTATACGAAATAATTTATTTTTGCTTTAAATTAGGTTTTTAGACTGACTGTCTGCAGAAATATATTGGGTTGATCAAGCTTAAGATGGCAAGGCAGATATGGTTTAGTTTACCTTCTCCAATCACCACAAGAACTCCCATGCTGTGGAGTATATTCTGGCTCATTTCCTTGGATACTGCTCTTTGTGGTTTTTGCATCCCTTTATGTGATGGAAAACAACATTTCCTTGAGGGTTTCCAGTATATCCCAAGGCTGTAGCGATGGTATGGACAAACAGTGATTGAAGGATCAAAGCTTTCAACAATAAAGAATAGATATCAAATCAATATAATGTAAAATAGATGATGTCAAATATATTTTGACCATTTCATTTGTGTCAAACAATATTGTGTTGATTACATTACTTATAATCAAATTCATAATTTGATAGAGTAAAAACAAAATGTTTAAAGCATCTAAGGACCCCTCCATATTCTGATGTACTTCCTATTGAAATAAACAATAAAATAAAATAAAACTTTTTTTTCTTTCCCATATTTGATACCTAACAGTGTACCCCATTGGTTAGAGTTTTATCAACTACTCAGTATGTCATGAGTTCTAATCTCGCTGTGGCTTTTATAATTTTTACCTTTTCAAATATTTTTAAAACATATTTTAGATTCATATGCAATGATTGTAAAATTAGAAAATTCTAATCAAATGAGTGAAAGTATTTTGATTTTAATATAATTTTATTGACATCAATAACAATAGGCGTCCCATACAACCTTAATTACCCCCATAAAGTTGGTTTTTTTTTAATCATAAAAAAAGCTTGTATGTGAAGCAGAAACAAAATCCAAATACCCACCCACCCCCTTCAAATGATAAAAAGCTGTAAAAAAAAAAATAGCTATACTGTTAAACATTTCATTCAATATTTAATATATTGACTGGTTTTCTGTTTCAATTGTATATTGTATCATTGAACATCTTTTTATATACATGTAGAGATACAAATATCTTTCAGTGATCTACTAAATATAATACATGTGCATATATAAACATTCATTTAATCTTATAATGAGTAGATAATGTAATAACAACGCAATCTGTGTCCACAAAATTTAGGTGAAAATGTGAATGAAAGAATATATATACACGTAAAGTAAGCAAGTATATTTATATGTCCATACAAAAACATCGATCGCTTCGATATTTATATCCAGTTCTAAAAATAGATTCGGGGAAACCAGTAAAATACATGTATGCCAAAAAAAACCCCCAAAACATCACATTAGATGTTAGCTAAATTAATTCACTGATTGTAACTCTTATTTTATTCAATATTTGTAGCGTGAAAATGCACTCATATACCTGAATAGTCCAATTCTATATGATATAAGGCTTCCTTCACTGTCGGCTGCTGGGTGACAGATTGTTTGTCGGCCACCGCTAAGTTTTAACCCTTGTAGATATCTCGCTACGTCTCTATCATAGTCGCGGAGGGTCAACAGAACCGGTTTTTTTTGGGTACGGTTTATACAGGCCGCAGGAACTTTTTGCGTAGTGTCACACACCGCAAACGATCGTGTTTTCTTCTTCACGAACTTCCATTTTCGCGCACTAGCGTACGTAGCAACGAAGCGCCATCTAGCGGCGATATTGTGAATCAACCAAGGAAGACAACCAATTTCCACTCAAATTTGATAATTTCATCGGCAGTTTAAACTCCAAACTCGAAATTTTCAAAACTTTTTAAAATCGGAAATCATTGTGCTGAGTGAATTTAGTAACTAGTTAAAATCAAATGTTCATATAAGGTTTGCTGTTTTTAGTAATTTGATAAAAATCTATGCTTTTTTATAAAGGCTTACACGGCGTCAAACTGGAGCGCCTTGTCAATATATGGGGCCCGTATTCAAAAACGAAACGGAATATTTCAGAATAATTTTGCACACACATTCTATACATCCCAGTTGCTTGCTGGGTAAAATTTCGTTTTATTTTGCGTCTTGTCAGTTATCGCAAAATTTCGATATTGCCTGACTCTTACGTGAACCTGTACTTAAAAAAAATGTTGGTATTTTCAAAAATCTTTAAATAAACTGATCAGCCAGAAAAGCTGTAACTTATGTGAAAGCATCCCCAGGTAGGGTAGATCCAAGTTTGTTCAAATCATGATCCCCAGGGGTAGGGTAGGGCCACAATGGGGGGTTGAATTTTTACATAGGAATATATAGAATAAATCTTAAAAATCTTCTTCTCTAAAACTAATCAGCTAGAAAAGCTGTTACTTGTGTGGAAGCATCCTCAGGTAATGTAGATTCAAATTTGTTCAAATCATGATCCCTGGGGGTAGGGTGGGGCCACAATGGGGGGTTGAATTTTTACAAAGGAATATATAGAGTAAATCTTTAAAAATCTTCTTCTCTGAAATCGTTCAGCCAGAAAAACTGAAACTTGTAAGAAAGCATCCTCAGGTAGTGTAGATTTAAGTTTGTTCAAATCATGATCCCCGGGGGTAGGGTGGGGCCACAATGGAGGGGGGGGGGGGGTGAATTTTTACATAGGAATATATAGAGTAAATCTTTAAAAATCTTCTCTGAAACTGATCAGCCAGAAAAGCTGTAATTTGTGTGGAAGCATCCTCAGGTAGTGTAGATTCAAGTTTGTTCAAATCATGATCCCCGGGAGTAAGGTGGGGCCACAATGGGTGTTGAATTTTTACATAGGAATATATAGAGCAAATCTTTAAAAATCTTCTTCTCTGAAACTGATCAGCCAGAAAAGCTGTAACTTTTATGGAAGCATCCTCAGGTAGTGTAGATTTAAGTTTGTTCAAATCATGATCCCCGGGGGTAGGGTGGGGCCACAATTGGGGGTTGAAATTTTACAAAGGAATATATAGAGTTAATCTTTAAAAATCTTCTTCTCTGAAATCGTTCAGCCAGAAAAACTAAAACTTGCATGAAAGCATCCTCAGGTAGTGTAGATTTAAGTTTGTTCAAATCATGATCCCCGGGGGTAGGGTGGGGCCACAATGGGGGTTGAACTTTTACATAGGAATATATAGAGTAAATCTTTAAAAATCTTCTCTGAAACTGATCAGCCAGAAAAACTGAAACTTGTATGAAAGCATCCTCAGGTAGTGTAGATTTAAGTTTGTTCAAATCATAATCCCCAGTGGTTGGTTGGGGCCGCAATGGGAAGTCGAATTTTTACATAAGAAAATATAGAGAAAAATGTTTAAAAATCTTTAACTCAGAAACTTATCTGGCAGAAAAGCTGTAACTTGTGTGAAAGCGTCCTCGGGTATGGAAGATTCAAGTTTGTTCAAATCATGATATATGGGGTAGGGTTGGACCACAATGGGGGGGGGGGGGTCAAACTTTTACTTAGGAATATATATGGAAATATCTTTAAAAATCATTTGCCTAAAAAGTCAGTTCAGATAATCTAGATTAAAATTTGTCAAAATCATTATCTTCAGGACTAGGGGGGGGGGGTCCAATTTTACAGAGGAAAACATTTAAATTATCTACAAAAACTCAAATGTTATCATATATGTTTTTACTTATATGCAAGCACTTTTAATTATTGTTGATTCTTTAAAATTGTTTAGACTCTGACCCCTGAACAATTCTTTGGCCTCACAAGGGGTTCAGAGTTTGATGTAGGTTTATAATCCATATATAAACAGTTGTTTAAGTCTGATCATTTTCTCGAGAACTGCAATGCTTAATATGTAATGTGACTGTAAAATCATCCTTGTCTATCATTGTTCAGGTGAGCGATGTGGCCCATGGGCCTCTTGTTTAAATTTTGATCTTAAAAAACATGACCTATCCAAAGCGAGTATTACAATGCAATTTCACTGAATATATGTCGAACTACTGTTGTTGAATCTACAATGTACATTACACGTGACAAGTTAAGATTCAATAAGAATTGTTTTTGGTGTGAATGTATTTTATTAGATAATTTAAGGGATAAACAAACAAACAAAAAAGATCTTTATACTTTCTAGTTCTTCTCCTTGAAGGTTTTCATACTTAACAGAACAAGGATAATTTAGAAATTGTTAAGATACATTGCATGTTCTCTTTCTAATTAATGGATTTAACGAGGCCGGATCTAATTATACCCGCACTTTCTAAAAAAAAGTTCGGGTATATTGTTGTTACCCTGTTCCGTCTGTCCGTCCATCTGTCCGTCCGTCCGTCTGTCACGTTTTACTTTCTCAAACTGCTCTTACATCTTATAAACCAGCAAACTGAACTCTTGGAGTATGATTTGGGGTGTCATGTTGTTTTGTAAACAGGTTTCAAAAATTCTCTGATAGTCCTGGGGGTCAAATAATGGGTAAAAAATGACGTTTTTTGACAAAAAACCTTCTTTCTCGAACACCGTGCCACATCAGTTTTAAATGAAAAGAAATACCATGTTCCAATTCATACAATGAGTAGGATTTCCAACAAACGCAGATTAGGAGAACAGTAAAGTAAAGTGTTCCATAACAATTTTGAGATTTAATCATTAAAATAAGTCTTATCCAAAAAAGCAGTAAAAACATCATGGTTAAAGTTGTTTTCCCCATTTCTATTATTTTAATTCGTTCCCAAATCCGAAATGTTCCAATATCAACGCACCTTTTTTGCATAAACTTCCGGTGTACCCATCCTTACATCCAGTTTGACAGATTCCATTCACAGTAGAGCATTGAGATAAATCAAGGCAATTACCACACTTCTCATTGCAGTTGTAACCATAATTACCAATGTAACAATCTATATGAGAACATAACAATATACATGTCGATAACTTCTACATGTAAATCCACGACATAAATGTAAGCAATGCGTATTTTCTTGAGGCTAATTGATATAACAAAATTTTAGAAGCAACAAATGACACACAAACAAAACTGTTTTATTTTTCTAACTACAGAAATATTTGTTTTGTGAAAATATATCATAAAAGATGACATAAATGAAACTTTTTATACCCGCACTTTCCAAAGAAAGTTCGGGTATATTGTTGTTACCCTGTTCCGTCTGTCCGTTCGTCCGTCCGTCCGTCTGTCACGTTTTACTTTCTCAAACTGCTCTTACATCTTATAAACCAGCAAACTGAACTCTTGGAGTATGATTTGGGGTGTCATGTGGTTTTGTAAACAGGTTTCAAAAATTCTCTGGTAGTCCTGGGGGTCAAATAATTGGTAAAAAATGACGTTTTTTGACAAAAAACCTTCTTTCTCGAACTCCTTTTACATTTTCAACAGTAGACAAATCATCTCTTGGAATATGTTTTTGGGTGTCCTATAGATGCGCAATAAGGTTTAGGAAATTTCAATATTGTCCTGGGGTTCATTAAATGGCTGAAAAATGACTTTTTTTTTTTACAAAAAGTCTGGTCAATTTCTTTTTGCAGTAGCCTAATAATCTAATAGTATATGCTTCGGGGCGTCATGTTGACGTGTAATCATGTTTCAGAATTTTTGTTTTTATCACGGGGGTCTGTGGGCATAAAAAAATGACGTTTTTTTTGCCAAAAAAATATGGTTACCAGAACTCCTCTTACAATTTATCAAGTAGCTATGTCATCTCTTGAGATATGATAGGGACTGGCCTATAGATGTGCAATAAGGTTTTAAAAATTTAAATTTCATTCAGGGAGTCAAATAGTAGCAGAAAATTGACGTTTATCACTCCTGAAAAAACCTACTTCCCAGAACTCCTCTCATGATTTAATGAATAGGCACATCATTTATAGGGATATAACAGGGGCTGAGCTATAGATATGCAATAAGGTTTAAGAAATATAAATTTGATTCTGAGGGTCAATGCTATCTGCAAAATGATGTTCCGTCCCATAAAAAACCTAATTCCTGGACCTCCTCTTATCTCTTGTAATTGAAATAACGTACCATAAGATGCATAAGGAGGAAGAATATATATGCTTTAGGTGTGGGGATCACAAGCATTTTTTTTCAAGTTATTTGATCATTTCTGATTTTGGGAGGGTGTGGTGGGGTTAAGGTGACCCCCAGAGGCCATGACCTACTAATACCACAAAAAGATTTGTCTTGACATGGTCATGGTTGAAAAAACAAAAATATATATGGTTTAGGAGTGGGGATTTTGATGATTTTGAAGATATTTTAAAAATATTTAACTATTCATGTTTTCGTGGGGTGGGGAGATTCAGAGTCTCTTCTCACATTTTTACAGTAGCAAAATCATTTCTTGATTGGTATTTTTCTGTATGATGTCAGATATACATAAAGAGATTTTGGAAATTGCTTTTTAATCTTAAAGATAAACAAAATGTTATATGAAATTATAGAAATTGTAAAGTCAGTCAAAAAAAAAAAAATAGAGCTTGCTGTAAAAAACAAAGCAGAGTCAACATTGGGCTAGGGCTAGGAATTACACTACATATGAATAAGATAGATTAATACTTGATTAGTTCTAACTCTGGAAAGTCACTGGGCATCTCAAAGGGGGCATAACCTATATACATGTACCAATTGATGTGCAATGACACAAGGATGAAGAATAAATATGGTCTAGGGTGGGGATCTCAACAGTTATTAACATGTATTATAATTTCCTATTTCAGAGGAGGGGGGGGGGGTGGTTGTTTAAAAACAACTCCAGGGGTGAGGGGAATAACCCAAGGGGCAGGGGTCAATTTGTCTTAAATGTATCTAATGTATCTTGACATGATCAACAAAATTGGACTGAATGATCACTATAGGGCATCTGCAGAGTGGGGCCCTAAATAGTTACAACATCAATCTATTGATAATATGTTATATATGTATTTAGAAATGTCTTTATTTTCAAAATGATTAACAAATTAATCAGTCAAAATGAGTTATAAATGACCGATTGGCAATTCTGCAATTTATTGCATGATTCCTAGTAAAATATCACATGTATTTTTTTTATATACATGTATAATTATACATGTATGTTAACAGTCAGGATTTAAATGCATCAATTTTCATGAGTCATAAATCTTGACATACCACATATCTCTTGACAAAAAAGAATAAGCAATTTAAAATAAAAGAAAATTAGTCATTAACTCTTTTTCTATTACTGGTGTATGATGATGGGGTAGGGAGTATAATGGGAAAAAAAAAGCTGCAGCATGCCTTCATTCTCACTAGAAATGTATATCTAATCCACACATCCTGGGGATGGGGAACGGTTAAGGCCCCTTCCCCTTCCTCCCTATTATAACTCATATAAACATGATATTTAATATCCAAATTTAATACAAAATAAAAAAATTCTGCAATTAAAATGACAGAAACTGTAGATAAGCTTATTTAAATAAAGATGATGATACAGTATGCTGACAAAGGGAGATCACATTTTAGAAAGTTTTGTATACCGGTGTTTCATGATATTGCGCTACTACATGTATTATACTTACCTATATTGGTCAACATCATAATGATAATCCAAATAGCATAATATGAATTCCTTTAGCTGATCACCACAAAAGAAACGTTTATTCGTGTTAATTAATCCTATTCTGCATATCGAAAACACACATGCATGTACACCATGTGATACTCATCAAACCAAAGAGCTGGGTAAAACTAGTACCCGCTAATGCAACCTGTAGACCTGTGTTGTGTACGTAACTTCAGACAAAGATCATTTAATTGTAACATCTTGCATGTATTTTCATAACTTTATTCTTTAAAACCCCTTGCTCAATTTTATTAGGTAATTAACCATGTAAAGCACAATTTTCAGCTTTAAGGTGGTATGGGACAACCACATATTGTGATGTACTCCTTATTGAACAAAACAAAGTATGAAATATAATATTTCCCCCCAAATAATGTTTCGTAACAGCATAGTGCTATGGGTTAGAGCGTTAACAATGTGTCTGTAAGTAGAGATTTTGAATCCTGCTGGGGCTTATCTTATTTTTACCTTAAATTTCCAAAAAAAAAAATTAAAAACTTATTTTTTTGGCCAAATATTCATTTGTAAAAAAAAAAATTAATTCTAAAACGGTGAAAGTAATTTAATTAGAATATAACTACATATAATATAAATAACGCACTTTTATCCGCGTAAATATTGACATGTGTTTGATACCACCTTTTAAAATCGTTAAAGCAGTCCTGCATTGAAAATCATTGCGCAATATGACATTTATTTTGCACTGTTTACAATATTCTTTATTGCAATTACATGTACAGGCTTTCATTGTTATCAAATTATTCTGATTAATTTTTTATTTATCCATGGGTAGTGGAGGGGGGAGGGTCAGAGTAATAATTGTGTTTGCAGGGGGGATTGTAGTCTGAGGTTTACTTTTGGTAATTTTACTACATAATTGATTTTTTTTTTTTTTGGGGGGGGGGTTGGTTCTGGATTTCTCACCCCCATCCTTTCTCTAAATCCACGGACACAATGATGTTGGCACACAAAAGCATATATAAAGCAGGCAACCGCCAGGGGGAGGGGTGGGTGGGCATAATTTAATTTTGTTTGTAATAATTATATACACCATACTTTCTATGACATGAAACATTTAGATTCTTGATAAATTTAAAATTCACATGCAAGCAGTTCAACCCCAAATTGTACATAAAGGCAATATGTGTATTATGGGATGTGAACTCAGCATTTATGAAAATTATGATTTTTAAAAAGTACCGGAAATTGCATGTGGGCTTCTTTCTGACTAAAACTGGTACAAGAGAGTGTTATTTAGAGGCAAACACTTGGTGCGGGTATTACTGTCTAATGACAGCATCTAGTTAAAACATTTTGACATTTTTAAGTAATAAAAATATATATAACATCACATATTTAGGGTCATAAATATAAAATCCTTCGTTACTGTCTTGAAATACATGTATTAAGCTATATTTAGGTTGGGGTAAGAAAACTTGACAGAGGGCTAGACTTGCTAAACCCTCTTCACGTTTTCAACCCGAGATGAAAAACAACTTATACTTCATGACATTTTGTTTATTCTACAACATAATATCAATTTTACGCCTAAAACGAGCTTTTTTTAATTTGACAAATTTCGCTATATATCTGCAATGCAAATGAAATGCTGCGCAAAAGCGTGCATACTCGAACTGTACTCAGCCTCGTTTACGTGAAATGTGGAATAGGCATTCAACAAACCCCTCCAAAAATCACATATTCGGTGATATTTAAAAACATGAAATATGTTGTTAAAAACGGTACATGAGAGATTTTCCTATAATAGAAAATGTTGAATGTTGCTTACAAAATGTCGCTAGGTCTATAGAAAATTATAAAAGAAATTAAATTACAGTTGCCCTTTTTTGCATTTTATTATACACATCAACCACTTTTGTGCTTTTTTTTCTTCATGAAACTTATCATATAACATATATTTATTTTATATTTTTACTAAAACCGACTACGACGAATTACAGAATGGTTACGTCAAGCCAGCGCAACGAACATATATAAAATTGGTAAGAGTCTTGAGAAAACTTCTTTTCAGACCGAGCAACTGCCTAAACATACAACTTTACGGTTGAAAATGATCTATAGTAGAAGTTTATATGGGTCTCTTTTGCCAATTTTTTTTTAACCGGAACAAACAAAGGGACAAATTAACAAGAATGTATTACACTCGATCAACGATTTTAAACTATATGTATGACGGTAAGAGATTTTTTTTACAGTAATTTGCAATAGGCATTCAGGTAATATTATAATGTAACTCACTGTTGTTCACAAAAATTTAAATTGAGAGAATATGTAAATACTGGTTTCATATTTTTACAACAAAAAGAAATAAAGAATTGTTCATGTTTTGTATTTTTAAATCAGATTTTTAAATTATATGAAAAATATGACTGATTAATTTTCAATGTTTCTCTACCCCAAGGAAATAAGAGTATATGTCTCATATTGGTTTTTTTTCTGAGCAGCCATCGTATTGTTCACACTTTTTTATATCCTTTAAAAATGTTTTTTTTTTTGGAAGTTACAACCAAAGCTGCATATGGGTTTTCTGCGATACAGATGCAAAACATAAACTGTACAATTTGATTTGGAATGGGTCGGTATAAATTATTGCCAGAAAAAGTACAGTTAATATGAAGTTTTGATAGCTTCCTATCAATTTTACTGCAGCATCGTGTTTTTAAAATAGTTTTTCGGTCACATAAGAGATTACATCCTATAGGTTGCAGTTTTGTCAATTTGTAAACGTTTATTATCTTGCCATTAATTTTCCAAAAATAAAAATATAATTGATAATTAGTCCATTTTTTTCAAAAGATTACCCAGAAATATGTGGCTTTAAAAAGACATCTACATGTAGATTTATAGATAAATAGCTGAATAACATGAAATAATTCGCACTTTTCATGCCAGCAAATTTATTATATCAATACTGATTCTCACAGACAAGAATAACTCTATAAGAATAGAATTCAAAAGCATTTATTGTACATAACAATGAAAATATCTATAGAAAACAAAGTAAGCCGTTGAAATAAAAAGTTATCGTTTAATCACGGCAAGGTATTGCGTGAAAGTGCGTTGCAAAACTACCACTATTGTTTTTGTTAAAAGTAAACTGTATACATGTACACAGTTTAAAAAATATCCTTAGAATGTTATCTTGATCGGGGTCTTACTATGTATGACTAAAATATAGCTATTTTCATTAGATTTTTCTTGGTAAAAACGTATGCAAAAAACGTTTCTCTTTTTTCTTATAGTGTGCTTTGGTATGGAAAAAGTGACGGGCGTTTTTTTTTCTAATACGTACAAGATATTTTAATTTTTTTTTTTTTAGATTTTCGTGAAGACGAAAAAAATAACTAGAATGGAAACCTCTAATGATATTAACTCAGCACTAACGTAACAACATATTAAAGAAGAGTAACGAACTTCAGAGACACGACTTTGCAATACGTGCGGTTTTTTGTTGTTTTTATTTTATTTTATTTTTTTTTTTTTTGCTGTTTTTTTTTTTTGTATAACGGTAGTGGATTTAGAATACCGTATTTCATAAAGATTACTGTGAACTTTTCATTTCTCATGACAGAAGGAATTTATGTGGATACACAATTATACATCTTTCATATTGTAAAGGAGCTATTTGATAATACAATTGGGAAGTTTTAGACGATGCTGTTTCTGTGTTTGAAAATGTTTGAGGCACGTGTTTTTAAGATGTAAAACATATATTAGGAAAAACGTAATGACTTTAATCACAAAACGGATATATCAAGATCGTCTTTATAATGTTACGTACTGATATGAAAATGATTCAACAATGATTACACATAATGTTCAAAAAATGTTTCTTTTAAATGTTATTACAACCCAAAAAACAATCACACATTTACGTTATAATAAATTTCAATTGAAAATAAATTATATTCACTGTGCGTTGATCCATATTTTTCTGTTAAAGGTGAAATAAGGTTTTCCAAACAACATGGCTGTCAAATTTCTGTAGAATTAAAAATTTCTATCAGAGAGAGACATTGAGGTGAACCTATAAGTGGATCGACAATTATATCCTGTACATTTGGAAACAAACTGGAAAAAACAATTGCAGTGTTAATATCAGGGTTTTTTTACTCATGATCTACGACATGTAGATAAATCAAACAAGACTGAGTTCATTGACATTTTCTCGAAAGTTTTTAATCTTGGCGCGCAAGGGTTGTGGTGTCGATGGATTTTTTACCAAGATCTTTAATTTATCATAGAACCATGTTTTCAAATTGTAGTCTTGTCCACGCTCCATTAGGACTTCGCTTTCCCTGTCCAGGTCTTCCTCCCATAAACGCAAATACAATTTATTAATCTGATGGGGATATCTAAGACTTTCATCTGCGCTGATAGGCAATTTCCTCAGTACCGTTAGTTCGTTCGAGTTTAAGTAACGAAATTCTGTTTTCTCAGTATATTTGTTCTCAATGTCTTTGAATATGATTCCTTCGACCTTTTTTTTGATTTTTTTCGCTTCTCCTGAAATAGATTTATCAGAGTGACAAGCAGCTTTGGATAGTAACTTAAATGTATGCAGCCCTACAATGTAACCAGATCCATATTTTTTCATTCCTTCATTTATCTCGTTTAACTGATATTTAATCATTTCTTTTTTCAATCGCTTGATTAGTTCCGAATGTTGTTGATCCTCTCCTAAATCAAATCTCTGCAATGCTAGCCACTCATCGCTTTCTTTTCCAAAATCGGTGAGTGATTTGTTCTTATTCCACTCGACGTCAATTGATTTTATTATTTTCAAAACTCGTTCTTCAATGCGTTGGTTTCTCTGCCTTAAGCATGCGTTGTCTGTCTGAAGGTTAAGTGACTCCGACATTCTGTCTTGAAATGTCCTGTCAGATTCTCCAATAAGACTAAAGAAGACATAAAATGTAGACGATTACATGTACCCTAAAGATGTGACTTATATTAAATGTATACATTTTTGTTTGATATATATTTTATTTACAAAGCTTTTGGACTTTCTCACATTTTCTGTTTCTCATATACTTTTATCAGATGCCTGACGTTACCAGCTGCATACGACTTCATGTCTTCTTCTAAAGGGCGTTTCTCCCAAAATCCGCTATTTTCTTTTGCGTATTTTCTCTAAAAAGCATAGATAAAACTCTTAATTTAGTTTCATAAGTAACCAATTTAATTTCCTCCAAAATAAATTTGAATAAATTAACGAGATATAATACCATTATTTCCTCTTTGTATTCTGAAACAGTGGCATTGGGAATGTATATTTTGATAACTCGATCAAGCCATATTTTCGGAAAAAGTTGACGACCTTTGCGCTCTTCTATTATAAAGTGTGCAACCTATATTGTTATAAAACCAAATAATGAATAAGTTCAAGGATCTCTCCTGATTTGCGATGTTATATTTTTTTATCCACTTACTTGTGTGTTTTCGATCCCCAAACTTTGATGAGAGGATAAAAAAACACAACGTATTATATTAAACTAATATACTATCGAAAGTTAAAGGATACTCTTGTGTTCACATGTCTTTCGATATTTTCAATACACTATCAGTGTGATTTTAACAACACATGCTATACGAAATGTCAACAATATTACGCCTACAAAAATGAACAAAATATATACAAACATTAAATTGTTAACATATCTGTATCAATTTATAACAAAAAGCGTTACATGTTGGACAATTTTACCTCTAGATCTTTCGGTTGTTTTGTTGTCAATCATCCAAGTCGAAGTAAAAATAGCAACTGATTTTATTTTTGATGCTGAATTTGAAACATGTTGGACATAAATTACAATTTTTTCACCTAAAATGTTAATGTTTGCTAGACTTTGCATCCAACAATTCATATTTTGTTTCGTCTTGATGGTTGCATCTGATATATTTTTATGATACGTGTTTTGTAACTCATGCCTGTTCTGAGTGAAAACATAAGTAGCTGATACCTCATCCACGGAAATTGATTTGAATAAACTGTAGATTTTTCTGTATTAGATTTATTTAAGGTGCTGTAATTGCTGATGTTATGAATATTGTTAGCCCTTAGTCTGCATAATTTAGTTTGTAAATGTGTGGATCTGTAAAAAAAACTTATCGTATTGTTAAAAAAATTTGCTTCGTCATATATAAAGGAATTAAAATTTATGTGGTTTTTAGTTATGACGTAACGTTGCGTAAGAAACGACAGTGTAATATAAAATTGTATTAAATGATTGATACCAATCAAATGAATATATATATATATATATATATATATATATATATATATATATATATATATATATATATATATATATATATATATCTCAAATACCTGCTTCAAAGGATTTTATTCGTGCTAAAATTAAAATACCTCAATATCAAATACATTCTGGAGAGTAATATTGAACTGGCTGCGTAAGGCACCGCTATCCTTGGAGCAATTAAACATCACCTATACAAAAGACTAAATGAAATGAGAATAGCAGTCATGATAATATACATCTCAGTTAAATCAATCAAGATGAAATGACATTTTCCTACAAAAGTGTGAACAAATATTCAAAATTCAAATATTTTACTGATAATTTCTTAAGATTATAATAAAGTGTTTAGCAAACATTTCCGTCCACATAGAATATAAAAAAAATAACCTTCAAAATTCTTTCAGATTCTAATAAAGTTTTTAGTCCAGCCACTCAAAGAAGATCACTGCATTCAAGTACATCAAACAGGTAAACATCCTCTTTAGAAGTACTAATCTGTAGAAGGGTCAGTGTACCGTTGGCCCCGAGATGAACTCCCTGACAATCCACAGCTAGTACTTTCTCTTTTGACAAAAGGGAGACAATTTCTTTACAATGTTCAGTACGCATGACTACTGTCGGGTTTTTTACTTCCGTCATCTATCAAAGAAACATAGTACCATATTTGGTTTTTGTTTTAGATCAAAGACGTGCATAACCAATATCATTATTTAAAAAAGCAAAATTCACATTCTTAATGGCAAGTACCCAGTTTAATTTTGAGTCTGACATCTGAACAAGCTAAATTCAGTTCGATGTCTAGACCTGCTGAAATTTGATCTTATATATATATATATATATATATATATATATATATATATATATATTTTTTTTTTTTTTTTTTTTTTTTTTTTTTTTTCAATAAGGTCAAATTGTGCCTTATTTTCTGTAATGCAAATTTTAGTTCATTCAGTTTTTATTACTTTTTAGAATCCGAAGTTTAATTCAAGTTTACTTTTCAATACCCAAGACTCTGCTGAATCATCTATGAAGAAAAAGGAATGACTCATAATTTTCATAGAAACATATCAAAACCCTGAAAGTATAGAATAATTAAACTCAAACAAATAATGACAATAAAAATAAAAATAATGTATTTTGGTATCAAATTTATATTTAAAAAATTCAAATTACATTATCTAGGGGGTCCGAGGGGGATATTGTTATTCTTTTTTTTTTTTTATTCTAGGTAGGCGTGGTTAGGTCTATTTCGATTTTTGGTAATTTTACCGAGTGTTTATGTGAATTTAATAAGCTTGAATTTTCCAGCGAGGGGGGATTATTATCTAAAAAAAAATGTTTTATTCTAAAGAGAAAGTAACAGCTTAGTTTTAACAATGAAAACATGTATAACATAACTTATCGTTTGTTTTGTATACACTATGATTTTTAACTAATCATTGAGATGATTTCACATCACATGTAATTTTTTACGAAATTTTCCAAACTTAAAGACTCCTCTTCCTAAGCAGATACCGAACTATGATTAAAACCTTTGCCATTGTTTACAATATAGACGAATACATATAATCTACGATCAAAGGTAAGGGAGATAGGGTGTTGATTTGTTCACCGAGCCAAATTTAATGTCTTGAAAACAATAGAACTTTACAATTTGATGTTAACATGCACTGCAAAGATTACTGTATGTATAACACTACAAAACACACTTAGGCATATAAAATCCAATCACGGTGAAAACTACAAGGGAGTGAGTCGCCATATACACTTTGCAAACATAACACTAAAAAACGAAACTGTATGTGATGTGGGGAACTAAAGACGTTGGTGGCAAAGGCAGCCTTCACACATTTTCAGTGTCAGTTATATCACCTTACAAAATTGTTCCATTTTTATGTTATCTTTTGTTGACGTGTTATGCTAATTAACTCAGCATTTATCGTTGACTTCTCTTTACTGAAACTGTACTTAATTGCAAGATGGGTACAGTTATCTTTACGTATAGCCCACTTTCTCTTTGTGTATATGTCAGTTATTTTCTCCCTGTCTCTCTTTCCCTCTCTCTATTTCTTGATCTCTATATCTCTCTCATGTCATTGATATACTACAAAGCACTTTGCGTAATCGGATTCTTGTCGTGTATTCTATACATATTCTATGGTTTTAACTTGTAATTTAAATAATGGTGTCTTAACTTAATCATAACCTGCATTTTGATAGGTTGATTCTATCATTGAATTTGGTTCACACTGATGTTATTTTTATTATCAAAATTAAAACATATTTTAAGTACATTCCAGGTTAAAATATATCGGGAGAGAAAACACACACGGCAAGCAAAATCACTTAGATTGGCGAAATACACGATATTATCAATACTTTCGTAATTCGTACATTAAAGGATAATTCATCTAAGTTACTTTAAACATTATATAACCATTGTATAAATGATAATATGATATTTATTTGTAGGTACATGTAAATGCATGTACGGATGATTTATATTTAAACCAGTATGATGTCGCTAGGATACAGATTTTCAGATGCTTGATTTGATTGGTTAATATAGATACTGAATCTAGAATTTCTAATCGTATTTCGAATTTCGTATTTCAAATCTCGTGTGAGCCTTTTGGGCTTTGTAGATTAGACATACCGTCGCGCTCGCGTATGTGTAAGTGTAGATGGAATATGTCCACTACGTCTTCATTTTTTGGAAATGAGGAAATCCATATACTTATTTACATGAATGTACATACATGCATATAACTAAGTACCCATAAGCGTGGTTTATATAGCCTTATTGCTTGTATATTTTCATGCTGGTTATTTACATGTAATTTAACAAATGTGTTGACTTTTCTAAAGCTTGAATATTCAATGCGGATACTGATTTGAGGAAAAACAATTGTTTATTGAAATATACCGTGTTATAGAGGCTTTGTTGCATTTATATTTTCTTACAAACATGTTACGGCTTACCTAGATTATACATATTATTGTTTTAATTAGTTGTGATATAAACTGAAAATAATAATACACATGTTTACTTGAAACGATAGTGTACAATAAGGATTACATTTATGGGAACAACCTATTTTTCACTGTATCTGTTCAAATAAAGACAGAAAAAAGAGGATATAGTGAATTAAATTAAAAAAAATACAATTACACATTATTATAGTTTCTAAACAAGAAACTTTATATGAACATGCAAGCTTATATCTTAAGATCTAACTTGGAATCTACTCGAACAAGTATGCGTACCTGTTGCTTTGCTAAACCTTTATACTGATACATTGATCGTAGAAGAGATGTTGCAGAACCTATTCAATCATATAAATTAATATTAAAACTATAAAGTACTGATGAAACTTGAAAGTATTCTTACCTCGGCCATATTGAAATCAGAAATGAGTACTGCATCTAAGTGCGTGCCCTTATAAACCCGTCCCGAGTTTGCGTGATACATTGTCTATACTGAAATCGAAACCAACAAAATGGGGTTTCTCATTAAAAGCTTTCACTTTCCTAAACGGGAAACATTTTGGAAATCGCGTATGCCACATACAAAATGACAGACCATTTCAGTTTCATTTTGAATGAGCACTATCTTAACTGTGCAGTAAAGCAAATTAATTGTGTCACCGATGTGTTTAGATTACTCCAAAACTGAGCGGTGGATTCAGATGTTTTAGATATGGTTGTGAAAAGGTAGAGGAGAAAGGAGAGTCCACCTCATGATAAGTTTGGTAGTACATGTATGATGGTCTCAGCAGTTTTGACACCCCTCATCAAACCTCAGTAATTTCTAAAGGAGATCTGAAGACAGCCCGCTATTGCTTTATTATACCGTTAATATTGTTTTTGGTATTTTTCGAACAATCAAAGACAATTTCATGAAATGAGACATTTTTTTGTATTGAAGAATATGTACCTAGCTGTATATAAATATTAGCAATATAATTGAGTCGTTTATCTATGAATAGTGTAATAACCACCCGCCCTGATTTTGAACCACTATAACAACCCTGGTGACATGTTTACGATACGAAACAATATGGCTGTGTTGATATACGCAATCCATTATCTTTAAAAATAAAATCAGTTTTTAAATTTGTTTATTCGGTATCTACCTATTTCGTTTGTTGGTTTTTAAAAACTATTTTTACAAAATTCAAGATATGAAGTCAGGCTCAAGGGAAATTTTCTGATCAAATTAAACTTTGATTTCTTAATTGAAAATAAAACTTTATTTGTCGCTGTGGTCGTAATATTGTATTTTTTCACATTTAATCTTCTGCTGAACCACTGAGCAAATTTCAACCAAACTTTACAAAAAGCATCACTGGCTGAATAGAAATGAAAATTCTGTTTAAAAGAAGGGCTGTGTTTTTTCCAAAGGGAGATAATTGAAATATTGAAAACTTGCGTACATAATTTTAAAATCTTTTTCTTAAAAAACATTTGGTTAGAAAAGCTAAATATTGTGTGGAATCTTCTTCGGGTTGTGCAGATTCAGGTTTGTTCAAATAATGATTCCCGGGGGTAGAATGGGTCCAAAATTGTGTGCTGGGGGGGGGGGGGGGGGCTACATAGTGATAAAACGATTTTTGTTTAAATTTTCTCAAAAATTCATTTCGCCAAAAAGGCGTGGAAAGATCGTGAAGAAGGTAAGTTTTAAGTATCGTCAAATCATTGTCCCAGGTAGTAGGGTTGGGTCACACTATGGGTTTAAGTTCTACAGATGAATAAACGGAGAACAATCTTTAGATATTTTTCTAAGATATTTAGATATTCTGTATTTGATATGATGAAGCTTGTGTTAATAAGAGTTATGGCCATTGTTGACCTTGTGAGCGATCTGGTTCCTGGGCCTCTTGTTTGTGTGTGTGTGTGTGTGTGTGTGTGTGTGTGTGTGTGTGTGTGTGTGTGTGTGTGTGTGTGTGTGTGTGTGTGTGTGTGTGTGTGTGTGTGTGTGTGTGTGTGTGTGTGTGTGTGTGTGTGTGTTTCTTTAAAGATTATTTTTACATACCTTATGTTTGTACACTATCGTGCATAAATCCAGATTGCTGGCTGACACACATTAAAAAATAATTTTGCACCATTACGGATATTTCATAGAATTGTAGCCTTTTCAAAAACAAAAAAAAAGTCAGATTAAAGAAATACAATCGGAGAGGGTTACATAATTGCAACTGATTTTGAACACTAATATTTGTTATTGCAATGAAGTTATTAGCATGCATGTATTAATTCAAAAGAAATAGATGGATTAGTTGTTTGATGTTTTTTTTAAAAAATATATATTTCTTACATGTAGATGTATTGTCATTTGTTTGCATATGGGTAACATTTTATAAATAATAATCCAAAGAAATCAATTTGCAAAATAAACTATGTTTACCTGTTTCGATTTCTTTTGACAAAGGTGTGGTATGTGCCTGTAATCCTGACTATTACGAATCAATAATTGTGTATGAAAACAGGCCAGGTGTTGATTGTAAATGGAACAATTACTGTATTGATATATTCTTTGTGACATACTCCCACACTTTAAACAACAAGAAATCTCACAAAGTCAAAGTATCTATCAATTTCATTTTGATATACATGTACTTCCTCATTACTTTCTCAAAGAAAAATAATACTTTATTAAGCATTATTAATCAGATTTTTAAATATTAAATATGTGTTACGATTATTTAAAGATATATTCACATATACAAAAGTCATTAAAAATGAAATCACACCCACCCAGTAAATTCAAAATTTACAACATGACAGTTCTTCCAAATTTCACCATCATCAACTTTGAATATGATGTTCTGGACTGGATGATAAATAGTATTTGCGATCTGAGAAAATTCACTCGACCACTTCACTACCAGTTGAGGTGGATCTCACCAAATAAGTGTAGGATATTTTTGTTGCATGCATGTGTTACAGTATATAAAGTATAAGACCTCAGAGTACAATACTCTATTTTATAGATTTTATTTAAAATATTAGTCTTGTTCCAGATAACTTTTTTTTCAGATTTTTAAACATATCGGCTTTAAAATTCTTAGTAAGGTGAAATAGTATAACGTTTTCAAATAAACAAAAATAATCATGAATGAAGTTTGTATAATTGTTATTGGAATCCACATAAATATGAAACTTAAAAATTAAACAATTTTAAGGCTAACTGCTTGACGGAATCGCACAAAAATCATAAAATATAAACAATATTCGTGGGTTATTGTGATGAAGAAAGGAAATTGAATGAAATTAAAAACCGGAAAGAAATACTAAATTATTGCAACAATCATCGTGTGAAAGATCATGCAGATTTAAGAGTTCTCATATATTTTACCTGTTCTCAAATATATTGTACCAATTTCTTAATTGATAAAAAAATTCACGAAGAAAGTTAAAAAGGAAAGGTCCATGCTAAAGATGAAGATAAAAGGTAAGTAGTGCTTGTAATAATGTTTGCACCTGACATATTATAGTTTTAATGAATGCATTATATATATTCAAATCTTTAAAGAAAACTTTTAGTTCTAATATTGTCTTTTACATTTTTTAATATGCAATAGCAACTATAAACAACAACCATACACATATAAATACATACATTAGTTGTCCAAAGTGATACACATGTACGTGTGGTAATGAAAAGCATGTTCTTTTTCATAATTATGTTATTCCAATGGTTCCAAAAACAGAAAAAAAACAAATAAAAAATGGTAAAGGTAAGTGAAGCATTGTTAAGATTTCACTTCGTTTTTTGTTTTTTGTTTTTGGGGTTTTTTCCCTCAATATTTTCATAAAAAGAAAGTTTTATGAAAGCGCAAAAGGCTCATTCGAGATTTAATATATAAATTTATCGTTCAGATCATGGATCTGAAATCCTGTATCTTATCGACATCTTAATTTTCTAAATAAAGATAATCCGTACATGCGCTTACGTTATTTTATACTCAGCTAAATGATTACTTGTATGATTTATTTAAACAGCAAAATAATAAGTTTAGTAAGAATGTAGTGTGTTTTGCCAATCTAAAGATTTTGCTCTCCCGATATGTAAAAATACGGCCGTTATTGTAGAGAGATTCATTGGGGTTGAAGGGGATCTTGTTATTTTTTTTTATTTCGGGGTGGGGGTGGTGAGATCTATATTCGGTAATGTTACTACATTGTATGTGAATTTAATGTTTAAATTTTCCAGGGGGGGGGGGGGTAGGTGCATACATGGATATTATTATCTAAAATATGTTTTAATCTAAAAAGAAATTATCAGTCCAGTTTCAACAATGAAGATAAGATTACTTATTGTTTGTTTTGTTTGCAATATGATTTTAAACTGATCTTTGAGATATTATCACATCATTATAATGTATACAAACATTTTAAAATTGTCAGACTCCTCTCCCTAAGTAAACAACGAATTAAGATTAAAACGTATGGTATTGTTTTCAATATTGACGAACGCATAGTCAATACGATCAAAGGTAAGGGTGATAGTGTGTTGATTTGTTTACAATGCCAGATAACATGCGTAGAAAACAATGAAACTCTAAAATCTGAAATCTAATTGCATGAAATTTATTGTTTAGTTTGTTATAATTCATTCTATCAACAAGACTAGAATGTATGGGGAGGCATATGCATCACAATTTATTTCAATAATTCCAAAAACCCCGCCAAAAGTGTCGCCATATACACTGTTCACACATAAAACTAAATAAAGAAAATGTATCTGATGTGCGGGACAGGCAGCCTTCCCAAATTTTCAGTGTCAATCACCTATCGAAATTGTTTATGTTATCTATTGTTTATGTGTTATGCTAATTAACCCAACATGTATCATTGATTTATCGTTACTGAAACTGTACTTATTATAAGTTTTACTTATATAGCCAACTTTCTGTTTGTGTATATGTCAGTCTCTCTCTCTCTCTCTCTCTCTCTCTCTCTCTCTCTCTCTCTCTCTCTGTGTGTGTCTCTCATATATTGTTTGGGCCATGCGGCCGATCGCTCCGGAGTAATCAATCGACTGTCAACTTCGCGCCTGATTGGGTTAACAAAGCTAACTCAAATTGACGTCCGAACTTATAATCAAATCGAAAATTTAAACACCCAATGCTAACTCTTACGGCGCTTTGGTTTTAATTCGAATTATTTGATTAATATAAACCATTTATTTTACAATTAATCAGTTTTAAAGTAAAGGAGAAAGTGAAGAAAAAAAATAATAACAATTGTGAAGACAATTTAAAAAATATAAAAAAAATAGTACTTGAAATTAAGAATTGAAAAGGCAGAGTTGACAGAATTAGTAAAATTATTGTATGGGTACCAGGTGATAAGGCTTTGATACATGATTTTTTGGTCTTTATGGTAGGTGGTTGTTGATTCTTCTGCGAGGGTCATCTGTTTTCTCCAATGTATTGCTTAGAACAAACCTTGCAACTGATAAGATAGATGCAGTTGTCTGTACGACCAGACATGTTGTGCAATATTGTGTAGGTCGACCCTAAAACATTGTCCTTGTTGATGTTGTGCTTGCACTAAAAGGCATTTGGTGTCTGAACAAGCTTTTAAAGCACCATTGGCAATGGGTTATCTATCACTATCATGTCCTTTAAGTATATTTAAATGCAGCCATTGGTGGATCCTTGAACAATTCAACCAAGGCATTCTTAGTGTAAAGAATGAGCAGATTATTTCTAATGATGTTGTTGAGGTTCTACGGGACGGGGTGATAGGTAGCGACAACTGGAACCCTGCTTTAGTCTGTTTTCTCTTTGTATTGTAAAATAGTTTTCCAGTCCTTTGTAACAATCGCATCATTTGCAGATTGCACTGTACGGTCTTTACATTGTATATCTTTACATATCTATTACACGGATTGAATTTTGATATCTTGTTCTGTTCTTTAAACATTTCACCAGTTTCGCTCGATTTGAGTGGTTATTCCTTTAGGAATACTTCTAAACCTTTGGGAAGGGTGGGGGCTACACGGTTTGCGGTAGAGATGAAAATCAGTGGGTTTGGTGTGGATATTGGATTTTATTTCACCATCTTTCATAGTTGATATAGTGTCCAAAAATAAGTTTTCAGAACTAAATATGTTAACTGTGAATTTAAATGAATTGTGGCAGCAGTTGGCAAAGGTTATAAAGTCATCCAGGCAGTGTAGGTTTCGACCCATTTTATATCTCTCTCTCTCTCTCTCTCTCTCTCTCTCTCTCTCTCTCTCTCTCTCTCTCTCTCTCTCTCTCTGCATTAATATAATACAAAGCACTTTACGTATTCAAATTCTTGTCGTTAAGGTTATAGATTTTCAGATAGTCTATGGTTTTAATTTCAATTTAAATCCTGGTGTCTTAACTTTCTTACAACCTCTATTTTTATAGGTTGATTATATCATTAAATTTCGTTCACAATGATTATATTCATTTTTTAAATTAAAACGTATTGAAAATAACATTTTCCCTCGCAAACCGATTTACACAATCGGAGCGAATACACTGTCTCCAAGTTGAAATATATCAGGGAAGAATACAAACTGAGCGAGTAAACTCACTTAAATTGGCGAAGCACACGATGGTATCACTGTTCCATTATTCATACTTTGTTTTTTAGTTCATCTAAGTTACTTTAAACATTATATAATCATTGCATAAGATAAGACCTTGCATTTGACAGTCTCCGAATCTGGGTGGCGTTTTTTCACTTACACTTTTTATAAGCCGATTGGTAAGATAGTGTTATTTGATTATTTATAGACAAATTCAAAGAAAGAAAATCATTTACTAAACACCACAGTGTAATCACATGAATCATAACAATCATAAGCGCACATTACATATCACTCCATTTTCAACTATATGATCGATACAACTTGATATCAAATCGTAATTTTTATGCATGCAACATTTAAATCTACGTTAAGGATTCCGTTTACTCAGGGTTTGAGATGTCAAAAAAAATATTTTTACAAAGTTCAATACTTGAAGTCAACAGTTGTTTTGAAAACACAAAATAACAATATTATCAACAAATATCGATATTGATATTCATGTTATATTTATATAAGGAAGATATGCTACGACAAATGTAGATTTATATTAAAACAAAGTAAATTTAGACTATTTTTTCATTTTCTTTTCTATTAAAAACATTATGTAGCAATGCAATTGCAAAAGTTAAGTTCCTACGTGTTTTCCATATCATTTTGAATATTTTATGGTTATATTCTGTTGTGTATAATTTTATATCACTGGTTCACACGCGATGGGAAAAATCTAAAATATACATTAAATTAATTTCAGATAGAATATCTCGAAAACTTGATCATTGATCCTATATAATGTTGATGTCATCAGCATACAGAAAATAAAAAAAAAAGTTTTAGGCAATTAATGGTTTGAAGCTCCTATTAGTCAGTTTTTTGTAATATTCGATCAAAAATGGATAGAATTTTGAAAATTGATAAAGGAAATTCGGACTCAATTAAATTGAAAATATGAGCTTAAAACGATTCATTGAAATAATATTAGTAAATCTATTCACATTTTATTATGTTCCAATGAACAAATTGTTTTATTATTTCTAATAATTTCAAAATACAAAAAAAAAAAAAACCTTGGGAAGTGTGTACAAGTTTTGACAATTTTTTCAATAAACATTCAGGGGTCACTAGCATATAAAGTAGGTCATTGACGTAGTTATTAGAAAGCGAAAAATAGCAACACAATAGTAGGGCTACAATGTACAATAAGTAGTTTTTCGTTCCTATTAGTGGAATTATTTTCGCCCCTGAGTAAACGTATTCCTTAAGTTCATCTCTATGTACATGTATTACATGCAAAACCTAGCTACATATTTTTATCAATTTCTCCCCAACTTTGAAACAAAATCTATGAAAATCAAAAGGAAAAAAACTTCATTACCTACATATGCATAGCTAATTTATATAATAGTAGATTGATGCCGTTAGAAAACACATTATGTAATGTTAATCTTTATGTTAAAATTATTGAACTAATGTAACGAAAAATGGACTCTTAACCAAGTCTATATTTCTCACTACAGCTTTTGATTTAAATGGTCATGAAGGATTCAGAAGATTGACTCTAACATGAATAGAGAACACACGTTTCAAATTCTCTTAGTTGGTATACTGAGGTAGTCAGCGGCTTATCTCCAGCCAGACATATAACCCTTTAATATGTCATAGAGACCAATTTGTTTAAAGAAAATCTTAATATTATTTAATTTTCAAACAAAATAGTGGACTTTAAATTAAAATTAGCTCGATCACATAATATTACAGGGAAATATTCACATAATATTTATTTCCGACTCTTTTGCCCTCGTTGTCAGCATGCAAATTTAAAACTCGGCGAATTTCAATATCTCAAATTTTCTCTTTTTAAACACAAATGTGTCTGGGCGAAATTAAGACGAAAATGTTTGTAAGTGTAGAAGGACGAAAATTACACAGGAAGAAAATAACAGTAGGTGTGAGAAATAGCCCAGGGTATAGCAGACAATTTTCAATAAAAAAAAAATCATGAACATGTTTTCATTACGACTTAACACTACGTCATAGCGATATCATAATTATCTTTGTTACAATTGAAGTATGATATTGTAAATTTCAAGGTTATCGAATGTACATTTGCAAATATTATAGAGTTGAGAAGAAATGGAAAATGTTAATCACACGCACCTTTTCTACTAAAAATATAGTAATCTTGTACAACAACCCCATCCTTCATATAATACCACAAGGTACACATCTGCTGATTTTTTTTCTAATCTGTTACATCAGTCTGAAAATCAATAAAAAAGAATCAATACGTGATATTCTGCGTTAGCGAGTTAACTTCATTGCGTTTTCTTTTTGTAACAAAAAAGTTTTTCCTTATTTTGTAACGACTGCTTCAAGAATAAGACAGTTACCTTTATCCTGCACCGATTGTTTGTGTTAATATTTCATTATAAATGCATTTATAATGATATGTATATAAAGATTGCATGATAAAGTCTTCCATATTTTCAACGTCTATGTTATCTAATTCAAAATCGATCCTTTTGAATATGCCTATAATTTCCTCTGTTTCCGTACTCCTTTTATTTCATTTTTTAAAATAAATATTTACATGCATATATGTATATGAATACGACAATTAGCAGTTAGTATGGCACTTAGCAATCAGCATAAAAACAAAAGAAACCGCTCTAATACTTACAATGTATATATTTCGTTAATTTACAGAAAACAAGAAAATGGGTTTCGTCGTTTTGTTTATGGGTAAGATAGCAAATTTTACACATAATTTTTACATTGCGTCATAAAAGCTACAACCATGAATATAACAACATCTGATCGTCTTGACCATTACCTTAAACGGCAGATAGATGGAACGGTTAGTATACCGTCGAGTCAGTATATGATTATTCCACATGAAATTGAACTGGACGGTTATTAGGTAATATAGGTTATTGCGATCCCCTTATTGAGCAGGTAATACCGACAACAAAACTATATAACACGTACATAGTACCTCCGAATTCAAATGACCGAAACACTAAAGTTCTCATCACGGCGGTAGATCAGAGCAATATTTCCTACACAGTGGATGAAATATCTCACTAATTACATTAAACAAACTTTTGATGTTATCATTTCTAACAGACAAACGTGTGTGATTGAATCAAACACAACAATTATCGTTGTCTTGCGTGTTGGATTTTCATCTCAAGTATCTAATATGGGTGATCCTTCAATGACAAATGTACCAGGAATTCATCAGTATATCGATTACTACAAAACAATCGTCCCATCTGGGTTCAATTATAGGTATGTGACCGTGGTTATGAAACAATCTTTAAAAGATTCGATCCGTATTAACAACACAATGATAAATGTAAACAATGTTGTATTTGAAGAAAATGTATCATTCATGAAATTAGCATACAATGTGAGGTTCATACAAGCAGATGAAGGGAGCTTACGGTATCTACTGTAGGCGGGGAGCAGTTCGGACTCGATGTTCTCTGGAGTTAAAGCTTGGGCTGCCTATGTTTTCCCTGCATTCAATTTTGAAAAAATAATATAGTAAACCCTACTTACTCCAGTTTATACTGATTCTGCAAAATATTTTAAGAACATATGACATGTGACTTCAGAAACGGCAATACATTTCCAATACAGAGTATACAAATTTCTTTTCACTGTGCAAATAGTCATATTTTTGCTTTTAAGTTGTATATATGTTTTAAAATAAGTTTTTGTTTGCCTCTGCAATGAATGATTGGTCAAATAGAACACTGCTCAATATTTCATGGTTTCCAATTGCCTCTTTCTCTTTTCTTTTAATTGTTAAACTTGATGAATCTGCATCCAATATTACCTAATAAAACGATTCTATCTTGTACGTTTGACTTATTTTCTACTTGATACATCTAAAATGACGCCATGGAATCATTAAATTTCGTGGTGGCTCAATTTTCGTGGTATTCGTTCCCTTACCAACAAATTAACATCCTCGATGAAAATAAATTTTGTAAGGCCACCGAATTTTGATTCTTACATAGAATTGACCTTAAGCACTTGATTTTGTATATCTAAACAAATATGTATAAGCATCCATGATGCGATAGAACACGTCTTTCTTTTTTTAACCCAGTTCCTGAAGATATCAAAGATATTAATTGCCAGTGAACAGAAATCCGCGGCCCTTGTTGAAATATACTCAACATACATGTACATGTAAATGTAGAACTAGTGTTTTCTATATATGCAGGAGTTTATATAGATACTGAGAGAGAGAGAGAGAGAGAGAGAGAGAGAGAGAGAGAGAGAGAGAGAGAGAGAGAGAGAGAGAGAGAGAGAGAGAGAGAGAGAGAGAGTTTGCATTGATTTTGAATTAAAAGTTACTAATAGTTTACCTGGGAATTAATTTCATAATAAGTTAACATGCAATCCTAATTTCATTGCCAATTCTATATCATTATTTAGATTAAGAGCGATCAAACTGATTTATTATTTAGATTAAGAGCGATCAAATTTATTTTAATCCATCAATGTTTTAATTTACACAAGATCAATTGATCAAAGAACTTGAAAACACATGATTATAACAACTGGTTGATTGAAGTTACAGTTTTCAAAGGAGAGGATGTTGACATTATAAAATGAATAAGAGATGATAGATACACGTGTACAAGTATATATATATATATATATATATATATATATATATATATATATATATATATATATATATATATATATACATATACACTTCCTAAGATCTGATTGCTCGGTCAGTGATTAAATAATAGCTACCGTACACAGTCATTCTTGACATTTTGCAGTGCACGGTAGCGAGTTTGGGAACAATAAGGTGACAGACACACGTGTCTATGAAATACATGAACAAAGGAAAACAAGCACCGTCTAAACCATGAATGGTACTCTTGCTTTCCAATTTTCTTTTACTGCTAAATATATATTTAAAAAAACGAAAACATAAATTAAAACTTTTTTTTTACTTAATCAAGCAATTAAAGAACGTACAGTGGCTTACAGTGGGTGGCAGGGGCGTACAGGGGGTTACAGGGGCTTAAGGTGGCACACAGGGGATGTGTACAGGAACTGACAGGGGATTACAGCGTATACAGGGTATGTGTACAAGGGTCACAGGATGAAACTGTGCCATTCAGTCAACAGAAATACGACTGAATGGTTACTGAAAGGTGACTGAATGGCATATATGTGCCGTTCAGTCACCTTTCCAGGCCATTCAGTTACCATTCAGTTGATTGAATGGCAGAGCTTCATTCTGTGGGGTGCACAGGGATGACAGGAAAAACACAGGGGGTGACAGGGAAAGACAGGGGATTTTCATACGGACAGGGGTTTTCAGAGCCAGTAGGGTAATCGCAGTTCACTGTACTAAATCATTATTCACTTATGTTGACGGACGTATTCTACATAGTTACATGTATTGTAAATCAGCGACAAAAGAAATGTGTTACTTCCATCACAGGAGAAAAGATTACCAAAGAAACATAAGCTGCACAGGTCGGTGCAGTACAAACACAAATAAACGTTAACTTAAATAAAATGAAGCAAATGTGATGCAAGATAAAAACACGAACACGAATAGTTCATTCTAGGCACATGTTTTTAAATAAACAACATGATAACTTGTGCATTCTAATCGATTTCCTTTTGCAGTTTTGACCTAATAACAATTTTAACACTATTTGTTTGACACATTTAGTGGGCATCACTTTTAACTTGTTTTAGTAGTTATTTTTCACTTCTGTTTTCTTTTCTCATTGTGTTCTGTGCTAAATTTTACTCTCCGACATTCTGAGGTTTATGAACCAAAGCAATGCTAACTCGATGGATTTTCAAAACTTAATGCATTTAACATTCATATATTCAAAATAACAACACACTTTTTTTTTTACATTGAACAACTTGTCATTTACATATGACATGAAATACCCTGGTACATTTATCAGATGTTACATGTAATATTTATAGTCAGTCATGACGTGCAACAATGTACAAACTAAGGATGTTAAATAAGGTGATAATGATCAGGTTCGATCAGATTCCTTATTGTTTTAATAAAGGGTTATTGTGGTTGATAATACTATCAGTTTGCCTCAGGGTAATCATACTTTTTAAATCTCTGTCTGACATTTCGTCTTACATAGTTAAATGTTCTCTAGGACCGGACAGCGATTTTTTCAGAGTTAATAAAAGTATATTATTTTGTATAGAAAAAAAATAACTGCAATGAAATGTCCTTTAGTGTTTTCAACAGTATTCCATCATGATATTTCTTTTTTGGCAGATATAGAGTATTTTGTCTCCAGAGACATTGCGTTAAAGTTCCTCTCATTTCATCAGCACTTCAGTTTGAAGCCTGGGATAAGTTCTACGAACTTTGTTCTCCATCTGATACCTGTAGCAAATATTAAGAATCTTCCTTCTAATATGTAATTTTTTTTAACATGACAAAATACAAGTTTCATGACCATATATAAGAGCTAAGACCTGTGGTAATCAATTCAAGTGGATACCATAATCAGTGCAAATGATTTGACTAGAACAGATCACTTACAGAATCGAGCTGAAGCTGATCACCATCCTTTTCAAATGAAGAGGGATACTCCTCTTCTTGTACAATCTCCTATCAAAAATTAAATTTAACTAAAATCAGACAATATTCAAATTTTAATTAAATTTTAACCCTTCAAGCTAAGGCACACACCATATTCACTCTTTCGTGCCTATCTCCCTTTTAGAAAGGATTTTGCTCTTTTCTTGAAGAATTTAGAATTACCTTATCATAAGGATGCTTTGTACCAAGTTTGGTTAAATTTGGCCCATTGGTTCTAGAGAAGATTTAGAAGTAAAAATTGTGAAAAGTTGACAGAATCAGACAGACGAAGGGACAACAGAAATAGAGGCGTGTTCCACAAAGCGGGGTGCTCGCTAGCACTCACCAAAATTTTTGTTGAAGGTATTGGGAATTTTTGTGAGCGCTTGCAAGCACTCACTCTGTTGACCACACCTCAGGTGATCAGAAAAGTTTACTTGAACTTTTGGTTCACTGAGCTAAAAAGACTTTATGTTATTGTAGTTTTACTTACATTTGCTGTACCATGAACATGAGCTGGAGATGATACAGCAGGTTGATCTTTACTTTCACATTGCTTCTTATATGTGTCCATACAGGTTAAGCAAATACCTCTTAATATATAAAATTTATAAAAATATCAATATTTTCATGCATGAATAACCTAAGTATTGTTTGCTGTTGTTACATTACACAATTAAGTCTGATTGTGGAAAGTACATGTAATTATATAAATTATTCATGACAAAAAAATTAGTACCGGTATTTCTTTTATTAATCATTTTAAGAAATGTTTTGATACTAATACCCCTCCCCCCCCCCCAAAAAAAAAAAGGCAGGGTCATAGAAGAACCCAAATTCAAATTAAATGGAAAATGCATTTCAATTATTTGTGCTTAAGAGCACATATACGAAATAATTTATTTTTGCTTTAAATTAGGTTTTTAGACTGACTGTCTGCAGAAATATATTGGGTTGATCAAGCTTAAGATGGCAAGGCAGATATGGTTTAGTTTACCTTCTCCAATCACCACAAGAACTCCCATGGTGTGGAGTATATTCTGGCTCATTTCCTTGGATACTGCTCTTTGTGGTTTTTGCATCCCTTTGTGTTATGGAAAAACAACATTTCCTTGAGGGTTTCCAGTATATCCCAAGGCTGTAGCGATGGTATGGACAAACAGTGATTGAAGGATCAAAGCTTTCAACAATAAAGAATAGACATCAAATCAATATAATGTAAAATAGATGATGTCAAATATATTTTGACCATTTCATTTGTGTCAAACAATATTGTGTTGATTACATTACTTATAATCAAATTCATAATTTGATAGAGTAAAAACAAAATGTTTAAAGCATCTAAGGACCCCTCCATATTCTGATGTACTTCCTATTGAAATAAACAATAAAATAAAATAAAACTTTTTTTTCTTTCCCATATTTGATACCTAACAGTGTACCCCATTGGTTAGAGTTTTATCAACTACTCGGTATGTCATGAGTTCTAATCTCGCTGTGGCTTTTATAATTTTTACCTTTTCAAATATTTTTAAAACATATTTTAGATTCATATGCAATGATTGTAAAATTAGAAAATTCTAATCAAAAGAGTGAAAGTATTTTGATTTTAATATAATTTTATTGACATCAATAACAATAGGCGTCCCATACAACCTTAATTACCCCCATAAAGTTGGGGTTTTTTTTAATCATAAAAAAAGCTTGTATGTGAAGCAGAAACAAAATCCAAATACCCACCCACCCCCTTCAAATGATAAAAAGCTGTAAAAAAAAAATAGCTATACTGTTAAACATCTCATTCAATATTTAATATATTGACTGGTTTTCTGTTTCAGTTGTTTATTGTATCATTGAACATCTTTTTATATACATGTAGAGATACAAATATCTTTCAGTGATCTACTAAATATAATACATGTGCATATATAAACATTCATTTAATCTTATAATGAGTAGATAATGTAATAACAACGCAATCTGTGTCCACAAAATTTAGGTGAAAATGTGAATGAAAGAATATATATACACGTAAAGTAAGCAAGTATATTTATATGTCCATACAAAAACATCGATCGCTTCGATATTTATATCTAGTTCTAAAAATAGATTCGGGGAAACCAGTAAAATACATGTATGCCAAAAAAAACCCCAAAACATCACATTAGATGTTAGCTAAATTAATTCACTGATTGTAACTCCTATTTTATTCAATATTTGTAGCGTGAAAATGCACTCATATACCTGAATAGACCAATGCTATATGATATAAGGCTTCCTTCACTGTCGGCTGCTGGGTGACAGATTGTTTGTCGGCCACCGCTAAGTTTTAACCCTTGTAGATATCTTGCTACGTCTCTATCATAGTCACGGAGGGTCAACCGAACCGTTTCTTTTGGGTACGGTTTATATAGGCCGCAGGAACTTTTTGCGTAGTTCCACACACCGCAAACGATCGTGTTTTCTTCTTCACGAACTTCCATTTTCGCGCACTAGCGTACGTAGCAACGAAGCGCCATCTAGCGGCGATATTGTGAATCAATCAAGGAAGACAACCACTTTCCACTCAAATTTGATAATTTCATCGGCAGTTTAAACTCCAAACTCGAAATTTTCAAAAAAATTTAAAATCAGAAATCATTGTGCTGAGTGAGTTTAGTAACTAGTTAAAATCAAATGTTCATATAAGGTTTGCTGTTTTTAGTAATTTGATAAAAATCTATGCTTTTTTATAAAGGCTTACACGGCGTCAAACTGGAGCGCCTTGTCAATATATCGGGCCCGTATTCAAAAACGAAACGGAATATTTCAGAATAATTTTTACACACACATTCTATTCATCCCAGTTGCTTGCTGGGTAAAATTTCGTTTTATTTTGCGTCTTGTCACTTATCGCAAAATTTCGATATTGCCTGATTCTTAAGTGAACCTGTACTTAAAAAAATTGTCGGTATTTTCAAAAAACTTTAAATAAACTGATCAGCCAGAAAAGCTGTAACTTATGTGAAAGCATCCCCAGGTAGTGTAGATCCAAGTTTGTTCAAATCATGATCCCCAGGGGTAGGGTAGGGCCACAGTGGGGGGTTGAATTTTTACATAGGAATATATAGAATAAATCTTAAAAATCTTCTTCTCTAAAACTGATCAGCTAGAAAAACTGTTACTTGTGTGGAAGCATCCTCAGGTAATGTAGATTCAAATTTGTTCAAATCATGATCCCTGGGGGTAGGGTGGGGCCACAATGGGGGGGGGGTTGAATTTGTACAAAGGAATATATAGAGTAAATCTTTAAAAATCTTCTTCTCTGAAATCGTTCAGCTAGAAAAACTGAAACTTGTAAGAAAGCATCCTCAGGTAGTGTAGATTTAAGTTTGTTCAAATCATGATCACCGTGGGTAGGGTGGGGCCACAATGGAGGGGGGGGGGGGTGAATTTTTACATAGGAATATATAGAGTAAATTTTTAAAAATCTTCTCTGAAATCGTTCAGCCAGAAAAACTAAAACTTGTATGAAAGCATCCTCAGGTAGTGTAGATTTAAGTTTGTTCAAATCATGATCCCCGGGGGTAAGGTGGGGCCACAATGGGTGTTGAATTTTTACAAAGGAATATATAGAGCAAATCTTTAAAAATCTTCTTCTCTGAAACTGATCAGCCAGAAAAGCTGTAACTTGTGTGGAAGCATCCTCAGGTAGTGTAGATTCAATTTTGTCCAAATCATGATCCCCGGGTGTAAGGTGGGGCCACAATTGGGGGTTGAATTTTTACATAGGAATATATAGAGTTAATCTTTAAAAATCTTCTTCTCTGAAATCGTTCAGCCAGAAAAACTAAAACTTGTATGAAAGCATCCTCAGGTAGTGTAGATTTAAGTTTGTTCAAATCATGATCACCGTGGGTAGGGTGGGGCCACAATGGGGGTTGAACTTTTACATAGGAATATATAGAGTAAATCTTTAAAAATCTTCTTCTCTGAAACTGATCAGCCAGAAAAACTGAAACTTGTAAGAAAGCATCCTCAGGTAGTGTAGATTTAAGTTTGTTCAAATCATAATCCCCAGTGGTTGGTTGGGGCCGCAATGGGAAGTCGAATTTTTACATAAGAATATATAAAGAAAAATCTTCAAAAATCTTTTTCTCACAAACTTATCTGGCAGAAAAGCTGTAACTTGTGTGAAAGCGTCCTCGGGTATGGAAGATTCAAGTTTGTTCAAATCATGATACTGGGGGTAGGGTGGGCCACAATGGGGGGGGTCAAACTTTTACTTAGGAATATATATGGAAATATCTTTAAAAATCATGTGCCTAAAAAAGTCAGTTCAGATAGCCTAGATTAAAATTTGTCAAAATCATTATCTTCAGGACTAGGGGGGGGGGGGGGTCCAATTTTACAGAGGAAAACATTTTAATTATCTACAAAAACTCAAATGTTATTATATATGTTTTTACTTATATGCAAGCACTTTGAATTATTGTTGATTCTTTAAAATTGTTTAGACTCTGACCCCTGAACAATTCTTTGGCCTCACAAGGGGTTCAGAGTTTGATGTAGGTTTATAATCCATATATAAACAGTTGTTTAAGTCTGATCATTTTCTCGAGAACTGCAATGCTAAATATGTAATGTGACTGTAAAATCATCCTTGTCTATCATTGTTCAGGTGAGCGATGTGGCCCATGGGCCTCTTGTTTAAATTTTGATCTTAAAAAACATGACCTATCCAAAGCGAGTATTAAAATGCAATTTCACTGAATATATGTCGAACTACTGTTGTTTAATCTACAATGTACATTACACGTGGCAAGTTAAGATTCAATAAGAATTGTTTTTGGTGTGAATGTATTTTATTAGATAATTTAAGGGATAAACAAAAAAAAAATCTTTATACTTTCTAGTTCTTCTCCTTGAAGGTTTTCATACTTAACAGAACAAGGATAATTTAGAAATTGTTAAGATACATTGGTTGTTTTCTTTCTAATTAATGGATTTAACGAGGCCGGATCTAATTATACCCGCACTTTCTAAAAAAAATTCGGGTATATTGTTGTTACCCTGTTCCGTCTGTCCGTCCGTCTGTCACGTTTTACTTTCTCAAACTGCTCTTACATCTTATAAACCAGCAAACTGAACTCTTGGAGTATGATTTGGGGTGTCATGTTGTTTTATAAACAGGTTTCAAAAATTCTCTGGTAGTCCTGGGGGTCAAATAATGGGTAAAAAATGACGTTTTTTGACAAAAAACCTTCTTTCTCGAACTCCTTTTACATTTTTAACAGTAGACAAATCATCTCTTGGAATATGTTTTTGGGTGTCCTTATAGATGCGCAATAAGGTTTAGGAAATTTCAATATTGTCCTGGGGTTCATTAAATGGCTGAAAAATGACGTTTTTTTTTTTACAAAAAGTCTGGTCAATTTCTTTTTGCAGAAGCTTAATAATCTAATAGGATATGCTTCGGGGTGTCATGTTGACGTGTAATCATGTTTCAGAATTTTTGTTTTTAGCACGGGGGTCTGTGGGCATCAAACAATGACGTTTTTTTGCCAAAAAAATATGGTTCCCAGAACTCCTCTTACAATTTATCAAGTAGCTATGTCATCTCTTGAGATATGATAGGGACTGTCCTATAGATGTGCAATAAGGTTTTAAAAATTTAAATTTCATTCAGGGAGTCAAATAGTAGCAGAAAATTGACGTTTATCACTCCTAAAAAAACCTACTTCCCAGAACTCCTCTCATAATTTAATGAATAGGCACATCATATCTTGGGATATGATAGGGGCTGTCATATAGTCATGCAATAAGGTTTAAAAAATTTAAATTTCATCCAGGGAGTCAAATAGTAGCTGAAAATTGACGTTTACCACTCCTGAAAAAACCTACTTCCCAGAACTCCTCTCATGATTTAATGAATAGCCACATCATTTATAGGGGCTGAGCTATAGATATGCAATAAGGTTTTAGAAATATAAATTTGATTCTGAGGGTCAATACTATCTGCAAAATGATGTTCCGTCCCATAAAAAACCTAATTCCTGGACCTCCTCTTATCTCTTGTGATTGAAATAACGTACCATAAGATGCATAAGGAGGAAGAATATATATGCTTTAGGGGTGGGGATCACAAGCATTTTTTTCAAGATAATTGATCATTTCTGATTTTGGGAGGGTGGGGTGGGGTGAGGGTGACCTTCAGATGCCATGACCTTCTAATACCACAAAAAGATTTGCCTTGACATGGTCATGGTTCAAAAAACAAAAATATATATGGTTTAGGAGTAGGGATTTCGATGATTTTGAGGATATTATAAAAATATTCAACTATTCATGTTTTCGGGGGGGGGGGGGGGGGGGGGAGGAGGAGATTCAGAGTCTCTTCTCACATTTTTACAGTAGCAAAATCATTTCTTCTTGTTTGGTATATTTCTGTATGATGTCAGATGTACATAAAGAGATTATTGAAATTGCTTTTTAATCTTAAAGATAGACAAAATGTTATATGTAATTGTAGAAATTGTAACGTCAGTCAACAAAAACCTAGAGCTTGCTGTACAAAACAAATCAGGGTCAACATTGGGCTAGGGCTAGGAATTACACTACATATGAATAAGATAGGTTACTTGATTAGTTCCAACTCTGGAAAGTCACTGGGCATCTCAAAGGGGACATAACCTATATACATGTACCGTTTGATGTGCAATGACACAAGGAGGAAGAATAAATATGGTCTAGGGGTGGGAATCTCAACAGTTATTAAAATGAATTACCATTTCCTATTTCAGAGGAGGGGGGGGTTGTTGTTTAAAAACAGCTCCGGGGGTGGGGGAATGACCCAAGGGGCATGGGCCAATTTGTCTTAAATGTATCTTGACATGATCAGCAGAATTGGACAGAATGATCACTATAGGGCATATGCAGAGTGGGGCCCTAAATAGTTACAAAATCAATCTACAAAAAATATTGATAACATGTTATACATGTATTTAAAAATGTCTTTATTTTCAAAATTATTAACAAATTAATCAGTCAAAATGAGTTATAAATGACCGATTGGCAATTCTGCAATTGATTGCATGATCCCTAGTATAATATCACATGTATTTTTTATATATATAATTATACATGTATGTTAATAAAAGAAAATTAGTCATTAACTCTTTTTCTATTACTGGTGTATGATGATGGGGTAGGGGGTATAATGGAAAAAAAGCTGCAGCATGCCTTCATTCTCACTAGAAATGTAAATCTAATCCACACATCCTGGGGATGGGGAACGGTTAAGACCCCTTCCCCTTCCTCCCTATTATAACTCATATAATGAAAAAATAAAAGAATTCTGCAATTAAAATGACAGAAACTGTAGATAAGCTTATCTAAATAAAGATGATGATACAGTGTGCTGGCAAAGGGAGATCACATTTTAGAAAGTGAAAGTAAAATTTAACTGCTTTGTATACCGGTGTCTCATAATATTACACTTCTACATGTATTGTACTTACCTATATTGGTCAACATCATAATGATAATCCAATTAGCACAATACGAATTCCTTTAGCTGATCACCACAAAAGAAATGTTTATTCATGTTAATTAATCCTATTCTGCATATCAAGAAAACATATGCATGTACATCACGTGAAACCCATCTAACCAAAGAGCTGGGTAAAACTAGGACCCGATGCAACGTGTACACTCTGTTGTGTACGAAACTTCAGACAAAGATCATTTGATTGTAACATATTGCATGTGGCCTTCTTTTTGACTAAAACTAGATCAAGAGAGTGTTATTTAGAGGCAAACACTTGGTGCGTGTATTACTGTCTAATGACAGCATCTAGTTTATATTTAATTATACATGTATGTTAACAATCAGGATTAAATGCACAAATTTTCATGAGTCGTAAATCTTGACATACCACATATCTCTTGAAAAAAACAATAAGCAATTTAAAATAAAAGAGAAAATTAGTCATTAACTCTTTTTCTATTACTGGTGTATGATGATGGGGTAGGGGGTATAATGGAAAAAAAAAGCTGGATCATGCCTTCATTCTCACTAGAAATGTATATCTAATCCACACATCCTGGGGATGGGGAACGGTTAAGGCCCCTTCCCCTTCCTCCCTATTATAACTCATATAAACATGATATTTAAGACCCAAATTTAATACAAAATAGGGTCAATATGGAGTCAATAGTGTAGGTCTGACAAATGAAAAAATAAAAAAATTCTGCAATTAAAATGACAGCAGCTGTAGATAAGCTTATTTAAATAAAGATGATGATACAGTATGCTGGCAAAGGGAGATCACATTTTAGAAAGTGAAAGTAAAATTTAACTGCTTTGTATACCGGTGTCTCATAATATTGCGCTTCTACATGTATTGTACTTACCTATATTGGTCAACATCATAATGATAATCCAATTAGCACAATACGAATTCCTTTAGCTGATCACCACAAAAGAAATGTTTATTCATGTTAATTAATCCTTTTCTGCATATCAAGAAAACATATGCATGTACATCACGTGAAACCCATCTAACCAAAGAGCTGGGTAAAACTAGGACCCGATGCAACCTGTACACTCTGTTGTGTACGAAACTTCAGACAAAGATCATTTGATTATAACATATTGCATGTGGCCTTCTTTTTGACTAAAACTAGTACAAGAGAGTGTTATTTAGAGGCAAACACTTGGTGCGTGTATTACTGTCTAATGACAGCATCTAGTTTATATTTAATTATACATGTATGTTAACAATCAGGATTAAATGCACAAATTTTCATGAGTCATAAATCTTGACATACCACATATCTCTTGAAAAAACAATAAGCAATTTAAAATAAAAGAGAAAATTAGTTATTAACTCTTTTTCTATTACTGGTGTATGATGATGGGGTAGGGGGTATAATGGAAAAAAAAAGCTGGATCATGCCTTCATTCTCACTAGAAATGTATATCTAATCCACACATCCTGGGGATGGGGAACGGTTAAGGCCCCTTCCCCTTCCTCCCTATTATAACTCATATAAACATGATATTTAAGACCCAAATTTAATACAAAATAGGGTCAATATGGAGTCAATAATGTAGGTCTGACAAATGAAAAAATAAAAAAATTCTGCAATTAAAATGACAGCAGCTGTAGATAAGCTTATTTAAATAAAGATGATGATACAGTATGCTGGCAAAGGGAGATCACATTTTAGAAAGTGAAAGTAAAATTTAACTGTTTTGTATACCGGTGTCTCATAATATTGCGCTTCTACGTGTATTATACTTACCTATATTGGTCAACATCATAATGATAATCCAATTAGCACAATACGAATTCCTTTAGCTGATCACCACAAAAGAAACGTTTATTCATGTTAATTAATCCTATTCTGCATATCTAAAAAACTTATGCATGTACACCACGTGGAACCCATCTAACCAAAGAGCTGGGTAAAACTAGTACCCGCTAATGCAACCTGTACAACTGTGTTGTGTACGTAACTTCAGACAAAGATCATTTAATTGTAACATATTGCATGTATTTTCATAACTTTATTCTTTAAAACCCCTTGCACAATTTTATTAGGTAATTAACCATGTAAAGCACAATTTTCAGCTTTAACGTGGTATGGGACACCCACATATTGTGACGTACTCCTTATTGAACAAAACAAAGTATGAAATATAATATCCCCCCCCAAATAATGTTTCGTAACAGCATAGTGCTATGGGTTAGAGCGTTAACAATGTGTCTGTAAGTAGAGAGTTTGAATCCTGCTGGGGCTTATCTTATTTTTACCTTAAGTTTCCAAAAATAAAATTAAAAACTTATTTTTTTGGCCAAATATTTATTTGTAAAAAAAATTTTAGTTCTAAAACGGTGAAAGTAATTTAATTAGAATATAACTACATATAATATAAATAACGCACTTTTATCCGCGTAAATATTGACATGTGTTTGATACCACCTTTTAAAATCGTTAAAGCAGTCCCGCATTGAAAATCATTGCGCAATATGACATTTATTTTGCACTGTTTACAATATTCTTTATTGCAATTACATGTACAGGCTTTCATTGTTATCAAATTATTCTGATTAATTTCTTATTTATCCATGGGTAGTGGAGGGGGGAGGGTCAGAGTAATAATTGTGTTTGCAGGGGGGATTGTAGTCTGAGGTTTACTTTTGGTAATTTTACTACATAAATGATTTTTTTTTTTTGGGGGGGGGGGGTTGGTTCTGGATTTCTCACCCCCAACCTTTCTTTAAATCCACGGACACAATGATGTTGGCACACAAAAGCAAATATAAAGCAGGCAACCGCCAGGGGTAGGGGTGGGTGGGCATAATTTAATTTTGTTTGTAATAATTATATACACCATACTATCTATGACATGAAACATTTAGATTCTTGATAAATTTAAAATTCACATGCAAACAGTTCAACCCCAAATTGTACATAAAGGCAATATGTGTATTATGGGATGTGAACTCAGCATTTATGAAAATTATGATTTTTAAAAAGTACCGGAAATTGCATGTGGGCTTCTTTTTGACTAAAACTGGTACAAGAGAGTGTTATTTAGAGGCAAACACTTGGTGCGGGTATTACTGTCTAATGACAGCATCTAGTTAAAACATTTTGACATTTTTAAGTAATACAAATATATATAACATCACATATTTAGGGTCATAAATATAAAATCATTCGTTACTGTCTTGAAATACATGTATTAAGCTATATTTAGGTAGGGGTAAGAAAACTTGACAGAGGGCTAGACTTGCTAAACCCTCTTCACGTTTTCAACCCGAGATGAAAAACAACTTATACTTCATGACATTTTGTTTATTCTACAACATAATATCAATTTTACGCCTAAAACGAGCTTTTTTTAATTTGACAAATTTCGCTATATATCTGCAATGGAAATGAAATGCTGCGCAAAAGCGTGCATACTCGAACTTTACTCAGCCTCGTTTACGTGAAATGTGGAATAGGCATTCAACAAACCCCACCCAAAATCACATATTCGGTGATATCTACAAACATGAAATATGTTGTTAAAAACGGTACATGAGAGATTTTCCTATAATAGAAAATGTTGAATGTTGCTTACAAAATGTCGCTAGATCTATAGAAAATTATAAAAGAAATTAAATTACAGTTGCCCTTTTTTGCATTTTATTATACAGCAACCACTTTTGTGCTTTTTTTTCTTCATGAAACTTATCATATAACATATATTTATATTATATTTTTACTAAAACCGACTACGACGAATTACAGAATGGTTACGTCAAGCCAGCGCAACGAACATATATAAAATTGGTAAGAGTCTTGAGAAAACTTCTTTTCAGACCGAGCAACTGCCTAAACATACAACTTTACGGTTGAAAATGATCTATAGTAGAAGTTTATCTGGGTCTCTTTTGCCAATTTTTTTTTTAACCGGAACGAACAAAGGGACAAATTAACAAGAATGTATTACACTCGATCAACGATTTTAAACTATATGTATGACGGTAAGAGATTTTTTTTACAGTAATTTGCAATAGGCATTCAGGTAATATTATAATGTAACTCACTGTTGTTCACAAAAATTTAAATTGAGAGAATATGTAAATACTGGTTTCATATTTTTACAACAAAAAGAAATAAAGAATTGTTCATGTTTTGTATTTTTAAATCAGATTTTTAAATTATATGAAAAATATGACTGATTAATTTTCAATGTTTCTCTACCCCAAGGAAATAAGAGTATATGTCTCATATCGTATTTTTTTTCTGAGCAGCCATCGTATTGTTCACACTTATTTATATCCTTTAAAAATGTTTTTTTTTTTCGGAAGTTACAACCAAAGCTGCATATGGGTTTTCTGCGATACAGATGCAAAACATAAACTGTACAATTTGATTTGGAATGGGTCGGTATAAATTATTGCCAGAAAAAGTACAGTTAATATGAAGTTTTGATAGCTTCCTATCAATTTTACTGCAGCATCGTGTTTTTAAAATAGTTTTTCGGTCATATAAGAGATTACATCCTATAGGTTGCAGTTTTGTCAATTTGTAAACGTTTATTATCTTGCCATTAATTTTCCAAAAATAAAAATATAATTGATAATTAGTCCATTTTTTTCAAAAGATTACCCAGGAATATGTGGCTTTAAAAAGACATCTACATGTAGATTTATAGATAAATAGCTGAATAACATGAAATAATTCACACTTTTCATGCCAGCAAATTATTATATCAATACTGATTCTCACAGACAAGAATAACTCTATAAGAATAAGAATTCAAAAGCATTTATTGTACATAAAAATGAAAATATCTATAGAAAACAAAGTAAGCCGTTGAAATAAAAAGTTATCGTTTAATCAAACGGCAAGGTATTGCGTGAAAGTGCGTTGCAAAACTACCACTATTGTTTTTGTTAAAAGTAAACTGTATACATGTACACAGTTTACAAAATATCCTTAGAATATTATCTTGATCGGGGTCTTACTATGTATGACTAAAATATGGCTATTTTCATTAGATTTTTCTTGGTAAAAACGTATGCAAAAAACGTTTCTCTTTTTTCTTATAGTGTGCTTTGGTATGGAAAAAGTGACGGGCGTTTTTTTTTCTAATACGTTCAAGATATTTTAATTTTTTTTTTTTTTAGATTTTCGTGAAGACGAAAAAAATAACTAGAATGGAAACCTCTAATGATATTAACTCAGCACTAACGTAACAACATATTAAAGAAGAGTAACGAACTTCAGAGACACGACTTTGCAATACGTGCGGTTTTTTGTTGTTTTTATTTTATTTTATTTTTTTTTATTTTTTTTGCTGTTTTTTTTTTTTGTATAACGGTAGTGGATTTAGAATACCGTATTTCATAAAGATTACTGTGAACTTTTCATTTCTCATGACAGAAGGAATTTATGTGGATACACAATTATACATCTTTCATATTGTAAAGGAGCTATTTGATAATACAATTGGGAAGTTTTAGACGATGCTGTTTCTGTGTTTGAAAATGTTTGAGGCACGTGTTTTTAAGATGTAAAACATATATTAGGAAAAACGTAATGACTTTAATCACAAAACGGATATATAAAGATCGTCTTTATAATGTTACGTACTGATATGAAAATGATTCAACAATGATTACACATAATGTTCAAAAAATGTTTCTTTTAAATGTTATTACAACGCAAAAAACAATCACACATTTACGTTATAATAAATTTCAATTAAAAATAAATTATATTCACTGTGCGTTGATCCTTATTTTTCTGTTAAAGGTGAAATAAGGTTTTCCAAACAACATGGCTGTCAAATTTCTGTAGAATTAAAAATTTCTATCAGAGAGAGACATTGAGGTGAACCTATAAGCGGATCGACAATTATATCCTGTACATTTGGAAACAAACTGGAAAAAAACAATTGCAGTGTTAATATCAGGGTTTTTTTTACTCATGATCTACGACATGTAGATAAATCAAACAAGACTGAGTTCATTGACATTTTCTAGAAAGTTTTTAATCTTGTCACGCAAGGGTTTTGGTGTCGATGGATTTTTTACCAAGATCTTTAATTTATCATCGAACAATGTTTTCAAATTGTAGTCTTGTCCACGCTCCATTAGGACTTCGCTTTCCCTGTCCACGTCTTTCTCCCATAAACGCCAATACAATTTATTAATCTGATGGGGATATCTAAGACCTTCATCTGCGCTGATAGGCAATTTCCTCAGTACCGTTAGTTCGTTCCGGGTTAAGTAACGAAATTCTGTTTTCTCAGTATATTTGTTCTCAATGTCTTTGAGTATGATTCTGTCGGCCTTTTCTTTAAGAGATTTCGCTTCTTTTGAAATAGATTTATCACAGTGACAAGCAGCTTTGGATAGTAACTTAAATGTAAGCAGCCCTACAATGTAACCAGATCCATATTTTTTCATTCCTTCATTTATCTCGTTTAACTGATATTTAATCATTTCTTTTTTCAATCGCTTGATTAGTTCCGAATGTTGTTGATCCTCTCCTAAATCAAATCTCTGCAATGCTAGCCACTCATCGCTTTCTTTTCCAAAATCGGGGTCTTACTATGTATGACTAAAATATGGCTATTTTCATTAGATTTTTCTTGGTAAAAACGTATGCAAAAAACGTTTCTCTTTTTTCTTATAGTGTGCTTTGGTATGGAAAAAGTGACGGGCGTTTTTTTTTCTAATACGTTCAAGATATTTTAATTTTTTTTTTTTTTAGATTTTCGTGAAGACGAAAAAAATAACTAGAATGGAAACCTCTAATGATATTAACTCAGCACTAACGTAACAACATATTAAAGAAGAGTAACGAACTTCAGAGACACGACTTTGCAATACGTGCGGTTTTTTGTTGTTTTTATTTTATTTTATTTTTTTTTATTTTTTTTGCTGTTTTTTTTTTTTGTATAACGGTAGTGGATTTAGAATACCGTATTTCATAAAGATTACTGTGAACTTTTCATTTCTCATGACAGAAGGAATTTATGTGGATACACAATTATACATCTTTCATATTGTAAAGGAGCTATTTGATAATACAATTGGGAAGTTTTAGACGATGCTGTTTCTGTGTTTGAAAATGTTTGAGGCACGTGTTTTTAAGATGTAAAACATATATTAGGAAAAACGTAATGACTTTAATCACAAAACGGATATATAAAGATCGTCTTTATAATGTTACGTACTGATATGAAAATGATTCAACAATGATTACACATAATGTTCAAAAAATGTTTCTTTTAAATGTTATTACAACGCAAAAAACAATCACACATTTACGTTATAATAAATTTCAATTAAAAATAAATTATATTCACTGTGCGTTGATCCATATTTTTCTGTTAAAGGTGAAATAAGGTTTTCCAAACAACATGGCTGTCAAATTTCTGTAGAATTAAAAATTTCTATCAGAGAGAGACATTGAGGTGAACCTATAAGCGGATCGACAATTATATCCTGTACATTTGGAAACAAACTGGAAAAAAACAATTGCAGTGTTAATATCAGGGTTTTTTTTACTCATGATCTACGACATGTAGATAAATCAAACAAGACTGAGTTCATTGACATTTTCTAGAAAGTTTTTAATCTTGTCACGCAAGGGTTTTGGTGTCGATGGATTTTTTACCAAGATCTTTAATTTATCATCGAACAATGTTTTCAAATTGTAGTCTTGTCCACGCTCCATTAGGACTTCGCTTTCCCTGTCCACGTCTTTCTCCCATAAACGCCAATACAATTTATTAATCTGATGGGGATATCTAAGACCTTCATCTGCGCTGATAGGCAATTTCCTCAGTACCGTTAGTTCGTTCCGGGTTAAGTAACGAAATTCTGTTTTCTCAGTATATTTGTTCTCAATGTCTTTGAGTATGATTCTGTCGGCCTTTTCTTTAAGAGATTTCGCTTCTTTTGAAATAGATTTATCACAGTGACAAGCAGCTTTGGATAGTAACTTAAATGTAAGCAGCCCTACAATGTAACCAGATCCATATTTTTTCATTCCTTCATTTATCTCGTTTAACTGATATTTAATCATTTCTTTTTTCAATCGCTTGATTAGTTCCGAATGTTGTTGATCCTCTCCTAAATCAAATCTCTGCAATGCTAGCCACTCATCGCTTTCTTTTCCAAAATCGGGGTCTTACTATGTATGACTAAAATATGGCTATTTTCATTAGATTTTTCTTGGTAAAAACGTATGCAAAAAACGTTTCTCTTTTTTCTTATAGTGTGCTTTGGTATGGAAAAAGTGACGGGCGTTTTTTTTTCTAATACGTTCAAGATATTTTAATTTTTTTTTTTTTTAGATTTTCGTGAAGACGAAAAAAATAACTAGAATGGAAACCTCTAATGATATTAACTCAGCACTAACGTAACAACATATTAAAGAAGAGTAACGAACTTCAGAGACACGACTTTGCAATACGTGCGGTTTTTTGTTGTTTTTATTTTATTTTATTTTTTTTTATTTTTTTTGCTGTTTTTTTTTTTTGTATAACGGTAGTGGATTTAGAATACCGTATTTCATAAAGATTACTGTGAACTTTTCATTTCTCATGACAGAAGGAATTTATGTGGATACACAATTATACATCTTTCATATTGTAAAGGAGCTATTTGATAATACAATTGGGAAGTTTTAGACGATGCTGTTTCTGTGTTTGAAAATGTTTGAGGCACGTGTTTTTAAGATGTAAAACATATATTAGGAAAAACGTAATGACTTTAATCACAAAACGGATATATAAAGATCGTCTTTATAATGTTACGTACTGATATGAAAATGATTCAACAATGATTACACATAATGTTCAAAAAATGTTTCTTTTAAATGTTATTACAACGCAAAAAACAATCACACATTTACGTTATAATAAATTTCAATTAAAAATAAATTATATTCACTGTGCGTTGATCCATATTTTTCTGTTAAAGGTGAAATAAGGTTTTCCAAACAACATGGCTGTCAAATTTCTGTAGAATTAAAAATTTCTATCAGAGAGAGACATTGAGGTGAACCTATAAGCGGATCGACAATTATATCCTGTACATTTGGAAACAAACTGGAAAAAAACAATTGCAGTGTTAATATCAGGGTTTTTTTTACTCATGATCTACGACATGTAGATAAATCAAACAAGACTGAGTTCATTGACATTTTCTAGAAAGTTTTTAATCTTGTCACGCAAGGGTTTTGGTGTCGATGGATTTTTTACCAAGATCTTTAATTTATCATCGAACAATGTTTTCAAATTGTAGTCTTGTCCACGCTCCATTAGGACTTCGCTTTCCCTGTCCACGTCTTTCTCCCATAAACGCCAATACAATTTATTAATCTGATGGGGATATCTAAGACCTTCATCTGCGCTGATAGGCAATTTCCTCAGTACCGTTAGTTCGTTCCGGGTTAAGTAACGAAATTCTGTTTTCTCAGTATATTTGTTCTCAATGTCTTTGAGTATGATTCTTTCGGCCTTTTCTTTAAGAGATTTCGCTTCTTTTGAAATAGATTTATCACAGTGACAAGCAGCTTTGGATAGTAACTTAAATGTAAGCAGCCCTACAATGTAACCAGATCCATATTTTTTCATTCCTTCATTTATCTCGTTTAACTGATATTTAATCATTTCTTTTTTCAATCGCTTGATTAGTTCCGAATGTTGTTGATCCTCTCCTAAATCAAATCTCTGCAATGCTAGCCACTCATCGCTTTCTTTTCCAAAATCGGTGAGTGATTTGTTCTTATTCCACTCGACGTCAATTGATTTTATTATTTTCAAAACTCGTTCTTCAATGCGTTGGTTTCTCTGCCTTAAGCATGCGTTGTCTGTCTGAAGGTTAAGTGACTCCGACATTCTGTCTTGAAATGTCCTGTCAGATTCTCCAATAAGACTAAAGAAAACATAAAATGTAGACTATTACATGTACCCTAAAGATGTGACTTATATTAAATGTATACATTTTTGTTTGATATATATTTTATTTACAAAGCTTTTGGATTTTCTCACATTTTCTGTTTTTCATATACTTTTATCAGATGCCTGACGTTACCAGCTGCATACGACTTCATGTCCTCTTCTAAAGGGCGTTTCTCCCAAAATCCGCTATTTTCTTTTGCGATTTTTCTCTAAAAAGCATAGATAAAACTCTTAATTTAGTGTCATAAGTAACCAATTAAATTTCCTCCAAAATAAATTTGAATAAAATAACGAGATATAATACCACTATTTTCTCTTTGTATTCTGAAACAGTGGCATCGAGAAGGTATATTTTGTAAACTCGATCAAGCCATATTTTCGAGTAAAGTTGACGTCCTTTGCGCTCTTCTGTTATAAAGTGTGCAACCTATATTGTTATAAAATCAAATAATGAATAAGTTCAAGGATCTCTCCTGATTTGCTATGTTATATGTTTTTATCCACTTACTTGTGTGTTTCCGATCCCCGAATTTTGATGAGGGGATAAAAAAAAAAAACAACGAGTTATATTAAACTAATATACTATCGAAAGTTAAAGGATACTCTAGTGTTCACATGTCTTTCGATATTTTCAATACACTATCGTTGTGAGCTTAACAACACATGATCTACAGAATGTCAACAATATTACACCTAAAAAATGAACAAAATATATACAAACATTAAATTGTTAACATATCTGTATCAATTAATAACAAAAAGCGTTAAATGTTGGACAATTTTACCTCTAGATCTTTCGATTTTTATTGTTGTGTCAATCATCCAAGTCGAAGTAAAAATAGCAACTGATTTTATTTTTGATGCTGAATTTGAAACATGTTGGACATAAATTGCAATTTTTTCACCTAAAATGTTAATGTTTGCTAGACTTTGCATCTAACAATTCATATTTGGTGTCGTCTTGATGGTTGCATCTGATATATTACGTGTTTTTTAACTCATGTTTGTTCTAAGTGAAAACATAAGTAGCTGATACGTCATCCATGGAAATTGATTTGAATAAACTGTAGATTTTTCTGTATTGGATTTACTTAAGATGCTGTAATTGCTGATGTTAAGAATATTGTTGGCCTTTAGTCTGCATAATTTAGTTTGTAAATGTGTGGATCTGTAAAAAACTTATCGTATTGTTCAAAAAATTTGCTTCGTCATATATAAAGAAATTCAAATCTATGTGGTTTTTAGTTATGACGTAACGTTGCGTAAGAAACGGCAGTGTAATATAAAATTGTATTAAATGATTGATACCAATCAAATGAATATATATATATATATATATATATATATATATATATATATATATATATATATATATATATATATATATATATATATAGAGGATCTCTCATGATTTGCGATGGTATATGATTTTTATCCAACGAGTTGTGTGTTTTCTATCCCCGAGCCTTGGCGATCATATACCATCGCAAATCATGAGAGATTCTTTTTATCACATGTTTTACCACGTTTTTTGTTAATCTCAATTTTTTTCTGTACTTATTATAATTGTGAGTCGCACAACACATGAACTACGAGACGTCAACAACTTTACGCATGGAAAAAAGTTCCTTGAAGTTTAACCAACAAACATTTCATTTTCGAAATATTTCTTTACGAATTCATGAAAAATAAATAAAACAACATTAAATGCTTCACTTTTACAACTCAACACTATTCAACTGTATTATTTTTTAGTTTTTCATTATACGTCAATCAACCGGCTAAACCTCCGTAATGTTTAATTATGACGTCCCGTGGCGTAAGAACACACAGTGTATTATCAAAAATTTATCCCATGAGTGATACCCACCGCATATTGAGATAAACATGTGATAAATAAATAAATATATATATATATATATATATATATATATATATATATATATATATATATATATATATATATATATATATATATATATATATATATATATATATATCAAATGCCTGCTTCAAAGGATTTTATTCGTGCTAAAATGAAAATACCTTAACATCAAATACATTCTGAAGAGTAATATTGAACTGGCTGCGTAAGGCACTGCTATCCGCTGAGCAATCAAACATCACCTATACAAAAGACTAAATGAAATGAGAATAGTAGTCATCATAAGATACATCTCAGTTAAATCAATCAAGATGAAATGACATTTTCCTACAAAAGTGTGAACAAATATTCACAATTCAAGTATTTTACTGATAATTTCTTAAGATTATAATAAAGTGTTTAGTAAACATTTCCGTCCACATAGAATATAAAAAAATAACCTTCAAAATTCTTTCAGATTCTAATAAAGTTTTTAGTCCAGCCACTGAAAGAAGATCACTGCATTTATGTACATCAAACAGGTAAACATCCTCTTTAGAAGTACTAATCTGTAGAAGGGTCAGTGTACCGTTGGCCCTGAGATGAACTCCCTGACAATCCACAGCCAGTACTTTCTCTTTTGACAAAAGGGAGGCAATTTCTTTACAATGTTCAGTACGCATGACTACTGTCGGGTTTTTTACTTCCGTCATCTATAAAAGAAACATAGTACCATATTTGGTTTTTGTTTTAGATCAAAGACGTGCATAACCAAAATCATTATTTAAAAAAGCAAAATTCACATTCTTAATGGCCAGCACCCAGTTTAATTTTGAGTCTGACATCTGAACAAGCTAAATTCGGTTCGATGTCTAAACCTGCTGAAATTTGATCTTATATATATATATATATATATATATATATATATATATATATATATATATATATAATATATATATATATATATATTTTATTTCATTATTTTTTTTTCAAAAATACCGAGTCAGGACTTTAAGGATGGCTGCACTCTAATTTAGCATTAGAGTGTCGCCATACTGAACATATAAACAGGTATTTGCATGTAAATTATGTGTTACATTTTGCCGATCAATTTTTTGATACATGTAGTTAGCAAAAATGTCTGGACTGTTTATGTGAATTACAGTAGAGTGCTCTGGAAATTACTTTAAATAATGAATGCTAAAATTTGAATCTTTTAAGGTCAAATTGTGCCTTATTTTCTGTAATGCAAATTTTAGTTCATTCAGTTTATATTACTTTTTAGAATCCGAAGTTTAATTCAAGTTTACTTTTCAATACCCAAGACTCTGCTGAATCATCTATGAAGAAAAAGGAATGACTCATAATTTTCATAGAAATATATCAAAACCCTGAAAGTATAGAATAATTAAACTCAAACAAATAATGACAATAAAAATAAAAGTAATGTATTGTGATATCAAATTTATATCTAAAAATTCAAATTACATTATCTAGGGGATCCGAGGGGGATATTGCTATTCTTCTTTTTTTTTACTAGGTAGGGGTGGTTAGGTCTATTTCGATTTTCGGTAATTTTACCGAGTGTCTATGTGAATTTAATAAGCTTGAATTTTCCAGCGAGGGGGGATTATTATCTAAAAAAATGTTTTATTCTAAAGAGAAAGTAACAGCTTAGTTTTACATGTAACAATGAATACATGTATAACATAACTTATCGTTTGTTTTGTATACACTATGATTTTTAACTAATCATTGAGATGATTTCATATCACATGTAATTTTTTACGAACATTTTCCAAACTTAAAGACTCCTCTTTCTAAGCAGACACCGAACTATGATTAAAACTTTTGCCATCGTTTACAATATAGACGAATACATATTTGATGTTAACATGCACTGCAAAGATCACTGTATGTATAACACTACAAAACACACTTAGCCATATAAAATCCAATCAGGGTGAAAACTACAAGGGAGTGAGTCGCCATATACACTTTGCAAACATAACACTAAAAAACGAAACTGTATGTGATGTGGGGAACTAAAGACGTTGGTGGCAAAGGCAGCCTTCACACATTTTCAGTGTCAGTTATATCACCTTACAAAATTGTTCCATTTTTATGTTATCTTTTGTTGACGTGTTATGCTAATTAATTCAGCATTTATCGTTGACTTCTCTTTACTGAAACTGTACTTAATTGCAAGATGGGTACAGTTATCTTTACGTATAGCCCACTTTCTCTTTGTGTATATGTCAGTCATTTTCTCTCTGTCTCTCTTTCCCTCTCTCTATTTCTTGATCTCTATATCTCTCTCATGTCATTGATATACTACAAAGCACTTTGCGTAATCGGATTCTTGTCGTGTATTCTATACATATTCTATGGTTTTAACTTGTAATTTAAATAATGGTGTCTTAACTTAATCATAACCTGTATTTTGATAGGTTGATTCTATCATTGAATTTGGTTCACACTGATGTTATTTTTATTATCAAAATTAAAACATATTTTAAGTACATTCCAGGTTAAAATATATCGGGAGAGAAAACACACACGGCAAGCAAAATCTCTTAGATTCGCGAAATACACGATATTATCAATACTTTCATAATTCGTACATTAAAGGATAATTCATCTAAGTTACTTTAAACATTATATAACCATTGTATAAATGATAATATGATATTTATTTGTAGGTACATGTAAATGCATGTACGGATGATTTATATTTAAACCAGTATGATGTCGCTAGGATACAGATTTTCAGATGCTTGATTTGATTGGTTAATATAGATACTGAATCTAAAATTTCTAATCGTATTTCGAATTTCGTATTTCGAATCTCGTGTGAGCCTTTTGGGCTTTGTAGATTAGACATACCATCGCGCTCGCGTATGTGTAAGTGTAGATGGAATATGTCCACTACGTCTTCATTTTTTGGAAATGAGGAAATCCATATACTTATTTACATGAATGTACATACATGCATATAACTAAGTACCCATAAGCGTGGTTTATATAGCCTTATTGCTTGTATATTTTCATGCTGGTTATTTACATGTAATTTAACAAATGTGTTGACTTTTCTAAAGCTTGAATATTCAATGCGGATACTGATTTGAGGAAAAACAATTGTTTATTGAAATATACCGTGTTATAGAGGCTTTGTTGCATTTATATTTTCTTACAAACATCTTACGGCTTACCTAGATTATACATATTATTGTTTTAATTAGTTGTGATATAAACTGAAAATAATAATACACATGTTTACTTGAAACGATAGTGTACAATAAGGATTACATTTATGGGAACAACCTATTTTTCACTGTATCTGTTCAAATAAAGACAGAAAAAAGAGGATATAGTGAATTAAATTAAAAAAAAATACAATTACACATTATTATAGTTTCTAAACAAGAAACTTTATATGAACATGCAAGCTTATATCTTAAGATCTAACTTGGAATCTACTCGAACAAGTATGCGTACCTGTTGCTTTGCTAAACCTTTATACTGATACATTGATCGTAGAAGAGATGTTGCAGAACCTATTCAATCATATAAATTAATATTAAAACTATAAAGTACTGATTAAACTTGAAAGTATTCTTACCTCGGCCATATTGAAATCAGAAATGAGTACTGCATCTAAGTGCGTGCCCTTATAAACCCGTCCCGAGTTTGCGTGATACATTGTCTATACTGAAATCGAAACCAACAAAATGGGGTTTCTCATTAAAAGCTTTCACTTTCCTAAACGGGAAACATTTTGGAAATCGCGTATGCCACATACAAAATGACAGACCATTTCAGTTTCATTTTGAATGAGCACTATCTTAACTGTGCAGTAAAGCAAATAAATTTTGTCACCGATGTGTTTAGATTACTTCAAAACTGAGCGGTGGATTCAGATGTTTTAGATATGGTTGTGAAAAGGTAGAGGAGAAAGGAGAGTCCACCTCATGATAAGTTTGGTAGTACATGTATGATGGTCTCAGCAGTTTTGACACCCCTCATCAAACCTCAGTAATTTCTAAAGGAGATCTGAAGACAGCCCGCTATTGCTTTATTATACCGTTAATATTGTTTTTGGTATTTTTCGAACAATCAAAGACAATTTCATGAAATGAGACATTTTTTTGTATTGAAGAATATGTACCTAGCTGATATATATATAAATATTAGCAATATAATTGAGTCGTTTATCTATGAATAGTGTAATAACCACCCGCCCTGATTTTGAACCACTATAACAACCCTGGTGACATGTTTACGATACGAAACAATATGGCTGTGTTGATATACGCAATCCATTATCTTTAAAAATAAAATCAGTTTTTAAATTTGTTTATTCGGTATCTACCTATTTCGTTTGTTGGTTTTTAAAAACCATTTTTACAAAATTCAAGATATGAAGTCAGGCTCAAGGGAAATTTTCTGATCAAATTAAACTTTGATTTTTTAATTGAAAATAAAACTTTATTTGTCGCTGTGGTCGTAATATTGTATTTTTTCACATTTAATCTTCTGCTGAACCACTGAGCAAATTTCAACCAAACTTTACAAAAAGCATCACTGGCTGAATAGAATTGAAAATTCTGTTTAAAAGAAGGGCTGCGTTTTTTCCAAAGGGAGATAATTGAAATATTGAAAACTTGCGTACATAATTTTAAAATCTTCTTCTTAAAAAACATTTGGTTAGAAAAGCTAAATATTGTGTGGAATCTTCTTCGGGTTGTGCAGATTCAGGTTTGTTCAAATAATGATTCCCGGGGGTAGAGTGGGTCCAAAATTGTGTGCTGGGGGGGGGGGGGGGGCTACATAGTGATAAAACGATTTTTGTTTAAATTTTCTCAAAAATTCATTTCGCCAAAAAGGCGTGGAAAGATCGTGAAGAAGGTAAGTTTTAAGTATCTTCAAATCATTGTCCCAGGTAGTAGGGTTGGGTCACACTATGGGTTTAAGTTCTACAGATGAATAAACGGAGAACAATCTTTAGATATTTTTCTACGATATTTAGATATTCTGTATTTGATATTATGAAGCTTGTGTTAATAAGAGTTATGGCCATTGTTGACCTGTGAGCGATCTGGTTCCTGGGCCTCTTGTTTTGTGTGTGTGTGTGTGTGTGTGTGTGTGTGTGTGTGTGTGTGTGTGTGTGTGTGTGTGTGTGTGTGTGTGTGTGTGTGTGTGTGTGTGTGTGTGTGTGTGTGTGTGTGTGTGTGTGTGTGTGTGTGTGTGTGTGTGTGTTTCTTTAAAGATTATTTTTACATATCTTGTGTTTGTACACTATCGTGCATAAATCCAGATTGCTGGCTGACACACATTAAAAAATAATTTTGCACCAATACGGATATTCCATAGAATTGTAGCCTTTTCCAAAACAAAAAAAAGTCAGATTAAAGAAATACAATCGGAGAGGGTTACATAATTGCAACTGATTTTGAACACTAATATTTGTTATTGCAATGAAGTTATTAGCATGCATGTATTAATTAAAAAGAAATAGATGGATTAGTTGTTTGATGTTTTTTTTAAAAAATATACATTTCTTACATGTAGATGTATTGTCATTTGTTTGCATATGGGTAACATTTTATAAATAATAATCCAAAGAAATCAATTTGCAAAATAAACTATGTTTACCTGTTTCGATTTCTTTTGACAAAGGTGTGGTATGTGCCTGTAATCCTGACTATTACGAATCAATAATTGTGTATGAAAACAGGCCAGGTGTTGATTGTAAATGGAACAATTACTGTATTGATATATTCTTTGTGACATACTCCCACACTTTAAACAACAAGAAATCTCACAAAGTCAAAGTATCTATCAATTTCATTTTGATATACATGTACTTCCTCATTACTTTCTCAAAGAAAAATAATACTTTATTAAGCATTATTAATCAGATTTTTAAATATTAAATATGTGTTACGATTATTTAAAGATATATTCACATATACAAAAGTCATTAAAAATGAAATCACACCCACCCAGTAAATTCAAAATTTACAACATGACAGTTCTTCCAAATTTCACCATCATCAACTTTGAATATGATGTTCTGGACTGGATGATAAATAGTATTTGCGATCTGAGAAAATTCACTCGACCACATCACTACCAGTTGAGGTGGATCTCACCAAATAAGTGTAGGATATTTTTGTTGCATGCATGTGTTACAGTATATAAAGTATAAGACCTCAGAGTACAATACTCTATTTTATAGATTTTATTTAAAATATTAGTCTTGTTCCAGATAACTTTTTTTCAGATTTTTAAACATATCGGCTTTAAAATTCTTAGTAAGGTGAAATAGTATAACGTTTTCAAATAAAAAAAAATAATCATGAATGAAGTTTGTATAATTGTTATTGGAATCCACATAAATATGAAACTAAAAAATTAAACAATTTTAAGGCTAACTGCTTGACGGAATCGCACAAAAATCATAAAATATAAACAATATTCGTGGGTTATTGTGATGAAGAAAGGAAATTGAATGAAATTAAAAACCGGAAAGAAATACTAAATTATTGCAACAATCATGTGTGAAAGATCATGCAGATTTAAGAGTTCTCATATATTTTACCTGTTCTCAAATATATTGTACCAATTTCTTAATTGATAAAAAAATTCACGAAGAAAGTTAAAAAGGAAAGGTCCATGCTAAAGATGAAGATAAAAGGTAAGTATTGCTTGTAATAATGTTTGCACCTGACATATTATAGTTTTAATGAATGCATTATATATATTCAAATCTTTAAAGAAAACTTTTAGTTCTAATATTGTCTTTTACATTTTTTAATATGCAATAGCAACTATAAACAACAACCATACACATATAAATACATACATTAGTTGTCCAAAGTGATACACTTGTACGTGTGGTAATGAAAAGCATGTTCTTTTTCATAATTATGTTATTCCAATGGTTCCAAAAACAGAAAAAAATGGTAAAGGTAAGTGAAGCATTGTTAAGATTTCACTTCGTTTTTTTTGTTTTTTTTTTTTTTGTTTTTTTTTTTTTTTTGGGGGGGGGGGGGGTTTCCCTCAATATTTTCATAAAAAGAAAGTTTATATGAAAGCGCAAAAGGCTCATTCGAGATTTAATAGATAAATTTATCGTTCAGATCATGGATCTGAAATCCTGTATCTTATCGACATCTTAATTTTCTAAATAAAGATAATCCGTACATGCGCTTACGTTATTTTATACTCAGCTAAATGATTACTTGTATGATTTATTTAAACAGCAAAATAATAAGTTTAGTAAGAATGTAGTGTGTTTTGCCAATCTAAAGATTTTGCTCTCCCGATATGTAAAAATACGGCCGTTATTGTAGAGAGATTCATTGGGGTTGAAGGGGATCTTGTTATTTTTTTTTTATTTCGGGGTGGGGGTGGTGAGATCTATATTCGGTAATGTTACTACATTGTATGTGAATTTAATGTTTAAATTTTCCAGGGGGGGGGGGGGGTAGGTGCATACATGGATATTATTATCTAAAATATGTTTTAATCTAAAAAGAAATTATCAGTCCAGTTTCAACAATGAAGATAAGATTACTTATTGTTTGTTTTGTTTGCAATATGATTTTAAACTGATCTTTGAGATATTATCACATCATTATAATGTATACAAACATTTTAAAATTGTCAGACTCCTCTCCCTAAGTAAACAACGAATTAAGATTAAAACGTATGGTATTGTTTTCAATATTGACGAACGCATAGTCAATACGATCAAAGGTAAGGGTGATAGTGTGTTGATTTGTTTACAATGCCAGATAACATGCGTAGAAAACAATGAAACTCTAAAATCTGAAATCTGATTGCATGAAATTTATTGTTTAGTTTGTTATAATTCATTCTATCAACAAGACTAGAATGTATGGGGAGGCATATGCATCACAATTTATTTCAATAATTCCAAAAACCCCGCCAAAAGTGTCGCCATATACACTGTACACACATAAAACTAAATAAAGAAAATGTATCTGATGTGCGGGACAGGCAGCCTTCCCAAATTTTCAGTGTCAATCACCTATCGAAATTGTTTATGTTATCTATTGTTTATGTGTTATGCTAATTAACCCAACATTTATCATTGATTTATCGTTACTGAAACTGTACTTATTATAAGTTTTACTTATAGCCAACTTTCTGTTTGTGTATATGTCAGTCTCTCTCTCTCTCTCTCTCTCTCTCTCTCTCTCTCTCTCTCTCTCTCTCTCTCTGTCTCTCATATATTGTTTGGGCCATGCGGCCGATCGCTCCGGAGTAATCAATCGACTGTCAACTTCGCGCCTGATTGGGTTAACAAAGCTAACTCAAATTGACGTCCGAACTTATAATCAAATCGAAAATTTAAACACCCAATGCTAACTCTTACGGCGCTTTGGTTTTAATTCGAATTATTTAATTAATATAAACCATTTATTTTACAATTAATCAGTTTTAAAGTAAAGGAGAAAGTGAAGAAAGTGAAGAAAAAAAATAATAACAATTGTGAAGACAATTTAAAAAATATAAAAAAAATAGTACTTGAAATTAAGAATTGAAAAGGCAGAGTAGACAGAATTAGTAAAATTATTGTATGGGTACCAGGTGATAAGGCTTTGATACTTTCATTTTAATGAAGTCAATTTGCTTGTTCATGTCATAAGGTCTGAATGATTTGAGTATGTGCATTGAGAAGTTTTTATTTTTATTTTCTGCGTCTGTCCAATGAGTAGTATGGTAATTTACCACTGCTGTCATGTCTTCCCATTTATGACCACTGAGGTTGAAATGTTCCCCGAAGGGCTCCTTAATTTTTTTTTGGTCTTTATGGTAGGTGGTTGTTGATTCTTCTGCGAGGGTCATCTGTTTTCTCCAATGTATTGCTTAGAACAAACCTTGCAACTGATAAGATAGATGCAGTTGTCTGTACGACCAGACGTTTTGTGCAATATTGTGTAGGTCGACCCTAAAACATTGTCCTTGTTGATGTTGTGCTTGCACTAAAAGGCATTTGGTGTCTGAACAAGCTTTTAAAGCACCATTGGCAATGGGTTATCTATCACTATCATGTCCTTTAAGTATATTTAAATGCAGCCATTGGTGGATCCTTGAACAATTCAACCAAGGCATTCTTAGTGTAAAGAATGAGCAGATTATTTCTAATGATGTTGTTGAGGTTCTACGGGACGGGGTGATAGGTAGCGACAACTTGAACCCTGCTTTAGTCTGTTTTCTCTTTGTATTGTAAAATAGTTTTCCAGTCCTTTGTAACAATCGCATCATTTGCAGATTGCACTGTACGGTCTTTACATTGTATATCTTTACATATCTATTACACGGATTGAATTTTGATATCTTGTTCTGTTCTTTAAACATTTCACCAGTTCCGCTCGATTTGAGTGGTTATTCCTTTAGGAATACCTCTAAACCTTTAGGAAGGGTGGGGGCTACACGGTTTGCAGTAGAGATGAAAATCAGTGGGTTTGGTGTGGATATTGGTGATTTTATTTCACCATCTTTCATAGTTGATATAGTGTCCAAAAATAAGTTTTCAGAACTAAATATGTTAACTGTGAATTTAAATGAATTATGGCAGCAGTTGGCAAAGGTTATAAAGTCATCCAGGCAGTGTAGGTTTCGACCCATTTTATCTCTCTCTCTCTCTCTCTCTCTCTCTCTCTCTCTCTCTCTCTCTCTCTCTCTCTCTCTCTCTCTCGGCATTAATATAATACAAAGCACTTTGCGTATTCAAATTCTTGTCGTTAAGGTTATAGATTTTCAGATAGTCTATGGTTTTAATTTCAATTTAAATCCTGGTGTCTTAACTTTATTACAACCTCTATTTTTATAGGTTGATTATATCATTAAATTTCGTTCACAATGATTATATTCATTTTTTAAATTAAAACGTATTGAAAATAACATTTTCCCTCGCAAACCGATTTACACAATCGGAGCGAATACACTGTCTCCAAGTTGAAATATATCAGGGAAGAATACAAACTGAGCGAGTAAACTCACTTAAATTGGCGAAGCACACGATGGTATCACTGTTCCATTATTCATACTTTGTTTTTTAGTTCATCTAAGTTACTTTAAACATTATATAATCATTGCATAAGATAAGACCTTGCATTTGACAGTCTCCGAATCTGGGTGGCGTTTTTTCACTTACACTTTTTATAAGCCGATTGGTAAGATAGTGTTATTTGATTATTTATAGACAAATTCAAAGAAAGAAAATCATTTACTAAACACCACAGTGTAATCACATGAATCATAACAATCATAAGCGCACATTACATATCACTCCATTTTCAACTATTTGATCGATACAACTTGATATCAAATCGTATTTTTTATGCATGCAACATTTAAATCTACGTTAAGGATTCCGTTTACTCAGGGTTTGAGATGTCAAAAAAATATTTTTACAAAGTTCAATACTTGAAGTCAACAGTTGTTTTAAAAACACAAAATAACAATATCATCAACAAATAGTGATATTGATATTCATGTTTTATTTATATAAGGAAGATATGCTACGAAAAATGTAGATTTATATTAAAACAGTGTAAATTTGGACTATTTTTTTCATTTTCTTTTTCTTTTCTCTTAAAAACATTCTGTAGCAATGCAATTGCAAAAGTTAAGTTCCTACGTGTTTTTCATATCATTTTGAATATTTTATGGTTGTATTATATTGTGTATAATTTTATATCACTGGCTGGCACGCGATGGGAAAAATCTAAAATATACATAAAATTAATTTCAGACAGAATATCTCGAAAAGTTGATCATTGAACCTATATAATGTTGATGTCATCAGCATGCAGAAAAAAAAAAGGCAATTAATGGTTTGGAGCTCCTATTAGTCAGTTTTTTGTAATATTCGATCAAAAATGGATAGAATTTTGAAAATTGATAGAGGAAATTCGGACTCAATTAAATTGAAAATATGAGCTTAAAACGATTCATTGAAATAATATTAGTAAATCTATTCACATTTTATTATGTTCCAATGAACAAATTGTTTTATTATTTCTCATAATTTCAAAATACAAAAAAAAAACCTTGGGAAGTGTGTACAAGTTTTGACAATTTTTTCAATAAACATTCAGGGGTCACTAGCATATAAAGTAAGTCATTGACGTAGTTATTTGAAAGTGAAAAATAACAACACAATAGTAGGGCTAAAATGTACAATAAGTAGTTTTTCGTTCCTATTAGTGGAATTATTTTCGCCCCTGAGTAAACGTATTCCTTAAGTTCATCTCTATGTACATGTATTACATGCAAAACCTAGCTACATATTTTTATCAATTTCTCCCCAACTTTGAAACAAAATCTATGAAAATCAGAAGGAAAAAAACTTCATTCCCTACATATGCATAGTTAATTTATATAACAGTAGATTGATGCCGTTAGAACACACATTATGTAATGTTAATCTTTATGTTAAAATTATTGAACTAATGTAATGAAAAATGGACTCTTAACCAAGTCTATATTTCTCACTACAGCTTTTGATTTAAATGGTCATGAAGGATTCAGAAGATTGACTCTAACATGATTAGAGAACACACGTTTCAAATTCTCTTAGTTGGTATACTGAGGTAGTCAGCGGCTTATCTCCAGCCAGACATATAACTCTTTAAAAGGTCATAGAGACCAATTTGTTTAAAGAAAATCTTAATATTATTTAATTTTCAAACAAAATAGTGGACTTTAAATTAAAATTAGCTCGATCACATAATATTACAGGGAAATATTCACATAATATTTATTTCCGACTCTTTTGCCCTCGTTGTCAGCAGGCAAATTTAAAACTCGGCGAATTTCAATGTCTCGAATTTTCTCTTTTTAAACACAAATGTGTCTGGGTGAAATTAAGACGAAAATGTTTGTAAGTGTAGAAGGACGAAAATTACACAGGAAGAAAATAACAGTAGGTGTGAGAAATAGCCCAGGGTATAGCAGACAATTTTCAATAAAAAAAAAATCATGAACATGTTTTCATTACGACTTAACACTACGTCATAGCGATATCATATCTTTGTTACAATTGAAGTATGATATTGTAAATTTCAAGGTTATCGAATGTACATTTGCAAATATTATAGAGTTGAGAAGAAATGGAAAATGTTAATCACACGCACCTTTTCTACTTAAAATATAGTAATCTTGTACAACAACCTCATCCTAAATAAAATACCACAAGGTACACATCTGCTGATTTTTTTCTAATCTGTTACATCAGTCTGAAACTCAATAAAAAAGAATCAATACGTGATATTCTGCGTTAGCGAGTTAACTTCATTGCGTTTTCTTTTTGTAACGAAAAAGTTTTTCCTTATTTTGTAACGACTGCTTCAAGAATAAGACAGTTACCTTTATCCTGCACCGATTGTTTGTGTTAATATTTCATTATAAATGCATTTATAATGATATGTATATAAAGATTGCATGATAAAGTCTTCCATATTTTCAACGTCTATGTTATCTAATTCAAAATCGATCCTTTTGAATATGCCTATAATTTCCTCAACTGGAAGAGGTTACCTGAACCATACATGTATTGATATAACTTCCGTAGTCCTTTTATTTCATTTTTTTAAAATAAATATTTACATGCATATGTGTATATCAATACGACAATTAGCAGTTAGTATGGCACTTAGCAATCAGCATAAAAACAAAAGAAACCGCTCTAATACTTACAATGTATATATTTCGTTAATTTACAGAAAACGAGAAAATGGGTTTCGTCGTTTTGTTTATGGGTAAGATAGCAAATTTTACACAGAAGTTTTACATTGCGTCAAAAAAGGTGCAACCATGAATATTACAACATCCGATCGTCTTGACCATTACCTTAAACGGCAGATAGATGGAACGGTTAGTATACCGTCGAGTCAGTATATGATTATTCCACATGAAATTGAACTGGACGGTTATTAGGTAATATAGGTTTGTAAGCCTATGGGTTGGTTCAATTCCTTGTCCAGTCCAGAAATGATAAGTCCCGTTGGGTGTTGAACAATAATTTATTAAAGCGTGATCGTATAGATTTTACAAAGCAACTCTTAAAGTCTTACAAATTCAAATCTCAATATCTAACACTGACTAGCAGTTTCCAACATCTCACGAACGCCCAACCTCCCCTCATTCTCTCTACATAAGCTTATATATGATCATTCACACAAAGAGAAAAATAATTCAGATTAGTTCTGTCCAAGTGGTATAATCATAAATAATTATATTATCATTACAAACAATCAACACTTCACACTGAACATGATTTCTATATATTTAACCTATAGCGACATCAGCTCCGTAGCTATTATCCTCTGAATCATGTGAATAGCCAACGTTCTGCTTGGCCGAAACTAATGAAGTACTCATCATAATTTAATGTTAATTATATGGCTGTCGAAGCGCTGAACATATTTACTTCAAATTGAGTATTCCAACCCTAAATTCCAAACTGGTGATATCAAATAATATATGATTAGATTTCGTATAACAAACTATTGTTCGCAACCTTTTTTCGACTATATGTAATTTAAAATACAGCCAAGACGGCTACCTTTTTACAGGCTATTGCGATCCCCTTATTGAGCAGGTAATACCGACAACAAAACTATATAACACGTACATAGTACCTCCGAATTCAAATGACCGAAACACTAAAGTTCTCATCACGGCGGTAGATCAGAGCAATATTTCCTACACAGTGGATGAAATATCTCACTGGTTACATTAAACAAACTTGATTCTTTTGATGTTATCATTTCTAACAGACAAACGTGTGTGATTGAATCAAACACAACAATAATCGTTGTCTTGTGTGTTGGATGTTCATTTCAAGTATCTATTATGGGCGATCCTTCAATGACAAATGTACCAGGAATTCATCAGTATATTGATTACTACAAAACAATCGTTCCATCTTGGTTCAATTATAGGTATGTGACCGTGATTATGAAACAGTCTTTAAAAGATTCGATCCGTATTAACAACACAATGATAAATGGAAACAATGTTGTATTTGAAGAAAATGTATCATTCATGAAATTAGCATACAATGTGAGGTTCATACAAGCAGATGAAGGGAGCTTACGGTATCTACTGTAGGCGGGGAACAGTTCGGACTCATGTTCTCGGGAGTTAAAGCTTGGGCTGCCTATGTTTTCCCTGCATTCAATTTTGAAAAAATAAGATAGTAAACCCTACCTACTCCAGTTTATACTGATTCTGCAAAATATTTTAAGAACATATGACATGTGACTTCAGAAACGGCAATACATTTCTAATACAGAGTACACAACTTTCTTTTCACTGTGCAAATAGTCATATTTTTGCTTTTAAGTTGTATATATGTTTTAAAATAAGTTTTTGTTTGCCTCTGCAATGAATGATTGGTCAAATAGAACACTGCTCAATATTTCATGGTTTCCAATTGCCTCTTTCTCTTCTCTTTTAATTGTTAAACTTGATGAATCTGCATCCAATATTACCTAATAAAACGATTCTATCTTGTACGTTTGAATTATTTTCTACTTGATACATCTAAAATGACACAATGGAATCATTAAATTTCGTGGTGGCTCAATTTTCGTGGTATTCGTTCCCTTACCAACAAATTAACATCCTCGATGAAAATAAATTTTGTAAGGCCACCGAATTTTGATTCTTACATAGAATTGACCTTAAGCACTTGATTTTGTATATCTAAACAAATATGTATAAGCATCCATGATACGATAGAACACGTCTTTTTTTTTTTAACCCAGTTCCTGAAGATATCAAAGATATTAATTGCCAGTGAACAGAAATCCGCGGCCCTGGTTGAAACATACTCAACATACATGTACATGTAAATGTAGAACTAGTGTTTTCTATATATGCAGGAGTTTATATAGATACTGAGAGAGAGAGAGAGAGAGAGAGAGAGAGAGAGAGAGAGAGAGAGAGAGGAGAGAGAGTTTGCATTGATTTTGAATTAAAAGTTACTAATAGTTTACCCGGGAATTAATTTCATAATAAGTTAACATGCAATCCTAATTTCATTGCCAATTCTTTATCATTATTTAGACTAAGAGCGATCAAACTGATTTATTATTTAGATTAAGAGCGATCAAATTTATTTTAATCCATCAATGTTTTAATTTACACAAGATCAATTGATCAAAGAACTTGAAAACACATGATTATAACAACTGGTTGATTGAAGTTACAGTTTTCAAAGGAGAGGATTTTGACATTATAAAATGAATAAGAGTTGATAGACACACGTGTACAAGTATATATATATATATATATATATATATATATATATATATATATATATATATATATATATATATATATATATACACACACCCCCTAAGATCTGATTGCTCGGTCAGTGATTATATAATAGCTACCGTACACAGTCATTCTTGACATTTTGCAGTGCACGGTAGCGAGTTTGGGAACAATAAGGCGACAGACACACGTGTCTATGAAATACATGTACAAAGGAAAACAAGCACCGTCTAAACCATGAATGGTACTCTTGCTTTCCAATTTTCTTTTACTGCTAAATATATATCTAAAAAAACGAAAACATAAATTAAAACTTTTTTTTTTACTTAACCAAGCAATTAAAGACCGTACAGTGGGTGACAGGGGCGTACAGGGGGTAACAGGGGCTTAAGGTGGCACACAGGGGATGTGTACAGGAACTGACAGGGGATTACAGGGTATGTGTACAGGGGTCACAGGATGAAACTGTGCCATTCAGTCAACAGAAATATAACTGAATGGTTATTGAAAGGTGACTGAATGGCATATATGCGCCATTCAGTCACCTTTCCAGGCCATTCAGTTACCATTCAGTTGACTGAATGGCAGAGCTTCATTCTGTGGGGTGAACAGGGGATGACAGGAAAAACACAGGGGGTGACAGGGAAAGACAGGGGATTTTCATACGGACAGGGGTTTTCAGAGCCAGTAGGGTAATCGCAGTTCAATGTACTAAATCATTATTCACTTATGTTGACGGACGTATTCTACATAGTTACATGTATTGTAAATCAGCGACAAAAGAAATGTGTTACTTCCATCACAGGAGAACAAATTACCAAAGAAACATAAGCTGCACAGGTCGGTGCAGTACAAACACAAATAAACGTTAACTTAAATAAAATGAAGCAAATGTGATGCAAGATAAAAACACGAACACGAATAGTTCATTCTAGGCACATGTTTTTAAATAAACAACATGACAACTTGTGCATTCTAATCGATTTCCTTTTGCAGTTTTGACCTAATAACAATTTTAACACTATTTGTTTGACACATGTAGTGAGCATCACCTTTAACTTGTTTTAGTAGTTATTTTTCACTTCTGTTTTCTTTTCTCATTGTGTTCTGTGCTAAATTTTACTCTCCGACATTCTGAGGTTTATGAACCAAAGCAATGCTAACTCGATGGATTTTCAAAACTTAATGCATTTAACATTCATATATTCAAAATAACAACACACTTTTTTTTTTTTTACATTGAACAAGTTGTCATTTACATATGACATGAAACACCCTGGTACATTTATCAGATGTTACATGTAATATTTATAGTCAGTCATGGCGTGCAACAATGTACATACTAAGGATGTTACATAAGGTGATAATGATCAGGTTCGATCAGATTTCTTATTGTTTTAATAAAGGGTTATTGTGGTTGATAATACTATCAGTTTGCCTCAGGGTAATCAGACTTTTTAAATCTCGGTCTGACATTTCTTCTTACATAGTTAAATGTCCTCTAGGACCGAACAGAGTTTTTTTCAGAGTTAATAAAAGTATATTATTTTGTATAGAAAAAAAAAATAACTGCAATGAAATGTCCTTTATTGTTTTCAACAGTATTCCATCATGATATTTCTTTTTTGGCAGATATAGAGTCTTTTGTCTCCAGAGACATAAATAAACATCATAATTTATGCATTTGCTGTCATAAATGTGATTCAAAATGAATATCAATTGACTATGAGTATTTAGAGTTTAAGTTATGCAAATTCAGGTTCATATTTAAGTGCTGGACTTGGTCAAGTGCTCCGCATGGTGACTTTTTTTCTTGATAAAAATACCGAATTTCTCTATATTATTTTGAAGATGGAATCTAAAATGATATATCGGTAATAGTATTTGAAAGGGTGAACAGGAGTAGTATTGTTCATGAACAGGCATGTTTGGAGAATGTGACAATTGAAATTTGGATATATATTATATAAACACATCTTAATTCATTTTGATCAAATGTGGATCTGCTTTATTGACAAGATTGAATATCACAAGCTCAGAGGAATATAAGAAAATATTGACAAATGTTAAGAATGAAGAACAATTGAATCCAAATATAGAAAAAATCTTATCAGATTAAAAACATAAATTTGGGACCAATGAGTCAAATTAAACAACAATATTTTTTATCGATACAAGTGAATTCAGTCAAAAAAAATAAATTAATTAATATACAGAGCCTCTGTTTCAGCTGTTCAAGCTGTACTAAAAGTAATTCATTCCTCAGTATCGGTTACGGTCTTCTGCTGCATCAATCAGTGAAGCGTTACCACTTTTCCTGACCTCTACATGCTTTATGCTCACTGCTTTTAAGATTTTGCAAGGGCAACTTCACAGGACTCGATTAAAATCCCGTGGTGTGGCCTTGCCTTCAAGAACAGCTTATATTTGAAGTAAACATCAATTGTTGGGACAATTTGGAGTAGCTTGATAACCTTGTTTGATGTCAATTGTTTTTCTGCATTTTTTTTCCTAATAGAATTATGAGTATGGATTGGACAATGAAAACAATAAACAATTTATTTAAAAAAAAAAAATGATATCTTACTGGAACTGTAATCACAGAAGACATAGTTTCATCTTCACCTCTCTTATGCTCTCAATGTGGATCTGTGATTTAAAAAAAAAAAACCTATTATTTTAAGTTCATAAGACTTTTGGCATAAAATCGGAATGCTCTATGAACAACAATACAAAAGTTACCTCTCTGCACAAATGCACTTTGTAAATTCAAGTCGGAGGGAATTATTGTAATCTCTACCTTTTTTTCTTTTATAGATATAACGTATTTATGTGAAAATGTAGCAATGTAATGACATTTTGTTGAATATGAAGTAATCATATTGCAGGTACTAACAATATGTTTGATACAAAAGGCTGCCTGAAACTTCTGACGGACATTTTTTCTGCTGCCTATCACATAGAACTGATTTATTTTTAATTAGGTAACATTTACACAAGTTTGGTACTCTTTGACATAATTTCAGGAAATGTATATCATTAACTATCTACAAACCATCTGCCTGGAATTGCATGGTGATGTCTTCTTTTAGGGCCTTGAAATAAATGTGAATGCAACAAAAAAAACAACACAGTGTTAGCAATTCATTGAAAATATTTCAAACATTTAAAGCTGAATTTCGATATATCCAACAGAGAGATCTCTAACACCATGGCAAGGTCGAAATAATTTGGAAGTCCCAATATCTAAAAATACATAGGTAACTAGTTTAAAATGATTCAAACGTGTTTAATATCCCTTCATTATACATTGAATACCTCAAATATTAGATGGTAGAATTGTGTGTTGTTACGTATAAGGAAGAAAACATGTTACTAATCACATAATACCATTCAAGGAAATGTATAACCGTATAGTATTTTTAATTTTATCATTTATGTATGTAATTATATCACGTTTCATTATTTTGAAGATCACTTCCCTTTCAAGTATTATGTGTACATGTACCGTATAATGTAACATGTAATTGAATAGTTATTTACGTCCTCTCTGTTTCCTGAATTTCACAGCATAGATTAATTACAAGATCAAGCTCGCTTAGACTGCTTCTTTTTTTTTTTTTCATGTAACACGTATTATTCACTCCCCTACGTATTTATAGTCGTTTATACTTTTTGAATCGTGAGCTATTCTATTTGTTACAATTTACAGTTGCACAACGAAAAAAAGGAAGAAAGATGTCTGGATTGTATTTGATTCAAGTGACAATAGCCATTTGTATCATGGACGGTTTTGATGGACAGACTTTGTATGAAGACAAATGCAAGAACAACTGCGTGGATGAGATGTACCAACGTTTTAACGAAGCCTACAGTAAGGTTTAAACCGTTTAACGTTTAAAAAAATAACGTAAAAACTTTTAAACAATAACTAACATATCATAATTAACTGCACCTATTAGAAAAATAGTACATTTTTAACACATTTTGAATTTTTTTATATAATTGAGTAGAACACATCAACAAGTTGTCAAATCTAAATTGTTATGGCTTTACACCTGGTCTGAGTAGAAATTTTATCCGTTTATAATAATGATAATTCTACAGAAAAATGACATCGTGACATCAGGCTTTACAATCATAGCGTCATTTATTCTTTAGTACAACTGATCAAACATACAGTGTGATGAACGTAAATTACAACCCTGCGTTATCATTTTCTCATCCCATTCTACTAATCCCATAGGCACATGTAATTAAAAGTATGCAATTATGATTGTTTTAAAAAAGAAATGGCTTCCATCAGCCACGTACCTCAGATCACTTGACTCGACAATTTTTTTTTTCGGCGTCTTGATGTGTGATGTTAACGAGATTATTTGATAGATTTATAGCCCGAAATCCGCCTTCATCAGGAGTACATTTGCAAATCTTAAATAAAAAAATACTTTATTATATTCTGTCCCAAGTTATTTTTGCCGCACATTTTCTTAAATTATTCTATATTTATAAATACCTCTGGATTCAAACGATGTTCATCAAATAGTAAGAAAAAATCCCAAGATTAACCCTTTGAAACGCCCACTCTAACTTGTCAGGTTTCAATACACAACCCATAATAGAAAGTCTACGGGGCTTTTGCATTGTAAACAAAATAAAGTACCGCGAATGATAACGTAAAAAATGTGTGAGGTGTCCCGAATAATTCCGAATGGAGAAAAGATGTAAACATTTCCCATTTTAAATCTCCGTAGGGTTTTTGTTTTTGTTCATGTGAAATTCTCCAGCGATAAACAGACGATGTATCATTGAAGAAATATTGGATTTTTTCCCTTTTATCGATTTGAATTGTACTTCATTGACAGGTATATTTATTTTAATTAAAAACCATCAAAAAGTGACGGAAACAAAAACTTGGGACAGACTATAGAGAAGAAGTAAGCATAGTGCATATTTTGGTATAGTGTGCCAATGTTTGATTTTTTTCCTAAGGTTTAGAATTTCCGGGTTATACTTCGTTACAAATAAAATCATCGGAGTGCTCTTTTTCTTTGTAATTATTCTTAGATGTGAGAGTTAAGTCTTTGTCTTAAATTTAAGTAACGTTGTTTGTCATTGATTTCAATATTTCAATATTTGCTTGTCAGTTTTGATGTAGCATCCCTTGAAACTAAAACTCAGTTCAGGAACTTATCATCGCTGTAGAAATAGCCTACGATAGATTTAACAATAATGTTTATTTAAAACACACATCAGATCTGAGTTATTTACTCAAGTTAATTTTGCCAGGTACATGTCACTATCTTACATTATATCTCCATTTGACTTGAATTTGAAAAGCTGCTTTATGCTTATTAATAATTCATCTAAGTGAATTTAAAGATTAAATTAGATAATATGAAAAAATGACAATAACAAACCATCAACCATCTCAAAAATCCATAAAACGAAATATAAATTCAAAGCAGAGCAACATGGACCTCCAAAAAGATAGAGGTACGATCAGGTGCCTAGGAGGAGTGAGCATTCTTTGCTGACCGGTCACGCCCGCCGTGTGCTCTTTGTCGTAATTGGGAAAAAACGGAAAAGTCCGTAGACAATTAGGTGATTAAATTATGATCTAACAATTAATATGAAAAACGTCAGTCAGCATGCGACCCAGTGGATTATTGTATTTGCTGACAAGGTCGTTGTATCGACCATAGTCCTGTTTCATCAACTTGTTTGTCAGTAGCTTGCCTCGCCTTAGAAACTGTTCATACGAAGAGCATGCACTTGCGTATCGAATTAACTGAGACAAAAACACCATATGCAGGCGATGAAGGTATATTGCTAGACAAGTAAGGAAAGTTGACTTTAGAAAAATTGAAGTCATCGCGTTTATCATAACATTTGTTTGTAGGTATCATGGTTTCTCTTTTCAATGTCCCATGGAACTAAACTAAATTAAAACAATTATCTTTCATATTTGAGGGTCTTGACAATTTCGACTGGTTCCAACTTTTATTTTTTTTCAAAATTCTTAAAGTGCGTTGACTTGGACATGAATTTAACGCATTTTGATTTTTTTTTCAAAGTACGTAATTTTCAAAGTGCTTTGTACATGTAACAACCATATCAACACACTTTGAAAACCAAAACAAAGAGCGTTGGCATGGTCCCAGAGTTAACATAATCTTATATGTACGTTGTAACAGTGCTTCCATCGTTTTTGATGCCCTCAATATTCTTTGAGGTGAAACTCTTTAATAATGTCAGTATGAAAAGCAATAGTCTTGTACAACATGCATGTTAAAACGCACAGAAGTTTAATTCATTCACTCACATGTACTTATGTGGGTGTTTACAACTATTAAGTTCATTCAGTTGTGTGAGCTAGAATCTGGAAAAAGGTTGTTCTTCCTTCTTTCTATCTAAGGTCATTGTATAAGTATATTGACAAACGCTGTCTTCTATTTTTAGGACGATTAGCTAGAGCAGCAACAACAACTGGTGATAACACAATATTCATTTTTTTATCTATTGATGATGTTTTTGAAAAGTACCAAAGTACCTCATTACAAAAGCTCTACAAAATAAAAACGGCAATTGAATATAACCTGTCAAATGCTTCTTTTTATTAGCCTCGTATTGTTAACGACAAAATCATGTATTCAAAACATGTAATGAAGAATGTGTTTATCTATGATTTATTGTTAAAGAAAAGGGTTAAGAACCATGTTCAATCGTCTTATTGAAATATTATCGATTGAACTTATGACAAAAATGTGAACACGTGATTTAATAGAAGACAAATTTAACAAGACACTTAAATTCAATAGTAAGCTGAAATGTATGATAAGCAACAAATGTTTGAGTTGTGTTTTAAAACATATATAAATTGTGGCATTTATATGTTACCGATTGTAAACAAATGTAAAATTAATACTGTTTTTTTTTTATGTTTCACTGATGTAACGCAATGAAGACAAAAAAATATGCTTCACATTTTATATTTAATTTTAATAGATAGAGACGTGCTATTGCAGACTCAAGTGGACAATTTAAAAAATCAACTTGACTCCTTTAGAGGTATTTTTTGTAAACGGGGATTTTAAGTTAGTAAGGTGAAATCATTAAGCGATATGTTATTTAAGTTCATGACATCGACTAGTGTGACTTGTTTGATAGAACACCAGACTATTGAAATATTTTTAACAAATGCATGATTTTTCCAAAAGTCCTACCAGCATTGGATGCTCAAATTCTTATTGTGCGATTTTTTTCTTATTTTACAAGCAAAGTTAAGCTTTATTATGAGTTTTGCTTCACACTTCGTCAAGGTTACACTTCGAAAACATAAAAATAAGAAACAGAAAATGAGTGAAGTAATGACCAAATGCTTTATTTTTAAAGCGCATTAAAAGGTTGTATTAGAAGTACAAAAACTGATTGTTTATCTTCATCTCAAGAAACTTTGCAATACCAATATAATAATGTCCTTTTTTCGTTTCAGAGACAGTAGAGACAGAATTTCATCTTAGATGTTTAACTGAGAACGGAACATGTAAGTACATGTAATATATTCTGGCTGTCTATCCACCTGTTTGTCAATATGTCTGTCCCTCTGTCTGCACATATCGTTATATATTAACACTTGCAAATGTATTCCCTTATATAACACTATTTGAGCAATTCCCTGTTATCCCTGCTGATATCAAACTGGATCAAGAGGTCAAAGTAGTGCATGAATAATCTGAATCACTCCTCGTTCTAGTATGTACTCAAACTAAAACAAAATCGTTAAAACCCACCTAGTATCGCAATGAAAACGCATAAGTCGGGCATACAGAGAAGCACGAAATTTTTTTATTTTTTTTAATTTTACCTTTGATTATATGTTTGTAAACGAATTGATTTTGCTCTCTGTTAAATTGACAGATTATGTGTTATAGAATAATCATTAAAACTTTACTTAATTATTATAGTTCAAAGTGTAATATATGAAAAGTATTCATACACATGTATTTTCTTCATTTTCTTCTGCATGATTTATATTCTGTTACCACTTAACGTTATCTGATATTCATATAAAGGAAAATGTGAATAATCATTGCTAAAGACTGCTTTGCAACTGAAGAGTCTGCTGAATTTCCCTCTTTTTTAAATACAGTCCAGATAGCTGGTTATCATTATACTTCATATTAATGTCCATTCAGATTATGAAGAAAACGTCTTGATGAATCAATATTGTTTCATAAAATCTTCTTTGACCTGGGATGACGCCAAGGTACGTTGTGTTCTATATAAAAATCATACGTATTGGCCAATTTCAAATCATGTTGATACCTCATGCAAAAATTAAATTTGTAGAATAATATTAGTTCATTATATATATATATATATATATATATATATATATATATATATATATATATATATATATATATATAGTAGTAATCCTATCACATTTACCTACATTTGACATCATTTAGAAGAGGAGGTCAAAAGCTTGTTTAAAGCCGTTTTTGGAGGGACTATAGGCGGCATTCTTAAAATGTTTCATTAGTCAAAAACTGACAAAATTTGATTTGTAACAAGATTTGTTACTTATTTTCTTTATATATCATAGAAAATGACAGTTCAACACATGGCTTTCTATTGTGTTTTTCCAAAAATCCAAATCCTGATACAACCTATCAAACAAAGCTATTGTTATGAAGCATCATTTTACATTGAATTCCATCAATCTTTAGGCACCTAAATTTACAAGATCTTGACCGTAATATTTTACCAATGTTCAATGAAATTGCTATAGCAGATTATAAGATATAAGATTTTTTATATGGTATATTTAAGCAGATGACATTTTGATCTGTAATCGGAATGCTTCAGCGGCATAATATCTAAATGCTTAGCATTCCTAAATTTGAGCATTGAAGTACAGTCACGCACGCAGGAATAATAGTATAGCCCAATCTTCCCGATTTCTCACTTTCTGAAAATTACTTCTTTACTAAGACTACTAGTAAAACCAGTTCCTGTATAAGGATTATTGTTCTCAATATTTTTTTTTCTAAATCAACATAGATAAATGTGTTCATTTACCCATATATTATATTAAAGTATTAAGCAAGTTGCCATTAGGTTTTGAATGAAATGTTTATAAATTATATATGCATTGTTAAAAAATAAAGAAAAAGAGAAAAAAAACACGGAAAAAAAACAAAGCCAAAAAATTCTAAGGTTTTTGAGCAGATATTTGATTTTTGATTTTTTTAAACAGACAAAATGTGAATCATTTAAGTCACATCTCCTTGAGATCAACTCGGAAGCAAAACAAAACTTGTTGAAAGACAAAGGTAAATTTATATTGTTTTTTATTCTCCCAAATTATCATATTTATGTTTAAACAGTACAGTGTAAACTTTAAAAAATGGACTCTTAAATAACGATAATATTTGCACAAAACACAGTTTATTTCATGCATATTGGTAAATATAGAAAATCTCCTTTTATAATAGGGAATATCAAGTATTAAAATATAAACTATATTCTGGCAATCTTCGAAAATTTTGGAAACATCCATATATGATAAATGAAATAATTTTAATAATATAAGCATTGTATCAAAAGTTTTTAAACACACTGACAACTTAAAACGCTGGACCAAATAACAACACAAAAATACACATTATAAATAAGTCATATCATTTAATGAACAAAAGAACCTCATCGTTATTAGACTAAAACTCATTGATTATTAGTTTCAGGAGGCCTTTGGTGGACAGGCGCTATAAAGGATAAAAATAAAAACATTTGGGTATGGGATCATTCAGACACTGAACTGGTCTTCACGAACTGGGATCCAGACGGTTCTCAACCGAACGGCGGTGATGGTGAAAATTGCGTTTTGTCAAAGTATGGTTTGTGGCATGATTTTCCTTGTCAACACACCTTCGACCTAATTTGTGAGAGGGGGAAATAAGAAGATACAATGCAGTATGTCAGCAACGTCAAACTTTAACTGCTAATCGTCCCTATGATGTTACTAACGTCAAAAGCCGATAATCGATTTATACTTACATTTCTAATCAGACCGGTGTATTCATCAATTTCAAATCGTTTAACAATTTAAGTCTTTTTGTAATCTTAATTGTAATCACGCTAGAGAAAAATGGTGAAGATGTGTTTTTATATTGTTAGAAATATATTTAAGACTCTCGTTTTGATTTTTAAAAAAATAGTTTATGCAACTATATAACAGTTCTTTTTTGTAACGTATATGTATAAACTACATCGTTATTAATTTTGAACTCAAATATATTTTGACGAAATTATCAATGCACTCAAACCGAAAACTTTGCTTTTTTTAAATAAAAATTTCTACACAAAGCGTATCAAGAGTAACAAATATTGTTTTATGTTATTATTATGTGTAAAAATGAAGCTTTGCTTTTAAATAAAAAATAACGTTTATACACATCGTTGTCATAAATCCTACGATTTAGATAATTTTCCTTTAGTAATTTAGTTTTTGTTTTCGTATTCATTTTGTTTTAATGATAAAAAATAATTCGAGAATCAAACATCCATATCATAACTGACCAATATCCTGCTCTGTGATAGTTTCCTATTTTATGTAATGTACTTGGCATAATTCTTCTTCGTCAATAGTTTTTACTTTTCGTTTTGAAAGAAAAACAATAAATGGATAAATAGATAATAACACTAATTGTTCATCTGGAAAACCCACATACCAATGTGAAGTAGACGGTCAGATGTAATCAATATATTTATAGATTTTTTCAAATTTCTTATAAAACAAAGAAACACCATTACCATCTGATTCAAACAACCATGGACAATGGAAATCAAACATAAAGGTTTTTTTTCTTTTTCAAATCTGTCAGTTCTATTTTTTATCTTATTTTATTTTAACATATAAATTCTTCTTAAATCACGAGACAAACAGGTCAATCGTTAGGCTTTGGACTTTGGTGACCGTCAATGCCTGTGGGCCTATTTTTTTTTGGGGGGGGGGGTGGTTTTTTGTTTTGTGATAACTCATTATTTAAAGTCAGCATGTGTATTTTCATAAAAAAAAAAACAAACAAAAAATACCAACAGAATCCAGCCCTGGTAATAGGTACCAGGGTTGTTCGTTATGTAATTTGAATTGTAGCAGAGCACGATAACGCTTTGCACGTGTTACTTGGTCGCGGTGCTCAATATGTAATGTGTATTTTGCGATATATCAAAAGCATTCGATTCTAATAGTTGGTCATTTGGGAATGCAGATGTCTTCTGAATTGGAGAAGTTTATAGGTCAGATAGGTCAGATAAATCATCTTATGAGGAAGATCTGAGGCGGAGTAAAACTGACTGGCACAGAGTCCGTCAATGAGTCCGTCAATGAGGCAGCAAATTTCGGTGGTTACTTTAACAGGCATGGAGAATGTCTCACAAATAGGGAAAAAGATAGTTGAAAGTGTTGGCAAATACAAGATTCGTAATATTGCCAATTTGAAAGCTTTTAGCATATCGCTATCTTGGGTTTATTTCATTTTTAAGCGTAGTTAGAAACTACGATGGATGTTTGCCTGATTGATACTGCACATTTTGATAGAGGTCCAAAGCGGGTATGAGCAGAAACTGCTAAGCAATTGCTATAAATGGTTCCTAAATTCAATCAAAGACAATTTGCAAATATTGCATCGGGTGACTAAGCATATGTTGGGAACATAATATTGCTAATTAAAAATGGTAGAATGCCTAGAAATAACACAAGAGTCAGAAGCACAGAGAGGGTTGTTTATTTCATATTCTTCTGATTTGATAGTAAAACCGTACAAATTCTAGTGCCGAAGGGCAAAATTGTTACAGGTCGGTATTACCGTGATATCATACTAAAACAACCAAATAAATTTTATCATAAACGACGCCCAATTTAGGATTTAAGCATGTTCTTCTACTGCATGATTATATTCATTCAAAAACACCTGAGGTTTCAATGCATTTGTTTAAGTTAGAAGGAGAAGGTTACCGTCTTGCCAAACCAACAATACTTTCCTGATAAACACCCTGTAGGTTTTTTCTAAAACTTTAAAAGTTTTTGTCCACCCGTTACAAGTCCTGGTAAGCCCTTGGTTCTGTAATCAGTCAGTGCCTTAGAGGTCCGCCTAAATCAGTCCGTTACCTATTTCAGAGATGGAGTCAGAAATAAAAAATTATATGTTTCAAACCGCAGAGAACACTCTAAAGGGATCTAATGTTCATTTCTCTATTATAATCGGATGCTTTTGATATGTCGCACATTACACATAAAATATCGAGCAACTCTCGTAACATTATATTTTCTCTCTAGCTGTGTATTTTTCATCCGTTTTTAAATTCCACAGCGTAACAAAGGAAATAAACTTTAAAAAATATTTTATAGCATGTTCTATGACCCCCCACTCCCACCCCCTGTTTATAGAAATATGAGATAAATGGAAAAACGTTTACATTTTTATTCATACGATCTAAATAAATGTTTAATGCTTATGGTGATGAAAGTATATTCTAATATTATTGACATTATGTAATATTTAAAAATGGCTGATATCACATATAACTTGTGAACAACATGATAAACTAAAAACATTTAAAAGAATTAGAAAATAAACTAATATAATTCATTATTTATTTCACGAGCTGTTTAATTTGAATTTTCAACCTGGTTTTCCAAAGGAAAAATCCAGTTATTGAAATGGTGAAAATGGCGGGCGGGCGGTTACCAAAATGGTACCCTTATTGTACAGATAACTCTTCCTATAGTTTTCAAGATAGGAAGCTGTTCTTTTGCAGATCAATTGTACATATATCAGAGGTGTGCATAGTACAAGTACTTTGATTTTTGATATTTTATGAAAAAAATACCAGCTGTTGAACTTATTCATTTTTGGCAAAATATTGCATACAGGGTACCCCTATTGTACGGATAACTTTTCCTACAGTTTTCAAGATAGGAAGTTGTTCGTTTGCAGATCAAATATACACGTATCAGAGGTTTTTGTTTTTCTGATTATTTATGAAAAAAATACCAGATGTTGTTTTGGCAAAAATATTGCATATAGAGTACCCCATTTCTCTGGATAGGTAGTTTCATCAATTCAGAGTTGACAAATGGATTATGGGTGCTGTTCACAAAAAAGAAAACCCTTTTTGGTGTCTCATTGACAGCTTTTCTCTTGTTAAATAAAGATATATTACACCGTATGGACCATAGTGTATCCTAACTCATTATTTCCGTGTTTTACGATTTTGAACGAAATTAGCATAACTGTCAATTATTTGCAATTCGAATAGATCAACGAGAAATATTCCAATGTGTCATTATTGAAACGCCATCTATTTTTACCCAGTGAAACTAACAGGAACAAAAAACAAATTTCTTTCGGAGGTTTAAAATGGGATGTGTTTGCATTTTTGACCAATCGGAGGTACTGGGGATACCTCGAGAATCTTTTTAACTTTATAATATGGAGCACTTTCATATCGTTTGCAATGCAACAAACCCGTATACTTTTTAGTTTTTAGCAATGTATTGAGATCTAACAGCTGGATGGGGCGTTTCTAAAGGTATTTTTTTAATATATTTTTTATTGAATTTATGTATAACTAAAATAACAAAGTTTGAACCCTGAGTTATTAATGATAAGCAAATGGTTTAGGAATACAATCTAGGAGGAAGTTGTTGTAAACATGGTAAACATTTCCTTTTTCCTTTTTCTATGACTCTTACTTTCTATTTTGTTTTATCGTAATATAGCGCGCAGGTGTTTTAATGTCCTCATATACTTTTTAAAAAATGTAAACAATAATTCGTATGTATTTTGTACATTTTGAATTGTTGACAGATATGGTATGTAAACCTGTCTATTATGAATCAATAAATGTGTATAAAACAGGCCATCTGTTGATAGCAAACTTAAAATGCATTTTTTTTTCATGACTCCGACTCTAAATCACGACCACCGACGCGGATCCCGTATTTTCGACGCGGATCCCGTATTTTCCGCGCACCCCCGCGGTCCAAATTGCAACGCGGTTTAAACACATGTCCCAGGTAAAATCCGCGTGCCCCCGCGGTTCAATCACCCATAATGACGGTTTGAACGATCGATTACAGGTGTTAAAAAGTATCAAACAGGAACATGAGTTATCTCCCTCGATTAAAAAAAAAATATAACATGCATTAAAATAAATGTAGGTTAAGAAATGCATAAAGATAATCATGATCCTCTAATAGAAAATCACATATTTTGAAGGTAAATATTTTTTTTATATTTGCTGTTTATTTGGTAATACTGTAATACTATTTTAATTTTAATCGTTTAAAGCTGCTATCTGTACAATCCAAGGTGAAATGAGCCATGCCCACAGGTGATTGAAAAATCACGCTTTACTTACTTATTTGATAATTTGTTTACCTATGCAATTTTAAAATCTGACCAAAAAAAATTAAATTAATAAGACTTATTTACCTATATTAAATATTTCACTTTATAAATATTCAGGTATGTATATTTTTATTTTCAATATCATTTTATCTTTTCATCCTATCAAACCGATTTACTTATATTAAATATTTCACTTTATAAATATTCAGGTATGTATATTTTTATTTTCAATATCATTTTATCTTTTCACGCTATCAAACCGATTAAAATTCATTCAAATTTTAAAAGTGGCTTAATCGGATATATTACGGAAAATCATTTCTTAATAATTGCTGTACCAAGCATCATTGTTTTGAGTAAAAAAATATATAATTTGTTCGTAAAATTGATTTCAACCAGCTCTGTAGACCGACTAGGTGTAGCCTTATAAAAACACATGCTCACAAATAAATGATCAAAGGAAAATCAGTTCTCTTAATTAAAACACAAAGGATTTATACACGTCTATTCCGTGATTTTTGTAAAACAATGGCTAGGTGTTATGGTGTCGTGAAGATATACATTTTCTTGTGCGGTATTTGTGCGATGGCAATTTCCAAGTGCGGAGTCGTGCATACTTCCGATGTGACGGTGACATTGCGATAACCGTTGGTGAGGAGTATGATGTTCAGTGGGGCCGTGCCAAAGAAGTTGACAGAGCCGTAGTCCTTGATTCCAAGTCCGACCAGGAACTTCCAGTGAAGATGAGAGAGATGGAGACCATGACTGAGCCCTCATCCCCAACAACTCCCGGAAGCCCGTTATCACCATCACCACCGCCATCACCCCAACCCCAGCACCGAAGCGACAGAAAACCACCATGTCTTTGGTAAGTAAATTTTTTTAACTTCGTTAGTTTTTATATCTTTACTAAAATGTAATAGTAATAGACGACGTATATAAATAATATTACGATTTTTAATTATTATAATTATATTATTTCTTCATTTATTTTACCAGACATGGAATTTCGACCCTCTTGCATTATTTTGGTTAAACGGGTAAATTGATTTAATCTGTTAAGACTAGTCAGTGATTAAGCAGTCTTGTTTTCATTTTTAGTTAATACTTGAAAATTCTAAAAATTAATGTTTTCATACATAGAAGAAGGCTAACAAATACATGTAGTTATGCATGCATGTATTTGTAAACTTTATATTTTTTCTACATTTTATTAGGGAAATTCAATAAATATTATTTCATCAAATATCTGTATTATTACTGTAAATTGGTGTAAAATGTTTAATCCCGATCCCGATCAAAATGCTGATATCTTATCAAAAACCAATATTAAAGCCTTGTATATGGATTTAAAGAAATATTCATTACTCATTCATACAAATGATACATATAATTAAACATTGATCGCCACAAAAATCACATTGAACAATTGTTTTCTACATTAATACCACGCCGTCAACGGACATAATTATTTGTTTTAATTGTTGCAAATAACAACTGATTATACCTAATCACAAATTGCACATAAATTCACAGTCAAAAGTTTTGTTCAACATTACGAGCACAGTATACATAATTTCCCATCCACGGTTGAAGAAGGTCACTGGCCCTTGCACAAACCTCCTTGTCTGATGTCAGCAAGTTGTTGAAGAGCCCGATGCTTTTCTTTCGCGATCTTTTACTGAACAGTTTCTTTTGGCACACCACCGGTTGTATTCCCCTTCATCAACACACAAAATAGCACAACTTTGTATACGTGGTCAATGTAGGCACATCATTTCTCCACAGTCATTTCGTCCTTAAAAATTGCACAACGCACTCTTGTAATTCATGTTTTGTCCTCGGGGCTTCCGTGGCAACACATCTCTTCAACTCGTTCCACACCAATTCGGGGTTAAGGTCAGGACTCTCTGAAAAGAAAACAATCGTTGATAAGTGGAATAAATTATTATTATTATTATAAATTATTACTAGTAATAATTTCTTTAATTACATGCATTATTAGTTTGATTTAATATTTATATATTATTTTTCAGTAATACTTGAATAGTGTGCATTTAAACAAAGAGTCATAAACATAATACTAACGTTAAGTTAAAAAAAATCAATTATGTATCAACATAATCTGCAAAGCTACATAATTACCTTCAGGCCAATCGTTCCACCATTTTATCTGGTTCTCATCCATAAATTGCTTGGACAGCCTAGATATGTGTTTTGGGTCGTTATCTTGTTGAAACCTATGCCCGTCGTTTCTAAACTTCGACTGGATAAATGGCACAAGAGTATCGCACACAATTTTTTCCACGCAGAATGTAGAGTCCATTATCCCTTCGAAAAGTCTAATTTTTGAAGCTCTTCGTTTGCTTATAGCTGCCCAAACTGTTTCATGAGCGGATGTTTTGTTTTCGGTAACTCTGCGGCATAAGCATCTTTTTGGCGGTAACTGTGCAGTTTGTTTTGATGTAATTGCATGGAGCAGTCGTCCGAAAATATCACATTGTCGAAAGTGTCATCTGCCGCAATTAAACGTTCACAAAATGCAACATGTTTCAGTTTGTTAGCATCTCGGACCATTTGTTCATATCTTGGTTTCGAATGAGTGTAGCTACTTGCAGCAATAGCCCACGAAGTGGTGGTTAGTCCATAACTCTTCTTATAACTCTCGATGCATTTCTGTGCTCGAAACCGTGCAATCCTTAGCGATACAGTCTGTTATCAGCTCGGTATCTTTTAAGCTTACACATGTGGACACTTGCTGAACATGATACTCGCAAATGTCCCCAAACAATCCGATCTAGTACTTGTGAATCCAATAAGATATCGTGTCACGACAAACCGTGTACCCAAGGAACCGCATTTCTCTTCTAATTGTAGCAACCGACAAACCGTCCTTGTGCATCTTAACTATGCACAGTTTAAGTTCGTGGTTTATTCGACCCATCCTTCTTAATTGCAACACCGAAATCAGTAAGTAGTTGATTTAATGTGGTACGCTTTAGGAAATTACGCAAGGTTATGTAATTGTTAGGTCTACCCACGGTACTAACGAGGGTCATCCCCACATCGTATTCTAGCATCCAACCAAATTTAATACCTTAAAATTTACCTGTCTATAGTCTGTATTCAATGAATGTTGGTTTGAACATATTTTATTGCATAAACATATACAAATGGTTCGAACACAAGTCCTAACAACTTACAAGGTTCTTACCAATTATAACAATTTACAACTGTGTAGAAGTTTAGAATAGAGAGAACATAGAAATGGATATTACTAAAATGGTTAAATTATTGAACAAACGTACATGTATTTATAAACAGTTCTGTTTGAATATGGTCTAGGCAGTAAGACTGAAATTACGAGAATCTGCCACAATCTCTGATAAATATTTGAACAGCTAAAAAAAAATATGTTGGTTTAAATTGACAGTCAGAGATTCATATCCCCACAAAAGTAAATGACAATTAATAATGTTAATTTAATTTAAATTTAAAAGGTTTGAAGACAGTTCATTTCGTGCATTGTTATATTTCTTGCATCCAATAAACATATGATAAGAATCTTCTGGTAATCCACATTGGTAATTAGGGCTTTCAATAACATATCTTCTGAAAAGGTCGAAATTTAAGATACAGTTATGTCTAAGTTTTGCGTGTATAATGTTAAGTCGTCTCTTGTATAAATGTTGAACAATAACACATGTATAAAAAGATATTAAAAACTTAAAATAATTACAAAAAACAAAGAGAGCAGTTTACGTTTATAAAAGAATTGAACTCTTGAAATGATATTGAATAAAAATGAATAATGTTAACAAGATAAGTATTGTCTACTTAATTGCTGGTTAATTATGAAACAGATTATGGAATATGCACATATTGTCTTCTTTTCTCCAGCTGTTCAAATAACATGTAAAAAAAACTCCAAAATACGCGTGTTCCATTTAAAATATGTGTTTGTGTGAGATAATAAAATAAATATAATATTTTAAAATATTGCTTAATATGCCTTATTAATATAACTATAATATTATATATCATATTTAAGTTTTTTGAAACTGATAATTATTTTGTGAAGTCGCGCGTGTGCCCCCCCCCCCCCCTTACCCCGCGTGGCTTCATAACAATTATATATGTATATTGATTTTATTTTTTTTATTTTTGCATATAGCAGGGCACGTTATTTTCATTTATAATGCAACTCTTTTTGTTGTAAATTGCAGACAAAGTCAGGAAAACCGAGAGCTTCGATGATTACATCAGGTTCCCCTCAAACTGTAAACGATCAGACTCTCCACATCGCTTTATCTGTATCTGTGCCCACTGGACCGCAGACTCCGTCAGTCGTTGTGCCTGCAACTTTGCCCTCTGGACCGCAGATTCCGCCCATTGCTGTAGCTGCATCTGTGCCCACTAGACCGCAGACTCCACCCGTTGTTGTGCCTGTATTTGTGACAACTGGACCGCAGACTGTGCCCATAGGACTTCAAACTCCGAGAGCATCTACACCAGCCATGAGATTTTCCTCCCACCGGTTATCCACCAGTGGTAGTGACTCTCTCTTCGGCGGGCTTTTGAAGGAAGTATCCGATCTGCGTAAGTCCGTCGACATTGTTAATAAGAAGATAGATGCCACCAACAGGCGAACAACCAATCTAGAAACTCTACTGACAATGGCCATTGCCAATACTAACATTATTATTGAGGTTCTAAGGAGGCAGTCCAGCGATAACACTATGACGCAGCTGAATCCGGTGATGCACAGTCAGACCACCGCAGAGGAGACCCCTTCAACGCCCACAACTGAAGGAATCCCTGCGGAATTCCGGATTGATAACTCGCTTCGAGTCCTTGTTCAGGAGTACAGGAATGCTGGGAATCTTTACACGGAAACTGTTTGGTGAAGGACAGTTGCGATATGACTATAATTGGTATAGAGGCGGGAAGTTAGCAAAGAAAGAACTGGATCCAGCCAGGAAACATGTGATGAAACAGTATGTTGTGTATTTCTTCCCAGAGTTCAAATTTCACAAAGATTGGAGGGAACGTGTGGTTCCGAAGATAAATGAGTGCTTGAGAAGGAACGATAAGCGTCTGAAGAGGAAGTCCATTGTACTCCCACAGCTGACCATCGAGTGCAATGACGACGTTTTTGACTTCGTGGATTAGAGACGATCGGCGCACACGTACTTGTGTACTGTGACATGTGTAATGCGCTTATGTATGTTTTAATGCTACATGTACAAACAACTTGTCATTTTGACGTACTATTTATATGTTGTGAAATTTAAAATATATGGCACTTCTCTGTTTTTGAAAGCTTTTTCATCTTAAGATAAATGTATGAAACAAGTTGTCTTTGTTGTTATTTTGTGTATATACACATTCTTTATAAAGAGTTAATGAAACGAACAAGATCCAGGTAAAGTTTTCATATAAATACCTGCTAGGCATTTATACTACTATGGTAAAGTTACTGCTTTACTTTAGAAATGGCATATCGCAGAAAACATTTATAAGAGGTAGTACAATAATGTAGTTTTAACCGAAATAGGATGACTGTTTAATTCATTAAAAAGAAGTGGACATACACACAGTGAAAGACTTAACTAATTTGTTCACAATAGCGTTATGGTAAAGTACTGATTGATTGGGGATTATCGATCACCATTTAGTTATAAACATATTTTCGCAGGCTTGTGTATTATGTGCAGTCAATCGGAGAGCGATTATTTAACACAATTTTATTAAAACAACAAGAATTAGTATTTTGCGTATGGCTTCGTCTAACCCTACAACATCGCCCATAGTTTTCATATGTTTTCAGTATCCATATAAATCCGCTAGGCATTTATACTTCTGTGGTAAAGTTACTGCTTTACTTTAGAAATGTCATATCGAGGAAAACATTTACAAGAGGTATAATAAAGGTATTTCATAATCCATCTATCCAGAAGAGGTTTCTTGATAATTATGAGAGTTATCGATCCATATATTTTCTTATAGTTTTATAGTTTTGGCCTTTCATCTCCAGTATCTAATATGTGCGATCCTTCAATGGCAAATGTACCAGGAATTCATCAGCATATCGAATACTACAAAACAATCGTCCAATCTGGATTCAATTATAGTTATGTGACCGTAATTACATGGCATTTGAAGAACATGTGTCAGCCATGAAATAAGCATACAGTGTGAGGTCCATACAAGTAGAGGCAGTGGAACTTATCGTATCTACGGTAGGCGGTGAGCGGTTTGGACTCATGTTCTCTGGAGTAAAAGCTTGGGCTGCCTATGGTTTCTCTGGATTCAGTCTGTAAAACCGTAATAAAGTAAAACCTACCTACTCCGGTTTATACATGCACACTACTGATTCTGCAACATATTTCAAGAACAGATAACATGCGATTTCAGAATCAGAAAATTCTCTCTAATATAGAATTGCATTTATGAACAATGTAGCAAACGAAACGATCTTTTTCATATATTTACATTCAGTGTATATTTCCCCTTATGATTGCATTAAAATCTGGGACGTTCAATTTCCTATGAATACACTTTGATAATTCATGCGCCAGGAGCAAAGATATAAACGTCACCACGTGTTTTGAGTATATTTATTATTGTAAGATTAAATAAAACACTCAAACTTACATAATCGTTAAATCAAATCTATTCATCAATAAAAAGTTTTTTCCGACAAAGTTTCTGGCACTATATGTGGAAGCGAATTAAATACCACGTTAATAGCTGTTCCATGTATGTTTCATATCCCTGACTAAGAGCGTATAAAATGGCTTTAAAGCGACGATGCACAAATATTTCACACAAATAAGCATTAGTATGAATATTAATATAAGCACTGAATGCTTATTTTTGGATGTCGTCGGTCCTATAATACACCAAGCGGTGCAGACAAATTATCATACCGCGCTAACGCGCGGTATTCAAATTGTCTGCACCGCTTGGTGTGTTATAGGGCCGACGACATCCAAAAATAAGCATTCATTGCTTAAATAAACGCTACAAAACTTACTTTTGACTGTGGAAATGGTCATATTTGAGCTTTTATTTATGTTTAAAAAAAGCTTTGGTTTGCCGTTGAACTGAATGATTGATCAGCTAGAACACGGCTTCATATTTGATGTTTTTCAATAAAATTTTTCTCTTTTTTAAAAATTGTTTAACTGAACTTCTATCCAATATTATCAAACGATTCTATCGCTTAAGGTTAAATTAGTTTGCACTTGATATATCTAAAGTAATAATGGACGTAAATATCCCCGTTTGCACTATTACAGTTGACATTTTAATACGTTGTCAAAACAATAACAATAACCTTTGATGTACAACTAGTTCTTTTGTTTGTTTGTTAAATGAAAGTTTTTACACTGTATCAAATAATTCCATATGTCATATTTTGCTCAAAAGCACTTTTTTAAAATTATTTTTTATGGTTTGTTTATTTTTAATTAAATAATGTGTTCCATGCGTGTGGATTTATTCTTAACTTAACCTGATGGGATTTCAAGATTTCAAGATTGATATTGATAATTTTAAAAAATCGTTTAATGAATCAGGATAAAACGCTTCACCTAAAACGAAAATTCATATTAAATATCAAAAGTCATATAAATTACAACACAAGTCGAGGGAAGATCAATATATGCATCGGTTATAAAGTGATATATACTGTGTCTTTTCTACATGCACCACTAATATTGCAATCAGTGAAATGCAAACATCTATAATCTCTATCACGTCGACCTAAAACTCATATCTAAGAACTGTTATTGAAAACCAGAATAGGTTGTAGCTTTTTTCATGGAATGAAAATAGCATGTCCTTTCCTGATATAATCGTGGTTTGGACTAAATGCAGTAGACAAACACCATAAAATGTTACTCATGATAACAATTGTTAAAAATCTTTTCCAATAACTGTCAACTCACTCTTATAAGATAATGTATTCTTCTAAAGCTTGATTACAAACCGACAAATGTATGTAAAGTATGTGAGTTAGAAACATCAAAGTTATACACTTTTCTGTAAAATTGATAATTATTACAATATGAAAACAGAAATACGTTTAATTTGACGAAATATTGAATCAAGCATTAGAGTTACCTTTCTTTTATCACACATCAGCAAAGTCAAGAGTTGTCTCTTGTTTTTGTATCGAAAGGTAAAATAACCGATTATCCATCTTTAATTAAACAAATGTTTGTTGAATGTGCCTTTGGCTATACGGTGAATTCTCTTCAAAGTATATTTCCCAAATAAAAAAAAATGAACGCACATAAAATGATCTATCCCAAGTAAAATTTAATCTTTCAAAACCCTGCGCTGGCCAAAGAAGGCCGGCTCTAAACCTCTAAAACCAGGCCTGTCTGACCCATCCATTACGAAGACAAATGAAAAAAGAGGCATTGACTAAAGATGAAAACAATATAGTAGACAAAGACACGGTAAGATGCAGCCCTTCAAGTGGATGTAGAAAAATGAAAAAATGAAAATAACAAACCCTCAACCATCTCAAAAATCCATAAAACGAAATACAGTCATTTCATGCATATCTTTTATATCATCTACTAGTGAACAAAATCAAAATACTGGTTCTGTTTACTTGCTTGTTCTTGTTTGTTGTTGTTTTGAAATGGATTATGTTTAAAATATCATAATTTAGACAAATATGTTTCTCGAGAGTCCCAAACCAGCTTCATATTTATAAACGTCATTCCATTGAAAAGCATAGAGTACTTAATCGCAGAAATAAATGGGGCCATAGTATTCACGAAACGTGATGCAACCTCAGGGATCTGGCAGATTCGTTTAGATGCTGATAGTAGCAAGCTGTGTACATTCAACACACCGTTTGGAAGATACAGCTTTACCCATCTCCCATTGGGCATTAAATCAGCATCAGAAGTTTATCAATGAAAACTCTCAGAAATAGTTCAGGGATTGATGGTTGTGAAGCCATTATTGACGACATTCTGATTTGGGACAGAAAAATACAGGAACACGATCAAAGACTTCATATTGTGATGGAGAAAATCAGAAAACACAAACTGAAGCTAAACCCTGAAAAATGTGAATGTAGAAAAAGCAGAGTTACCTATGTTGGACACGAGTTGACTGCAGAGGGAGTTAAACCAGACAAGGGAAAGATAAGAGAAGTAACAAAGATGGATAGACAAAACAATGTACAAGAACTCCAGAACTTTCTATGTTTCATACAATATCTCTTGAAGTTTCTACCTAACATGCATGATGCAAGCGCCCCGCTTCGACAGCTTCTAGAGAAAAAAAAACATCTGTTGGCACTGGGACGACAACATAAAGCAGACCTTCACAAAACTGAAACAAATTGTTACTCAAGCACCTGCCCTAGGTACTTCGATGTGAAGAACTCTCTTACCTTAACAGTTGACGCAGTTCTAAGGGACTCGGAGCAGTTCTAGTCCAAGATGAACAACATATAGTGTTCACTAAGCATTATGCATTTAGGTCGTCCACGGTTTGGGGGCGTAAGAGCTGTTACTATAGTTTCGTCATTTTTTTTCGATTCAAGAAGATATATATATTTTTTTATTTTTTTAACGTGCTTTCATACATCTTTTTGTTCAGACAAACATAATAATGGTTCGCTGCTTTGTAACACCATGGTGAATCGCATAGCTTTAGTCTGGTGAAAATGTTTCATGCACACAACGTTTCCGTTTTTCCCGATTACGACAAAGAGCACACGGCGGGTGTGAGCGGTCAGCAGAGGATGCTCACTCCTTCTAGGCACTTGATCCTAAAAAAAATGATCCTTGGTCGTCGGGGTGACTGATTTCCACTTAACTTTGAAATAGTTAATAATAATGCATTGACCTTCATCTTTGGTTGCACCCCAAGACCTTGACCTTTGCTAAATATCACAAACACTTCCGGTTTCGCTGAATTTCGCTCAGACCTTTTGGATTGTTTTAAGTTGCCGATGGAAATGACGTTACACTTGTGGAAGAGAAAAATCATATCAATATAACGTTTCCTTCGTATTGTTTAACGTTTAGAAAAATGTCGAGGACAAAATAAACACCAAATTTAAAGTGGGTACAATGTGTCGTAGAAAAATGCAGACCCAATTATCATTTTGGACATGTTGGGTGTTTTCCTTGTTAAACTCTTACCAAAGACTAATATCAGTTACAAAACAATGTCTATCATATACAGCACGCACAGAAAAATACCAATTTAATGTTTCGAGGTTTCGTCACGGTTAATCGATAGGCTTTGATGTCTTATTTTATCCGTTCATTTGATGAAAAGACATATGATTGCGTCCGTGGGTGCTTATGGCATTGTTTGCACATTTTAAGATTTTTACAGAATATCTCAAAGTTGTCAAATTTGAAATTCTATGGCTTTAAACCAGTTCTAAGTTGAGGTTTTCTCCGTTTTAGTAAAGCTATTTCAACAGGAAAAAATGTGATGTTGTGTTATGCACATGCAACGTCTAAAATTTTTCAAAGTAAACGTGACCGTGACTTTGAACCGTAATAAATTTAAAGTACAGCACTCTGTGTTTTTCTGTTATAATTATGAACTTCTTTTTAGGTCGATATGTGGTTAGAAAGACCCAAGTCAAGTGACATTGATCGAAGCGATATAGACTGAGCTTGCGAGGTCGATATCACTTTTCTGTGTCTTCGGTCGGTCGATATCACTTGATATGTAATGTATCCTGATAGCCACATATTTATTGTACAATGATGTTCATAATAGTTAAATTATATAATCATCCGTATAGACAGTCAAATTTAAAATAATTAGTAAATGTAGTACATTAGAGAGGTTAAACATTTAAGTGTACGAGTACGTGTAAAATGGGGAATCTCCTATTTTAATGCGTATTAAATTCTGCATACCGTGTAATTCTACAAGTTGTACAAAACGTGTAGAATCAAAAATTACACGGAGGTAAACAGTTGTAGCATTTTTTTGATACAAATATGTCTTAGTGTATATCAGACATTGTACTGAGTGAAGCAGACGATGAATTAAGAATTGCTTGCCTTAGGTTTCATCGAAGTCATAGAATTAGTTCATAAACAGTGAGAGTAAGCTGAACATGTTGAAAATGTTAAATCTAATTGTTGTACACGTACGCGTACACGTACAGTTTATTAAACATTACCCAAATGTCGGTACGTGTACTTGTGAACATACTTGTAGCTTCACACGTACCCGTAGACGTACACCTTCAAGTGTTTAACATCTCCATTAGTTAAACTCAAACAACCAGATTTCGTAAGAATCCAAGGTAGATGATCAAGGTCAGTTGACGGTAAATTTTAAGTAAAGAACAATATGTTTTTCTGTATAAAATATTCATTTATAATGTACCATTCTATGTTAATCAATCAAAATTGATGCACTGCCAGGGAATTAATTGCAATGAAAGAATTCCCTAACCTCTAAGTAAAACAAAAACATAATGTGTTATCTTTATTAAATATTAATTTTAAATGTAATAGCCCGTTGTAAATCATTTTAAATTAATGCAGGGAATGGCAATAAAAGAATTATCTGAATTATAAGCAAAACACAATATGTTTTTCTATATAAAATATTCATTTATAATGTACCCTTCTATAAAATTGATGCAGGGAATTGCAATGAAAGAATTCCCTAATCTCTAAGTATAAACCAAAATATAATAACAGCCCGTGTAAATCAATCTAAATTAGTGCAGGGAATTGCAGTAAAAGTGTTCTCTTAATTATAAGCAAAACACAATATGTTTTTCTGTATAAAATATTAATTTATAATGTACCAGTTTATTTTAATCAATCAAAATTGATACACTGCCAGGGAAATGCAATGAAAGAATTCCTTAAACTCTAAGTAAAACAAAACGATCATGTTTTTTTCTTTATATAATATTAATTTTAAATGTAACAGCCTGTGTAAATCAATCTAAATTAGTGCAGGGAATTGCAGTAAAATAGTTATCTGAATTATAAGCAAAACACAATAGTTTTTCTATATAAAATATTCATTTATAATGTACAATTCTATGTAATTGATGCAGGGAATTGCAATGAGAGAATTCCCTAAACTCTAAGTAAAGCAAAAAAACATAATGTGTTATCTTTATAAAATATTAATTTTACATGTAACAGCCCGTGTAAATCAATCTAAATTGGGACAAGGAATTGCAGTAAAAGAGTACTCTGAATTTTAAGTAAAGCACAATGCTTTAAAGGTCTTACCTGTGTGGACGAACATCTTGTCTCGCTGTTTTACTCGGTTGCGATGAAATGTTAAAATTGTACGCACTTTTTCAAGCTAGGCGAATACTAACATCAAATAAACAGGTCAATGTAATCATTTGCAAACAGAATATGCACATAAAATAAGAAATAAATGCATAAAACCCAAAGACCACGAAAGAAATACTACACGTCAGCCACGAGTTTCAGGTGTTCAATCGGATGTAACGAAATCGAAGGGTTTACCTTTGTGACGGTGCCTATTTACGAGCGGTGTTCAGCTTTAAGATTCAGACTATAGCTACTGGACCGTGACTGCTTCGATGACCAAAAATACGCAAAAATAGTGAAGCTAAGATTTATTACACCGTGTATACCCTCTGCCAAAATAAAGGGATTGTTATACTTAACTCAGAATGAAAGCAAATAAAAATACTGTATTTCTAAACATAAGCATTTGAATCAACACTTAGATTGTCTCCAAAATTCTCTTTAATATTCATACAGCGGGAAATATGAATGAAGACTGTATGCTTTTAAGCTCGTTCAACCAGATATTTTTCAATTCCCGTGTATTGTGCAGTTATCCATCAAATAATGATTAAAAAAATAAGTGATTGTATAGAGTGTGCAACATACCTCTAAGTTTATACTTGGTACATTGTTGAAAACAATAACATCAACAGTCATTGCTAAAGATTGCTAAAATTTGTAAGGTCCCGAATTTCCTTTTTTGAAATCAATCAATATCAGATAATCGGAATAATTTAGCCTTTGCTGTTCATGAATATCGATATGATGTAACAGAAAAAAAAAATATATTTATACACGTACACCAAAATTAATAGAGAAGCTTAGCAAACCAACGTGTATGCGTACGTGTACGTGTAATAAGGAAAATATGTGCATTATGTCATCAGTATATATAATGACGAATTTCTACACGTAGGTACATGTGCCCGAATAAAGATACGTGTAAATTACAAAGTATCCTTAAGGTCGAACTTGTATCTTCTGTGTCCCAGATGGCTATTTATTTTAACAAATATGTTCATTTCTCTTAAGGCTGAATATTTAATGCGAATACTGATACCAACAAATATAAATTTTCATTGAAATTCAATATGTAATTGGAATTTTAATTCACGTATTTCCTCCAAACCATACAATGACTCTGTTATTTTATTCATATGTGATAAATAAAAATATACATATATAAAAATGATGTCTACGGAATTGAATGTACCCTTTGTGGACTCATCTATGTTGGTGAAACCAAAGGTTCACTAAACAAACGAATATCAGGTCATAGATTTCAAATCAATAACGGCGGTCAGCAGCTTTTATACAAGCATTTTAATTACCCTGATCATTCTGTTTTGTCTATGAATGTTAGAATTCTAGAAAAAATGTACCATCATACCGGTGTGACCGGTCAGCAGAGGATGCTCACTCCTCCTTGGCACCTGATCCTACCTCTATCATTTTGGAGGTCCGTGTTGCTCTGCTTTGAATTTGTATTTCGTTTTATGGATTTTTGAGATGGTTGACGGTTTGTTATTGTCATTTTTTCATGTGCAATAAAATTAACATATGCAATTCTCAATTTCCGACTGTGACTAAAAATCTCAGATAAGTAGGAGAGAATACCAAAAATTGCATTTAAAGCTTTTACACGTACAGGTACATGTTACATCTACTAAGCAAGAAAAGTTATTTGAACGGGTACGTGCAGTTCTAATTTGTAACATACACGTACAAGTACGTGTACCCGTTGGTCTGCTAAACCTCTCTAATATTAAACAAAATATTTCCACAACAATTCTTCAAACTATAGCCAATATTTGAGCATATTTCGATAAATCTAACATAAAATGAGAGAAAAAACAAAATGAATTTGTTAATACTGTGGAATCATTTTTATTCCTGGGGGTCAATGTTCGTGGGTAGCCATCATTTTTCTGGTTCGTGGGGACGTAATTTCGCTGGTGGCAATTCTGTGATAATTTTAATAAATTTTAAAAAAATGCTTGTATATACTTTCGTGGGTATGTAAATTCGTTGGCAAGGGTTACCCACGAAAGCCACGAACATTGGTCTCCCACGAACAATGATGATTCCACAGTATATCTTAAAGAGTTAACCTAAAAAAAAGTTTCCCCAAAATAACGTGCTGAATTAATAAAAAAAAAATCAGGTAAAAATACTACACGTTAAGAGAATAACCATAAAGCATGCATTCCACTCTTCGGACGACGTTATGAAATAACGTCAAATGTTTGTGACGTGATCTCTCTGTTATGTCAAAAATGCCATAAAAGCCTTTTTCACGGCTGCAATCAATTATCAGTTAAAAAAGGTTAAAAATGTCACATTATTTTATTTCGTTATTTTCACTTTATTCTTTTTATCAGAGAGAACAGTCAAATTCAATGATAAAAACGCGCACACAAAAGCAACAATTTTGACTTGATAAGTCAATATTTACTTCTGATAGATGTTTGCATGTAACACTTCGCGTTATACAGGCCGATATGCGACATGCAGAAGACACCGCGCTGCCGACGACATCAGCAGTATCAATATCGATTGTATATGTCGCCGCCAATAGTTGTTCTCTCCTTTTAATAAAAAGAAACAAATAATATTAACCACGCCAAAGTGTCACCATTTCACATCTGTGTGTACTTCATTTTTTTGTTGTATTGACTTACGATGTATCTATTTTTAGCCTAATGGAAAATCCCTTTTAGTTTGCGGAATCAACGTGAATAAAAGATTCATTTTTTTGTACCCAAAACACTACAATTCTGCAATAATAAAAACTGTTTAGTCACTTTGAAATTGATTATAAGATTAGTATGTTGTCTTCTTGTTTTTTGTTTTAGAAGTTTGGAATCAGGAAAAATAGTACAGTCAAAACTGCCGAAGCGGTCACCCCTATTAAGTAGTCACCTTTCGTATGCGGTCATTTATTTCCTCCCGATTAAAAATCCTATATAATTGCCCTCTAAAGAGCGGTCACCTGTCTAACGCGGTCAGCGGTCATCGTATTTTGATCCGAAACTGTACTTTCGACATGCATTAGGCGGCCATTTTGGTCGGTCACATTATTTACACCCGGGGATTTTAAACATGGCTTCCGAAAGTCAGGTAACAAATGTACACAATAATTATACGTCTGAGGCAAAAGAAGCCAGTTAGATCGATGTTATTATATAATTGGCAGTTCAGATACGGATGGCAAAACATTAAATTGTTTAAACATGTATTTACAGTTTGTTTTTTATATAACCTCATGCATGAAATAGGTGTCAAAAATGACCGCGACGAAGCTAGAGAAAATCGATCGATTTAATAATATGATTTTGAGTTCAGATACGGTCGGTTAAGAAATACATTGTTGAAAAGTTTATGCAAATGTTCATGGCCATGCCCAAATTTTGGATAAAATTACGGCCTGAGATATTAATGATATGATAACAGAAGACTCTATCAAGTGCAAGTCTGGAGTGCAGACGGAAATAATGAAAAATGAAAAAGAAACAATTGGATGCACCATTCTTTGTTATGTAATTACACTTATTTTTAGATATAATAAATGCTATTAAAATCCAAATCAATAACTTTATTCATTATTTGGTCATGCTAAATTGCAATTATATAAAAACTGCAATAATTGTTTTAATAAGGTAATTGATGATGGAAAATTCTCAAGTCTCTATTCAAAGGTCACCTCTGTTAAGAGGTCACTTTGGGTGCCTCCCAAAAGTGACTGCTTAATACAAGTTTGACTGTACATGTATAAAAGGACTGAAGTGTACATTAAATTAATACTTGTTCTTGTGAATTTAGTTATGGGCATGTCCTTATGGAATTGTCTTTCTGTCTTTCTTCACTTATCTTTTTCTTCTTTAATATTGATTTTGCAAGATATATCTGTATGTTACTATGAGTCAGTTAATAAAATGCATATGCAAGATGATTCTTTCAGATTATTCTGTGGTTAATTTTGTTCCACTGGAAGACTATCTTTCAGAAACAGTTTCACGTTTGATATAGAAATTTGCAACTTTCAGCAATAATAGACCTTGATAATATCCAGATGTGCAGTATTGGTTGTAAAATGTTATCTGTGACTTTTTGTTATAAGTATTTGTTATGACTGGAATTTTGTACCACATGTGAACATGTATGTCAGCTTCAATACTATTTTATTTATTCGTTTGTACTCAAGTAGTATCCGGAAGTATTCACCATTAGCACTTTGTAACACTATTGTACCGGGGGTAAGCTCGTGAGCGAAAATAGGATTCCCTGGGAAAGGTTTTGGACCTTCACTGGTGTGTTTATCGTCATCATCACAAGCACACAATTTTGAAATTAAATACAAAACAAGAACCAGTACTATTGCTCCGAATACAATCATTAAGATTCCGTAAAAGGTTTCATGCTTTATTCTTTTGAAATAGAAATCAGTTTATATACTAAACTTAAAAGTAAATATATATTAAACTGCATAACACGTCTTGCAGAATTTAATTTATATTTTATTTATAAAAAACAATAATAATAATAACAAATTCTAGACAACGCTATTTATATCTTATGTTATGCTGACAATAAAAGTGTCAACCAATAGGATATGACTCTTAAGAATGGGATTATGAATTATGGATTGATAAGGATTTTATAGTAAAAAAGACGCTTAACAGACTTTTATGTTTATGATTCACTAATTGTTGATAATTATAATATTTGGTGACCTTTTTTTTAATAAAAAATTAACTGTACAGAATACCGATTATTACTAAATAGAAGATCTAAGAAATAATAATTTCAGGTTCAGTTGATGAGGTTACTCACTGGTCGAACAAGTTATCTCCTTCCTTGCTTATATAAACCATCTCACTAAAAGTTACCTAAAGTTAACAAAAAAGACCACTGAATTATGCCTGAGGTTAGTAGTTTTGTCAATGTATACAGTATAGAGGTCCATATTAATTATAATCAATACACAATCGCTAACACGCGCCAGCTGTGCCTCGGATGCAAGCAAAATGTTAACATATGATTGCCATATCTCTTATAGAAAAGGTGAATAAAACTCATTTCCGATCAATATATTACAAGTTATTAAATGACAATTATAAAAACAGTTCAATTTTATCTACTATTTTAGGTATACTTAAAAATGAACAATTTCATCAAAAGTAGTACCCATCCCTCCCATTTAATAAATTGAAACGTGACTAATTCAGTCACTTTTCCAGACCTTTCAGTTAACATTTAGTTGACTGAATCGCATAGGTCAATTATGTGCATATTGAAGCTGGTAGATTTAACACTTTTATTGTACATGTATAATTGTGGCAACAAAATAGTTTAGTATTGTTGATAAACTTGGCTGCTTAACTGTGCACCACTTCACAGTATCAAATTGTCATTCATCGCATATTCACGTCTACTTGTGAATATATGATAAAGACCCCCTGGCAATGTGATATGAAAAGTCCTAATATATTGGTAAAGGATTAAAATACAGACTTCAGTAAATCTGATCTACATGGTTTCCAATCAAGAAATCGTTTTAATCAGTATTACATCCGTTGCGGATCTAAAGAAAATTATATAGGCTCGCAGCTTTTTTAAAAAGATCAATTGAATAAAAAATACCTTGCATTTAAAGCTGACAATAAGAGGCTCTCCATTCTACATCAACAAACACGTATATTGATTAAATAAACTGTTCACAGTCGTTGTCATCTCTCAAAGTACAGAACAATATTACACGCAGATATTGGTCATTTTAATTCTAGCTTGTGTCTACACTTTATATTATCATTATTCTTCATTAAAACCTTCTTGTTGATTCATTTCACTTTATTTCTGCCTTCTAGATTTTTGTTAATTTGAAGTGCAATTGTCCTGTGATCATTCGTGCAAAATACTAAATGATTTTTTCATGAACTTGTGAAGAACTGATATCGCACGAAATTGAGCCGTCGGCAACATTCATGACACTGCAGTAAATAAATAATACTGGAACTACTATATAAGATGTGTCTACGGACTAATTGATTGTTATAAATGTTCACAACAAGTTTGTTTGATGAAAACATGACATACATGATATGACTGGTCTTATCAACTGATGCTTCAAACCATAGTTCAGCGTTTGTTTTGCTTTAAACTTTCATATTCAATGTTTTACACTATCAGATATCACACGATGTATAATTAGCAAATTTGGAATCAAGGGTAACTTTGAGGATGTAAGAAACTTTCACTTAATGAAAATGAAATAAAAGAATTTTCTCTCAGAAAGACGTATGTAACGACATATACGGCATTTCTACTACACATAAGGTAAAAATTGCAAACATTGATGTTTTATAGTCGAACATTGTTTTCTTAATCACATACAATTATAGTTTAAAATATATTTATAAAACTCATTTAAGGCACATAACATCGTTACATACACACATTCTTTCGAAACACGCGTTTTTACTTCGTTTTTTTGCGATTACATTTGTTTAAAAAAAAAAACCAAAAAAAAACCATTGAAACTTATAATTCCAAACCAATGACATGTGTAGGTTGTGTGATAGTTATTTATCTTTCTACAATAATTGCATGTGTGTATGTATAATTACTTCTTTTTAATATTTACCTTTCCCTTTAAGAAAGAAGGTACTACCTTTTTCGCTAATGACAATTTATGGAAGTAAGCCCTTTCCTTCATGTTTGTGAATGGGCATAGTATGCCGTCAGTTGAAAACCATTTAATGGAATCATAATTGAAACAACGTAAGGTATGCATACGCGAATGTATTATGTTCATAATTAAGATTAATAAAAAATAACACCCAATCAGAACTGAGTTTCACTTTCCTATAACTGTCAATTATCTCCTTTCCGATATGGAATCTTTATATAGCTTCCATTTGGTCTGAGATGCTGCATACATGCATGTATAGGGGAATATGTCCATGTCAAATTCTTAGGTTTAGATCACAAATGAGACATAGACACAATTAGGTTGACCAACGTTAGATCTTGCCGTTGCATTTTGACGAGACTACAAACTTAGTATGGACATTTTCATAATTCAGTTTATGCTGATGTCCATAAGCCTGTCATGTGTGGAATCAATGTCATCAAAGACTTACGAGGCTAAGCTTGAGTTATTCAACAAGGTGTCTATATACGAACCATTAGAAACTAAACATACGGGTTCTATTCTTAGGTGCAGCGTGCTGTGTGGTATTGGATGCAACTGTTTCAACTTTAACTTACAGACGGGCACTTGTCTTTTATATAATTCATGCAATTCGTTGCATATGACAGTCTCCGAATCTGGGTGGCGTTTTTTCACTGACCCCTCCCTTGAGCCGATTGGTAAGTATGTGTTGTTACATCTATTTAAAAAAAGAATCAAAGAAATACTATACATTTACGAAACTTACCAATCATTGCGCAAATTAAATAACATTACCTTTTCAACTATACGATTGCTTAACTTAAATCATATTTTCTATGCTTGCATCATTAAAATTTACGTTAAGTTCATGTTCATTTATTACATGCAAAACACATATGCATGTACGTATCAGTTATCCATTTCACCCTAACATTTAAAAGCAAATCTTTAAAAAACAAAAGAAAATTTAAAAAATCATTCCCTACATATGCATAGCTACCTGTAATTTATATTACAGTGTATAGATGCCGTTAGATAATCCATTTTTTTGTGAATTTTAATTCTTTGTTTAAATTATTATAGTAAACAAATGAAGCGAAAAATGGACTTTTAACCAAGTCTTTATTTATTTTTCCTACAACAGCTGATTCAAATGGTCACGAAAGGTTTAGAAGATTGACTCTAACATGAATAAGAAACATACATGATTACATAGACCATTTTTATTTTTGTTGTAAATAATTTTATTTGTAGTATTATATATATATATATATATATATATATATATATATATATATATATATATATATATATATATATATATATATATATATATATATATTTCAAACAAAACTAATGAACGTTAGATTAAAACAAGCTCAATCAAAATACTGTATACATGGAAATATTCGAACCCGTTTCATTTCCACTCTTTCGCCGCCCTCGTTGTCAGGGGGCAATTTTAAACAGTAAATTAGTAAGAAAGAAAAGAAACCGCTTTAATACTCACAAATCTCTTCAATTTACAGAGAACGAGAAAATGGGTTTCGTCGTTTTGTTTATGGGTAAGTTAGAAAATGCTACAAAGAATGTCTTTATTGCGTCAAAGGAAGGTACAACTATAAATATAACAACATCTGATCGTCTTGACCATTACCTTAAACGGCAGATAGATGGAACGGTTAGCATACCGTCAAGTCAGCATATGATTTTTCCACCTGAAATTGAACTGGACATGTTTAAGAAAGAAAAGAAGTCAGTATTCATAGAAACATTTGGAGATGCTTATGTAGTAAGTCTTGACGATAAGATATGGTCTGTTGGAAGCATAGGACTTATATCACTACATAAACTGTCTACCTATTATGTGGTTATATCGACAGAGCCTTCGAACTCGTGGAGAAGTCAGTTTGCTTTAGCTGCTATCAAAAACAACACATTAGTTTCAATAACTTTTAAGATGAAACGAAACATTCATCTGTATATCGATGGAAATTTATTTCTGAATGGCGATGTACACTATTTAACACTTGATCGATTTGAAACATATCAAATTGGCCATGGGACAGATTTGACGGGAACCGTAATTGAATCATCTTTGCCTATCGCAGTGTTTTCGGGAAATGATTGTAATAGGCTTGAAGGTATAGGTTATTGTGATCCCCTCATTGAGCAGGTAATTCCGACAACAAAACTAGATAGCACGTACATAGTACCTCCGAATTCAAATGACCGAAACACTAAAGTTCTAATCACAGCTGTAGATCAGAGCTATATTTTCTACACAGTGGATGAAATATCTCGGACGGTTACATTAAACAAACTGGATTCTTTTGATGTTATAATTTCAAGCAGACAAACGTGTGTAATTGAATCAAACACAACAATTATCGTTACAAGTTTTGGCCTTTCATCTCAAGTATCTAATATGGGCGATCCTTCAATGACAAATGTACAAGGAATTCATCAGTATATCGATTACTACAAAACAATCGTCCCATCTGGGTTCAATTATAGTTATGTGACCGTGATTATGAAACAATCTTTAAAAAATTTGATCCGTTTCAACAACACAGTAATAAATGGAAGCAATGTTGTATTTGAAGAAAATGTATCAGCCATGAAATTAGCATACAATGTGAGGTCCATACAAGTAGAGGCAGGGGAACTTATCGTATCTACGGTAGGCGGGGAGCGGTTTGGACTCATGTTCTCTGGAGTAAAAGCTTGGGCTGCCTATGGTTTCTCTGGATTCAATCTGTGAAATAAGATGGGGCTAAACATTCCTTTTTATTGTATCGATGGGAATTCCTTTCTAAATGGAAATATGTGCAAATAAGCACATCGATTAACAAATGATCTATTTGAAACATATCGAATTGCTCATAAAACTGATTTTGTAGAAACAGTTTGTATTCTTGAAACCTATTGCCGTTTTATTTTCATGAAATTATTGTAATAAGCTTGAAAATATGGGTTACTGTGATCCCTGGTTAAAACAATAAACCCCGGACATCAAAACTAGATAACATGTACTTAGTACCTCCAAATTCAAACGATCGAAACACTAACGTTTTCATCGCAACGGTGAAAAAGATATTTCATACACAGAATATGAACATTCTAAAACATAAAAGAAAATTGATTTTTTGGATATCATAGGTTCTAGCAGTCACGTGTGTGACTGAATCAAAAACATCAGTTGTCGTTACAAGTTGTGGCCTTACATCGAAAGTGTTTGACATAGGCGATCTTTCGAATTCTTCTATGACAATTGTACCATGACTAGATCAGCAAACAGTGGTACTCTATAAGTACAATTAACCTTGGTGATGAAACAATCTTTAAAAGATTCGATCCGATTCAACAACACAGGGATAATGAACGGAAGCGATATTTATTTGAAGAAATATATTAGCCATGTAATGAACATGCATGTTTAATGTAAGGTTCATAAAAAAGAAAGAAGGAAAATATACCGTTACTTCGGTAGACGGGAATTATTTTGGACTCATGTTCTCTAGAGTTAAAGCTTGGGCTGCGCATAGTTTCTATGGATTCAATCTGTGAAGACGCAGTGTATCGAAATTTGGTCATTAAGGTTATCACTGAGTCCGAAATATAATATCAAAGTAGAAAGCATGTCACTAAAGAAACAGTAAAACATCTTTAATTCAGATTTGTGTTGCATATATGGTAACAAAGTTAACATTTCGTCACGCATAGCTATTTTTCATCCGATTTACCATCCAATATTCTTATCGGGTTCGTTTTCAACTAAAATCACACCGTGTCACCACTATGAAGGAGATACATTTTCCCCCTTGCTTTGCAATAGAATTTTTAAATAATGACGTCCCAATCACATATTCTGAAGTTTAAAATATTAATCTATTTGCTATATCCAGTAGTATATTTTGGCTTTATGACTATTTACTGACGTTTATTTAAAAATTGAAATGTAGGTTCGTCCGAAAAATATCGACTTGTCAAAATTTATAAATGAAAATTGAAACTTAGGATAAATATGAAAGGGACTTTTCCTACATTTTAATAATTTGCCTCCGATTCGTATATTTGTTAACGGTTATGTAAATAAACATCAAGCAAGACAATGTCATAATAGGCAACCGTCAATGCTACATTTAGTTAATAAATAACACGAGCAATACGGCGGTTTTCGGCATTACAGTTACAAATATTTACTTACTATTAAATAGTAAAAGCATGTAGTATATTTGAAAGACAAATTCTAAAGGCGGTAAAATGGACTAAGCGTCAAAATTTAAATCTTAAATCTCATGCTGAGTTGAAAAAAATGCAGCGAATTATTTAAAAAAAAATAGTTTTATCTCATTCTTGTTTTTGAATATAAAAAAAGAAATCGCTGTGTTTTGGGAATACATTGATTACGTTAGCCAAGTAGAGCTTTGCGTCGGGCGATGTTTCGTTAATCTGGGGTTAATCAATCCTAGTGTTTGCTACTTTCAACCTTGATTAATTATTATACAATAATAAAATCGATCCGATTGATCAATTGCATCGTAAGATCTCAGTCTATTAACCTGAGCAAGGCGCTAAAACATTGGATGAAAAATCACATTATGTGACTGCATCAATAGTTTATCATCACTGTACAAGGTCTATTCATTCATCAAGTTTTGACATTGCATAAAGTGACTATTTTGAGCATTGATTTTAACATTGATTTTGCACTGATGAATTGCTTGAATTAAAAAAAAACTCTGCTCTATATTTATTGTTTTTCAATTTCTTTTAATATTTTAAGTCTTAATTGATTATTTCGGGCTATTTTCCAAAAATAGTAAAATTGTTGTCAGATACATGTGTTATATAGTTTGTATGGTTTATATGCTTATCAACTACATGTACAAAATAAAATCATATTCTGAAAAATCTTAACGGTTAGACATATTTACTAACTGTTTCAAATGATACAAAAGAAGACGGACAAAGGCAAACAACAGACGAAAATAATAATTTTGATTTAATTATTATACCATGTTATTGATATCAAATCAGGTGATGTAGTTTATTCATTTAGATAAAAAAACTTGCATTTTACAAATATTTAAGAATGAATAGGCAATGTTAATAGTGACGTCCTAAACTGTATTTTTTACTTATAAAGAAATATTTTCAATATGTGTATATCCACTCAACTGATGGTATTTAAAGACTAATGTTGAAAAGTTGGTTAAAATAATTAAATTGAGAAGCAATGTCTTTATCCTATAGTTTACTGCCAACCAAGACATACAAATGCACGAGTTGCTTGATTTCATATTTTCTCAACACAGCTTTATTGTTTATGTATCAATGAGGTATGGTTTAACCTACAAAATGCTAATACAGTGCAATACGTAAAAATAAGTTATGTCGTTATTCTTTTGATTGCTCGAAATCTGTAAAATTTTATATTTTTATCAAAGGTTGTCATTCTCTTCATGAGTTTTATATACAATGATTGTGTGAATTGTGTGTCTTGTTTTAACAAGGTATACATGGTAAGTTCAATGTTCTATAACTCTATCTTGTTTTGGTACGACAGCATTAAATTGCAAACAAAGAGATAAAATAAGTTTGCTTTGGTGTAAAAAAAAAAGACCAAAAAAAAAAAAAAACCAAACCACCAACAACAAAAAACTCACAAAACGAACAATCATTCTCTTTTCGGTAGATACATGTATAAAGCCCCCCCCCCCCCCCCCCCAAAAAAAAAAAAAATCCAAATTAATTAGTGTTAGCTTGTTTCAGTTGATCGGTGTATCGTGTATTCGTGTATTGTGACACAATTTTTAGAAGAAATACAGTACCTTTTGTCTGTGTATGTAAAAAAAATATAATGAAGGTATTGAGTATCACATGGTATTTTGCAACACAAACTACTGTATACGGAGGTTTTATTTCTTTCCATGTATTTTCGCCCTTCTACATTCGCAAAAGGTTTTGCGCTACCTAGAATTCGCCCAGAAATAAATGTCTTCTTTAATTAACACAGTAAAATTATTTTGAATCCATTTTGTCTTAACTTTCATTGCCGAACACGAAAGCAAGAGGGGAGAAAATAAAACGGAGGCAAACATTATCCTGAAAATATTAACATTTTTTATTATTTTTAAAATGAATTTCTTCTTATGATTTGGGTCAGTTAAACAATACTTTCAATAATATATCCATTAAGTTCCTTTTATTTTTTTTTCTCTACATTTGTATATCAATTCCCAATTTTGGTAATACATTAACGGTGACAATGAAATTTGCCTGACTTATTCTAAAATTATATTGTAAGTTATGTAATTTTTTTACTACATGTTAAATACTTATAAATCTAGTTTGAATATTTTTTATCTATATTGAAAACGGCATGTCAAATGTTGCAATTGTTTATATTTTCTTTTTTTAAGAAATATATTTTTTAGTTTTAATTTAAAGTTTTCCATTTGTTTCATATAAAATATATGGATAGTCTATATCAATATCTATTGTACAAATTTTTATTCGTATTGTATAATTTTTATTTGTGTTCTATGTTCCAATTGTAATGTATAATTTCACATTGTATTGAATAAATGTCATTTGTCGTTTGTTTGGTAAATTTGTTGCCATTTGTATTCTATTAATTCTATTTGTATTATAGAAGCCATTATGTTTTATTTGTATTATATATATACCAAAAACACACTAAATAAAATCAACAGCACTAGACATCTTCGAAGTGTCGGATCTAAGATATAGATACTAAGCCAGTAAACTGAATATATAAAGCACTGAAATGGCTAACGACAGGAATAATTGAAATAGTCACTAGTGTTTCAAATGTATAATGACCCAGGGTTAAGATGTCATCAGTCTTAGTTTTTGTTTTATTTGGTTTTTTTTTTGCGAAGTAAACTTTAAGTTTTAATGGACTGTAATAGTTTAGAAACTATGAACGACCAATCAGCTTGCTGCTTATGTTTTGCGCACAATTAAACATTTCTCCACGAGGTTGAATCAATACCGTCCTTTTGGTGACAGATAATAATTTACAGAAGAATATTATCAGTAAGCATAGTTCGTTGCAAATACCTGTCAATGCTATGGGTTGGTAAAGAGGAAGACCAACAAACCATCAAAAATGGCCTCATCTAAAAATAACCACCATGCATATTTGACAATATACAGTATTGACATAAAGCTTTTTTTCTTTTTTCGATATCTATCATACTTTTTTTTTTAAACGGAGTTTAAACTATGACACTTTATTAATTAAAAAACAATGCAAGACAAACGTCATTTTGTTGTAAAGTAATGCCATGTAATACTGACACTACGCAAGACCTAAATTTGATAAAACAAACAAACAAACAAACAAACAAACAAACAAACTTGTAGACATCATAATCAGCTCATGAAAATACCATGAAAAGCTGATATATAATACAGTTTAAATAAAAAATACAGGGTCGGTGCTTAAGTTCAATATAACGGCGGATCAATTTCTTTTTTTCAAGGCTTCGATATTTGCACACAATCATGAAGTTTAATAGCAGTTATAAGGTATATTCTTCATTAATTAAATGAGAATGGAATATCAATTTCCAAGAAACGTTTGATCTGTTTTAATGAAACTTCTCATGCATGCTATGCTAGCTAACTATAATGAATGTCGTCAAAATAACGTCTATTAATTTTCATATCATTTTTTTTAGAGATACACATATTTATACCCCGCTCCGAAGGAGAAGGGGGTATACTTTTTTACCCTTGTGTGTCTGTCTGTCATTCTGTCTGTCTGTCCGTAACAAAAATTTCTGTCCCATTTTCTCAGCTTCTATTTATTGCAGATGCTTCAACTATTTATTTCGGCATGTCATATCGTGATATCTATTTTTGGACCAATCGGATGCCAACTTCCCTTTAAATGTCGACTTTGCTTATTTTGCATATTCAAATCAGAGCGGGAGTATTACTAGTGAGCATTGGCTCACAGATATCTTGTCTTTTCAGAATTGTTACAAGTGTGATACCATCCAAAAATGTTTTGAGAATGACGATCTTGTTGAGAGAGAGAGAGAGAGAGAGAGAGAGAGAGAGAGAGAGAGAGAGAGAGAGAGATATTGTGGGATCACTATTTGGAAGCAGATACCATAACGTCACTGATAATAATCATCTAAACAAGAGCTTAGACATTGAGTAGTTGTTTCAAGCAGCAATTTGACGAAAATCCGTCTATTTCATTCCTGGTCAAGAATTTCCTTGCTATTTTGATTTACATATATTATATGTACCACACTCAAATTTTAAACGTTAATATAAAATGATGACACCAACACAATTAATGGCAAAGTTCCCTTATATATCCGTCAAAACGCATAGTATAGTACATGTATGACAAGTTAAAATTGGTTGAATAATGAAAAAATAATAATGACCATCCATACGATGTGTGGATTAGATACATTTCCACTGAGAATGAAGGCATGCTGCGCTTTTTTTTTTTCATTAAAACCCTACCCCATCGTCACACATCAGTAATAGAAAAATGTAAATGAGTCTAATTTATATATCCGTCAAAATGTTTAATAACTTACATGTAATCCAAGTTAAAATTGGTTGAATAATGAAAAAAATAATGACCATCCCCAAGATGTGTGAATTAGATACATTTCTAGTGAGAATAAAGGCATGCTGCAGGTTTCTTTGTCCATTAAACCCCCTATCCCATCGTCACAAACCAGTAATAGAAAAATGTGAATGAGTGTAATTTTGCGTTTAATGTGAGCTTTTAAATGATTAGTGCGAATACTTCTCCACTTGTCGATATGCTGTTGTTGCCATATACAAAAACCAATCAGGGGCCCTGTACCGGTAATTGTCTGAGTAAAATTAAACTGGTGAGTTCGAGAGAATAATGACGTATATCTCTATGCTATTTTAAGACCATGAAATTCGGCATGCGTGTATTTCAGACACAACTTGTCTTTAAACTACATACATATTGCGAATATTATAACAATTAATTGATTTGTTTAGGATTTTAAAGCGAGCTGATAGTTTGTTTGTTTTTTTATCTCTGTGAGAGTTCGACCCCTTTATTTATGGTTACATTGGAATTAATGTCAGAACGGGCTTGGCCTCTGTGTGTTACTCGGACAGTACAGCCCCAATGCTAAAGTCAGAAGCATCAGTGTAAAGGAACATTCCACCCTCTGCAAGCGGATATGCAATATTCGGTGTTGTTGTCAAAGCCTTCTTAAGTGCACCAAAAGCAATTTCCTGTTCTGCACTGCAATGGCAGTTTACCCCTTTCTCGAGCTATGTAAGGGTCAGGCATTCGCAGCATAAATATGAACAGAACTGCGATTGTAATTTGTAAGTTCTAGGAAAGCATGGAGCCCTTTACGATTTTCTGGCACATGCCATTTCTTTACATCCTAAACTAAAGAAGGGTTAGCGCGCACTCCATCCTTGCCCACAACGTGTCCTAAAAACAGAACCTCTTCTTTAAATAAGCTGCATTTGGTTGGCTTTAGCATTATATAAAGGAAAACAGTAAATATATTCCCATCGGCATCACATTATAAATGAAGTGTAATCAAGACTGAAATGTCTTTCAAAATCAACCCAGGTTCATTTATTTTTTTTTGGCAGTTTGCTCTTGAAACACAACATATCAAATATATTTATTATTACTTTACTTATCAACTATTTTATAAATCGAAATGAATATTACTAGCCGGGCTCCTAGTTACGGTGTACGTTACCGGATGTTTACTGAACAACTGTTGAAATCGTTCTCCGCACAAAAATGTAGTTCCAACGTAAAAGAAAATGTAGAATGTATAGCATCTAATTTAGTCATTTTATGTTTACATGTGATATATTTAAACCTTACAAGGTACTCTTTTTTCTCTGTAATATTCTAATTACTTCGAGTATGCAATGCAAATTACTGAGCGGCGGAATACATTGTTTACGCTTGTAACCTAGATCATCCCGTTATCAGGCTGAGGGTACACATTCATATATTTGCAGTTTATCTAATTTAGGGTGTTAAATACCTGTACTATCCACAACTAATTACATAAACGATAACAATATAGATATGTATAAACATATGTATAAATTTGAGTGAATTCATTAATAATGACCCAATGTGTATACATGTATTTAGTCTGTAATAATGCCATATCATGAAAACGTTTTCAATACACATCAAATGAGCCCGGATGTCTGTACTTTGAGTACCTTAATTCATAAATAGTAGTGTTTGGTGCCATTTTAGAATATATAAAAGAGAATGTGTTTTACCTTTATATGCTAAAAAGAGGAAAGTGCAACAACAGATAACATGACCATTAACAAAATATTAATATATACATTAATTTCCGAAATCAGACATACATGTATAAATACATATGAATGTCCCACGATAAACAGCACAATAGTTTGCTACAAGTTTAATAAAAGAAAAGAACTGGACAATTGACTTTTAACATCGCTAAACAACAACGTAAGTTAAAAATTATCGTTGACATCATTATACAGGTGCACATGGCATTTGCGCAACGACTCCCCTGTTTTAGTGATTCAGCTTTGGGGTATTTAAAAATTTCGCATTGAAATCAATATCACATTTGGCGATTTAAAGGCAACCATTAACACGTTTGCATAAATATTAACTAGTAAAAACAAAGGAAAACCAAGTGGGAAAACTCTCGTGTGATTCTGTTTCCAAACGACCATTATCTGGTCCGTTGAATGTATATAATTACTTCGGAATAAAATTAAACAGCATTTACTATCTTACATAAAAGTACACGAAAATGTAGATATGTCAATGTTGATGAATGAAAAGTTTTGAAGTTATTAATGGAATTGCTTCTCATGGATTATGGCACTTAATTATTTACTTGATTATCATTCTGTGAATAAGTAGTTCGTATGAAGGCCATATTATGAATACACAGCAAATTGAACATTAAAGCCTTCTACTTTAATGGAGAGTGTGACTCTCCCAAGGGTCTATAAATGGCGATGGAAATGGTAAACCTCTAATTAATAAAAAGAAAAAATAACATTAATGTAATATACTGGTTAAATATTGCAAAACGAGCTTCCAAGCGTTGAAGCAAATATCCTTTTCCCGTTTTAAAAAAATAAATACCATTGCTAGTCACATTCTTTTTTGTAATTGAACTTGCAAAAATCATTAAAGCTAAATGTTCTTAATGTTACATGTAGATGAAAAACAAATATTGCTTTTACATTTTTAAGACATAATTCTTTTTTCATACTTTCTCAAAATAATGTTGACATGTAACTGTAGGAAACACATTTTTGTTGAAAATATTACAATATTAGAACGTGAAAGCCTCCATATATTTTCATTGATCGTAATAAACTTAACAAAAAAAAAAAAATTCAGTATGTAGCGTGTTGTCATTTTCAGTCGCTACCCATCACAAAACATTGGACCCCATTTAATATTAACGTTTGATTTAATAGGACCTTCCATTCTGCTAATGAAAATATGTGAATGTAAAGAAGGTTGGACCAAATCAGTTTTACTCTCTGTTTCACATTCCTTGAATAGGTACTAGTATTACATACTGACACCTGCCAATCGTAGCTTGTATCAATAATCGAAACAAAAAAACTAATACACGACCGGTGTATAATATTATCTATTTATCTCATACGTGTGGTGTATACTACCCGTGTGATAAACCTTTGCTTTATCAAACGGGTGATGCTTTATCAAATACTTCATGGTCCGAGCTATTTTTGACACAGCCCCTCGCTTCAACGCTTCAGTGACCAATTTTCGTATACTTTCTAGTATTTTCCATATAGCTATATCTACTACCAAAAGTTGATTTAAAAAGGATTTATTTTGTCGAAGATTTAAATTACAAACATAAAGGAAAACACATAACTGTGAAGTTTATAAAACTGCAAATCACGTTAGCTATCAAGGAGTTCATTCTGACGACGCAGTGAAAACAGAACCCTTTGGTTGTGTTTCTATACAAGAACTTACCGAAATAATGTATCCCAAGACTTTTATTTCACCAGCAGTAAGCATCCTTATTCAATATTTTCAACTTCAAATCATTAGGCTAGTGTTCGTTTTATAAAACATCAACAACTGTTCCTCGTTCGAGTCAATTCAAACTAACGAGCATTCGCAACTTTGTGTATGTCAACAAACTTGATTATTCAATTCTTCTTATCAGTATTTCCATTTAATTAAGTGATTAAGCTCTAAGAAATATTATTGAGAGATAAAAAATTATTTCAAGGTTTATTTCAGTGAAACTTTACATTAAAATAGTTATAATTATCTCCGAAATGACGTACTAAATTGTATTGCACAAGGTCAGAATAACCGCATAACACAACGTTGCATCATCGTTTAATCTTTGAAAAAAAATCAATTCGGGTCATATTAGGGGCTGTCTCAAAAGCTTCATCATATAAATCAAATTGTATGAAATAAATAGAACATCTATAATTGTGTGATTTTATATTTGCTTTATCCAACTCGTTGAAATGGTTATATTCGCTCGGCAAGCCTCGCGAATATATCCACCATTTCAACTCGTTGGATAAAGCAACTATATAATCACACAATATAGTTAACCTCTATATATGAGGTTTAGGTTTTTAAACGTTTACACAGGCTAAAGATTTCCGAAAAGAAACGTTCATATGGTTGTCTAGCTAATATTGAAAAAGGAAGGTAGGACATATAATCAAAATCCGAAGTTTATTCAACGTCACCAAATCAGAAGATAATTGAAAGGAATACAAGGATATATATGTGAATTTAAATTATGGACAGAGGAAAGATCTGGTAAATTTGATTTAGAACTTACTAGTATTTGAAAATCGCGTTATATCATACTAGTATACTTCACAAGTCATGGAAACATTTTTTGTTCGTTTCGTGTTGTTGATAATGTACATATTCTGTATGACAGTCTCTGAAAATGGGTGGGGAGGGGGGGGGGGGCGTTTATACGTCGATCCTTCTGTAAAGCCTAATGGTATGTATATGGTTTTTAATTATGACAAGTCTTTTTTTTTTAATAATAAACAGGTTAACAGTTGATACACGTACTACAGCTGACTACACGTTTTTACACGAAGCAGTCGGACCATCTGCAAATTTATGAGAAAAGTGTTAGCGTTTTGTTTGTTTGTTTGTTTTTTTTATTTGTTGTCTTATGCACAAACATGTGTTACAAATTATGCCGAGTTCATCAATTTGGTCAAGGATTATATTTTGTCATTTATTTAACTAGTTGATATATCTAACATCCAATTATATGGGTTAACGTTTCTATATGTTAACAGTCTACAAGGCGAAAATCGAGGAAAAGAGGAACATGTGCCAACGAGCTCAAATATTTAATCAAATATAATATATATTTCGATGTTACTTTTGAGAAAATAAAATAACTTATTTTTGGTCTACTATTCAATGATCAATTAAATGCAATCACTATTTGTATTAATGACTGTCGAATTAACTTACTTTGTATATGATATTGTTTTCCATTCAATTGCATTGCAGAAAATGAGGAAAGTGGTGTTGTCGTTTAATTTATGGCAAGTATCCGATATACATGTACCACCAAGGATATATTCTTTACATCCAAGAAAGGTGCTTGCATGAATACATGTACATGTATGCCTGCCAATACATTGAAATATATAGGTTTTTAACATATCACGTGACAACAATTTCCAGTTGAATGTTTTCATCGATCAATTGAGTAAATTTATAAAACGCCACACAAGTTTACACAGGTAAACAATTTTTTAAGGGAAGAGCCCGGAAGACCAATTAAGTTTTTGACTGTAGCCTTAGCGACTTTTGCCGCAGAGTTCAAACACTGCGTACTGGCTTCCAGACTATCTGGCGATCCTCTGTCCGTCAATCTTTGTTAACTTTCACATATGAGATAAGAGCTGTGAAATTGAAATGTATCTCATCGGCATGGTACATTGTATATTCATAGAGCTTAGCATCTTAAATAAACACCAAAAAAAATATTCACTTAGATGTGGAAAATGAAAATTACACTTATTTAAGTTCATTTTTTTCCCATAAATACCAATACCCCAAACAAAAAATATTGCAGGTAAATGGTAACCACCTTTTCCAGTATTTTCATCATATAAACTAGATATGTTTTGCATGACCTCTGAGACAAAATATTAATGCAATAAAATGTTGGCATCCTTTAATTGTGTAGATTCAACATGTTCAAATTATGATTACACACGATAAGGTAGGCCCACAATGGGTGCTGATTTTTAGACTGGTATACGTCTTAGAAAATGTATGAATTTTTTTTATCTTTAAAGAGCTAATACTGTTCACATATGTGCAAAAACTGCAGGAAATAATATACCGGTGTTACCCCCACCCCTTTATAAAATATTGAGTCTTACATCAGAAAATTATGGTACTTAACTTTGCTAAATATTAAATTTTACTGTTCTTAATTATATAAAGTGTTTTAAGTCAAAGTAATTCACCATTGTTGCTCAGGTGAGTAATGTGGCCCATGGGCCTCTTGTTCTCTATACTATGTTTAAGAAACCATAAAAAACGGCTTTGGTTATTAATACTTTTTGATAAAAATACTGGAACAAAATATGGTAACCTAAGCTATTAATTCAAATGGTCCTTGAATTATACGATATATTCTAACCAATGAGGTGCAAGTAAACGTCTTTAAGTATCCCAATTAGATAATGTTTACAGTGATTTGCAAGGTTATGCTAGTCAGCAAACTATTTTTTCACGATTTATTTTTTAGACTTGCCTTTCTAACCATAAAGCAGAAAGATACATGTAACTCATGTGACACCCTTTAAATGACATATATAGTACTATAGAACCTCACAAGCGCAAGCATCACTAGAGAGGTACAGGAAAATTTTCTGTCCTGAAAACTTGAAGAAAAATGTGATATTCACAAAGACAATTGTGAACGGTTTTGAGCTATCAATACACAACGATTGAGGGTAAGGTTTTTGCTAGAGATGAACTTAGAATTCTACGTGATAACTTGCGATAATTTGTAATACAATTTAGAATCTTAACTATTTGAGGATCCTTGCGTAGTAATCTCACAAACTGTAACATTGTAGTTTTCGAGAAGAAGATTTTTGAACATGTTTTCTACATATATCTATGTTAAACATTGAACCCCACTTGGTGCCCCAGTATTAGTTCGGGGGTCACGATTTTAACAATTTAGAATCTATAATAGCCAAGGATGTATGCATAGTAATATTCCAAACTGTTGGATTGTAGTTTTTGAGAAAAACAAATTTTAAACATTTTCCTATATATATGTATATATATATATATATATATATATATATATATATATATATATATATATATATATATATATATATATATGTAAAACTTTGAATGCCGCCTGGGGCCCCAGTTTTGGTCCTGGAGTCACAATTTCTACAATTTAGAATCTTCACTATATATACAAGTTTTTGTGTAAATATTGGCATTTCTGGTGCAGTGGTTCTTGAGAAGAAAATTTTTTAACATTTTTCCTATCAATTTCTATGATAAACTGTAAACAGCTTAGGGCCCCAGTTTTTGCCCGGGGGTCACGAATTTTGCAATTTAGAATCTTAACTATATATAAAAGCTTTTGTGTATATAATGGCATTTCTAGTGCAGTGGTTCTTGTGAATAAGATTTTTAAACATTTCCCTTTGAATTTCTATGTTAAACTTTCAACCCCGCCTCGAGCCCCAGTTTTGGTCCGGGGGTCACGATTTTTGATATTTAAAATCTTCACTATATATACAAGCTTTTGTGTTGATTTATGGTGCAGTGATTCTTGAGAAGAATTTTTTTTAAACGTCTTTCCTATGTATTTCTATATTAAACTTACAACCCCGCCTGGAGCCCCAGTTTTGATCCGGCGTCACGATTTCTGCAATTTAGAATATTCACTATATATAAAAGCTTTTGTGTAAATATTGGCATTGGTAGTGCAGTGGTTCTTCAGAAGAGGATTTTAAAAAATGTACCCCCCCTTTTTAATTATTTCGAGGTTTTCTCCGCTTTGAATATTAACTGGCCTTTCATTTCTGCATTTATATTTACCTTCCCATAAGGATCCTTTTGCCAAATTTGGTTGAAATTGGCCAAGTGGTTTTAGAGAAGAAGTTCAAAATGTGAAAAGTTAACAAACGGGCGGACAGACAGACAGACGGACGAAGGACAAAATGTGATCAGAAATGCTTACTTGAGCTTTCAGCTCAGGTGAGCTAAAAACGATTTGGTCACCAATATTAGATGTATGGTTAAATTGTTTGCTGACGATACACCACTTTATATTGTTGTCGATAATGCTGACCCTTCAGCATGTTTATAAAATACATATCTTGAACAATTACATAAATGGCCAAAACAGTGGCTTGTGTCTTTCAACCCCACCGAAACGAAATTGTCTTACAATTTCTAATAAAGTCAAGAAACCCTTTCACCCCTCACTGATTTTCAATAATGTTCACCTGAAAGAAGTAAAACCCCATATATACCTAGGAGTTATTCTTAGTAGTAATTTGTCTTGGAATTTACATTTAGATGAAACAGTAAAAAAGCCTGCTAGCGCCTTTGTATGCTGCGAAGATTCAAGTATATCCTGATAGAAAATCTTTGTAAAAACTATATTTTTCATTTGTAAGACCAGTCGTAAAATACGCAGACATTATATGGGACAACATACCAGAATACCTGGTCAATAAGATTGAAAGCATACAGTTGGAAACAGCCTGAATAGTTGCGGGGGATAGACTTGCATCCAGGCATCTGTTATATAATGAAACGGAATGGGGACCATTATCAAAACGTAGGGAAAATCATAGTCTTATCCACCTTCACAAAATATATCACAATATAACTCTTAATTACTTATCCACAATCAAATGGTCTAAAAAAAACCTCAAGGACATAGCTACAACACAAGAACAAGGCACCCACGGCGGAAAATCAATTCAAGAACCCAGCTTTACTTGAATTCATTCTTCCCAGCTACAATGAAACAATGGAATGCATTACCCAAAAATGTGTAATCAAATCCTCCATTACGTTGCTATAAAACATACTTACATATCAGTAGGATTAACATTTCAAATTATTTTTATTTAGGAACCAGAATAGGTCATTTTTTCACTCCAATTAAAGTCTAGAATGTAGTGGTCTTAATCTTCAATTGTTTCAAAGAAAATTGAACGACTCACCTTTTTGTTTTTGCGGCGAAGTTGAAAGTACTGACCAATTTTAATTACACTCTAATGCATTTTCCAGAGTTAGGATCAATACAATCCTGACACTTACATATTTCTTTAATATTGAATTATTGTTATATGGTAAAGCCAATTCATCTGAAAGTGCAAACAACAATATTTTTACCTTGTCCAGAAATTTCTTGTTGAAAGCAAAAAAGTTCTGAGTTCACCTGTTGTTTTACTATAACTATTGTGTTACATTAAATATCTTATTTGTGTGTACGGTATAGTTGTACCAAGTATAAAACCTGTATACCTGTATGTTCACAAATATATAATCTTTATATAGTCTTACTCAACAACCTCATGTTACAATAGTAATATTAAGTAATTTTAGTCGTTTAGTAAAGAAATTATCTGTTGGTCTGTTACAATGTCTCATTACTCAACTCCAGCTATTCTTTACTTGCCTTTTATTTTCTTTTTTCCTTTCCCTACATTTTTCTTTATCAATGTTTATGTGCAATGTTATTGTACTAGAAAATTTCATTCACCTCGCATTTGTAAACTGACGAGAGCGAGATTAACATAAGCCTTTTGGCTTGTTTTTCAATCTGGTATGTACTGTTGCTGCAATATGTATGATGCTGATTTACTAAATAAAATATTGTTTAAACTACCTAAAAGCAGTTGTTAATGTCTTATCAGACAATTGGTTCCAAGTTGAAAATGATATTGATTAAGGATGCTTGCTGATGGTAAAACAAACGTGTTTGAAAAATTCCTTTGGTAGTTTTTTTTGTGTGTGTAAGGAAACGTACCCAAAAGTTTTGTTTTCGTTGCATCTTAAATATTGTGATTGGTGTTTTCCTTCCGATGTTAATGTAAATGTTCTTTTAAATGCAATATTTATCATATTTTTCGTCGTATAAATAGTGATATGATATGTACAATTAAAACTTCGAAAATTATATCGCTAAAACGTTGAAGTGGGGGGCTAGGTTAGTACCAGTTTGAAATAATATCCACAAATTATGCATCTCACTTACATTTATAGCTACAAAGATATGTCAATGCCCTTCTCTAGATATTCAAATAATTCCACACTGAGAATAGATGTTAATGAGGACAAGTAGATTGAAAACATTGATTGACACGTGATATCAGTTGTAAACATGAACTGTTTTTACGTTATTCCAAAAGTACAACAGGCTATGATTGACCGCGGTATTTTGTTGCTTTCTAAGTCGCAATAAACGAATTAACTTTACGTTGATTATGTGAAGTGTACTTCTTAATATTTATTTTAATGAATGTAAAGCAAAAACATGATTTAAATCATTATGCAAGTGTATCAATGAATAAAACCCAGGACAAATACATCAAGACAATGTTCCTTAATTATAACAATATTTATTAAAACAAAAGACATGAAGATGTCACTGCATAGGTAACAAAAAAGTGCGAAGCGTACATGTAATGTATGCGCAAATATCGAAGTTCGCTGGATGCCTCATGCACGTACAGACACAACTGTGATCGCCCTAAGCCGACTCTTTTCAGATGCAACGCTATGAATTATTAAATATACACTGAATATTTTCTTGAAAAAGATTCTTTGCGAACCAGTACATATTCTGTTTTCTCGTTCAAAACATTCATTGCTATCTCGTTTGAAGGCTACGTATGAAAATAATGACGAATGGCATCTGTTGCTTATTCTCTAGAAATTACGTAATACGTCAATAACTATTAATTTGGCAAAAACCTTTGTTTCTGTTTATAACGACAATCAATCAATGTCAAGTCCAATAATCATGCACTCACGATTTGCAACCAATGATATCATTTCATTAATTTTCAGTTTGCAATTTAAAATGACATGTCATGAATGATTACAAATGTATTTCGAAAAGAGAAACTGAATGTTGAAGTACGATTGAAATATTGAGGTTTTTAGCCGAATATTTCGGGAAATAGAAAAGCTCGAAGCCTATTCAACGACACCAAATCAAAAGATAATTGAAAGAAATACTAGGATAGCTGTGTTTCTTCAATGGTTTTTACATACAAAAGATCCGGTGAATTTGATTGAGAACTTACTAGTTTTTAAAATCGTGGTATACCATAGAAATAATCTTCACAAATCATGGATTCATTCCTTTTGTATTGTTGGTAATGTACATGTGCATGTATCTGCGACTTATCAAAGCCATGGGCTCTCAAAGTTACCAGGCTAACCCAGAATTTGACAATAGGATGTTTATAAAGGAACCGTTATACAGCAGGACAACGGGTTCTCTCCTTAGTTGCAGCGTACTTTGTGGCAACGGATGCAACTGTTTCAACTTCAACCTACTGACGGGCATGTGTCTTCTCTTTGCTTCATGTTATCCCTTGCGTACATGTATGACAGTCCCTGAAAATGGTTGGCGTTTTTTCTTCGATCCTTCTGTAAAACCGAACGGTATGTATATGGTTTTTAATAATGACATGTCGATTTTTAAGCAATTCAAAATAAAATAATGCACAGTTTAATTGTTGATGAACGTACCTCAGCAAGTATTACTGACTACACCCTTTTACACGAAACAGTGTGACCATCTACACATATATAAAATATTGCTAGCATTTTGTTTTTAAGGGGCCGATCTATGCTCGACAGTCTTCTAGCGATCGTCTGGTTTGCATTCGTCCACATTTTACTTCTGTACATACATTTAAATGTGCATAAGTTCCTAAAAATATCAAAAGCGTCATTTTTTTATTTATTAAACTAAATTGTGCACAAAAAATCCAACTGTGCATCCTTGGTTATTGACAACTCCTCGCAAAAGCTTGATATTGCTTAATCAAATAAAGACGGATGAATACGATAAAATTTTCCAGATATTATATAAGTTTATCGCTTACATTTTATTTTGGAGACCGTGCCCAATAAGAAATTTAATAAATAATATATATTTTTTTCACGGTCTCCCCAAAAATGTAAACGATAAACTTTTATAATAACTTAATTTGTGATTTTTTTTTTTGCAATAAGTAAACATGATCTAAACCATGATGAATTATTGCATTAGAAATGCATCAATACCCATTTTATAAAGAAATATTATAAAGAATTATATTCAAATGATGATTTTAAAGTGGCAAAAATATGGTGGGTTTTTTAAAATAACATATTTACACAAATTCAAATTACACTAAACATAATTCATTTACTTTTTTTTTTGTTATTCTGTATTATTTGATATACTTCAATTCGTTAAATAAGTGTTAAAAAATGTCAGCTTGTTGCTTATAGCGCAAACATGTTAAAAATTTGCTGAGTTCATCAAACTGATTATTATAAGGAGTATATCGCATCATTTATTGAACAAGTCATTATATCTATCATTTAAAATTATGGGTACACGTTTCCTGTGTTAACACTCTACAAGGCAAAACCATTTCTTATGGCGTAATTTATTTTTGAAAATGTGTCAGAAAAAAAAATCGGGGAAAATAGGTACATTTAACAACGAGCACAAATATTTAATCAAATTGATATTTTAATTTTTCGTTGTTAACATTTTTAGAAAAATAAAACAATTAATTTTGGATCTACTGTTCATTAATTAATTAAATACAATCACTCTTTAAACTGATGAGTTTCGAATTGACTAATCTTTTATGTAACATTGTATTACATTGCATTGCAGAGAATGAGCAAACTGGTTTCATTGTTTTGTTTATGGCAAGTATGAAATTTTCCACGAAGGATATATATTTTTCATCCAAGAAAGGTGCATGCATGGATATAACAACATCAGCTCGTCTAGACCATACACTAAAACAACAGAGCGATAGAAAAATCACCGTACCTTCGAGTCATCATATTATTATGCCATCTGCAATTGCACTGGAAAGCTTTAAGAAGGAAGTGAAGTCAATATTCATCGAAACGTTTGATGATGTGTTTGTCGTAACTCATGACTATTTTACTGGTTCTATCGGAAGCACTGCAATAAGTCCACTTCATAAACTATCGACCAATTATGTTGTAATATCGACAGAACCAACAATCTCTAAGAGTCAGTTTGCGGTAGCTGCAACCGAAGACAATACGATAATTTCAATAACGTTTAAGATGAAACAAAACCTTACGTTGTATATCGATAAGAAATCATTTCTGAATGGAGATGTATACAACTTAACACTTGATCGATTTGAAACATATCAAACTGCCCATAAAACGGATTTGACAGGAACATTTATTGAATCATCTGCACCTATCGCAGTTTTTTCGGGAAATATTTTTAATAAGCTTGAAAATATAGGTGCCTTTGACCATCTTATTCAACAAGTTATTCCGACGAGAGAATTAGACAAAACATATATAGTTCCCCCAAATTCAAATGATCGAAGTACGAAAGTTCGTATAACAGCGACAGAAAACAGCAACATTTCGTACATGATTAATGGAATAACTCACACAGTAACAATAAATAAATTGGATTCTTTCGACACCATTATATCCAGTAAACAAGTGTGTGTGATTGAATCAAATACACCAATCACTGTCACCAGTTTTAGTTTAGTGTCTAGCAGTTCTACAATGTGCGATCCTTCGATGACGGTTGTACCGGGGATAAACCAATATATAGATTACTATAAAACAGTGATGCCATCCAGGTTCAATTATAACTATGTTACTATTATGATAAAACAATCTTTTAAAGAATCTATCCGAATTAACAACACAATGACAAACGGAGGCAATATTGTATTTGAAGAAAATGTATCAGTCATGAACCTAACATACAACGTGAGGTCTATTAGAGTACCGGAGGGTGAGCTTACCGTGTCTACAGTGGATGGGAAAAAATTTGGACTGATGTTTTCGGGATGTAAACAGAAAGCAGCATATCGTTTTTCTGCGATATTGATGTAAAACCTCAACTGTACTATTTGGTTCGGGCTGGGTCCGTGTAAATTATTGCCGGAGTGCATGTATATGCAGTGTTTCGCTCATATAAAAATGACATCCTATGAAATACAGTTTCATCAATTTGTAAATGTTTTACTTGTTTGCCATTTCGTAAAAAAGAAAATGGTTGATAATCAATCCATATTTTTCAAAAGAATACCCGACAAGACGTGGCTTTCATGTGTTTAAAATGACATTAAGATCAATAATCAAGTGGCTTAATGGCTGGAAACAATTAGCGGTGTTCGTGTCAGCCGATTCAGTTTTTAATAATGATTTCCACATACAACACTCGATACAAATTATCCAATATTAAGTTTGCAAAGTAAAACCTTGATATAAAATCTTTACGAGACTAACAGCAACAGAAGGCATTGCAAAAAAGTGTAACATTGTACGGTGAAAGAAAACATTACAGTGTGTTTTGGTAAAGAGAAAGTTGTAAGTGCATTTTTAATGCTTTTTATATATGTTAAATATTGAAAATTCTGGATATCCGTGTAGGACGAAAAAAACCCCAACTGGAATGATATTTTTACTCAGTACTTATGTACTAACATATCTAAGAAAACTAACAGACGTAAGAAATATTCCAAACTAAGCTGTTCAATTGATTCGCAATTGTACTTTAACATAAATATGAGATTATATACTAAAAAAGTTAATTTTTTTAACGTTTCTACTTTGCAACACTTGTGTTTTTTCGTAGAACGTTATAATTTTTTTTAGAATATCGTATTTCAAATAGCTCAAAAGTAGGACATTGTAGTTCTTTAAAGTGTTGTTGTTACTGTTGTGGTTGTTGTTGCTTTTGTTTTCGAAAAAAAAATATTTAGATCAGTATAATCATTTTAATGATAACTTGCAATATGTGTTACAAATTTGAGCATTTGTTGCTTAAAATGACAAAAAGATCGGAAAAAAATGTCGTTTTATTCGTATTTCAGATCAAACACATATTTGGTCATTACAACGTTTTTTACTACGAGTTGAATATATATACTGAAATGCAATAGATTGAGGATCATACTGCACAGTTAATTAAAAACAGACTTCAAATCTATATGGAGTGTGGTTCTACTCAATAACATTTTAAAACTAAGATATATGTTTTTGTTCGTTACAAATGATAGATAATGAGAAGGGAAAAAAACCCAAACATATAAGATAAATCTATTTCCGTGTGAGTTTATTGTCCACGCACCCTCCCTTAAGTATAGAATGTGTAGTTTTAGATTCATACTTAATATAAAAGTTTGTCAAAGTGTTGTTTAATTGTGAGTTGTTGTCGTTTTTTCTAAGGATTTTAACATGTATATCAATACCATACTTTGATACCCCCTTTTAGAATGGGATTTCAATATCATGTCACGATTATAGTTAAAATCTTAAAGTATTTTTTCTCCTAAATTTCATTTTTTTAAACTGATTATTACATGGGATACTTAAACAATTGTCTCTTAAACGTTACACAAATTGATCTTGTTGGAGATTTAAATTGCTATTTAATAGTATCGCACACAAAACAGGCAATGACAACGTATTTTCCTTCTGAGCGGCCCTTAATATGGATAAACAATCAATTAAGGATAATGATGTACAAAAAATACTCTTAAAAAAAAAGTTGTAATATTTGTTTACTCAGTGACACATTCTGAATCTAGAATTAATAGATTTTATTTCCTTTTAAAAATTATAAAAGTCCCAAAAACCCCAATACTAATATGTTTCTTTGTCTATTTTATTCAGGGTTCTTTGACCGCCCATCCTTAATTATTGTGTAGAAAAAAGGAAGAAAAATATATACATGCTTAATATTAGAGTTCGTTAAAGGACTGTGTTGTTGTTGTTATTGTTGATGGTATTGTGTTGCTGTTTGTTGTTATTGTAACTGTTGTTGTTATTGTTGTTGTTAATATTGTTGTTGTTGCTGTTGTTGTTTTTTCAGAATTATTTTGAAATTTAGATGATTTTGTATCCTTCTATATATACTTATATTTGAATAAGATTGCAATATATTATATTGCAAGTTTTGGGAAATTTAAATAAATTTGGATCTAAATTGATTTTCACGTTTTTACCGGTTTTATTATACAAATATTATTTACTTTGAAATCACAGGTTTTATGGCCATTCTATTTGCACAAACAAATAAGGGATAATGCTGCAGACTCTCTTTGATGACCTGCTATTCAAAATTAACTTAAGTGTGTTACTAGTTTAACAACATTCTGAATCTAGAATAAGATGATTACTTTTTTTTTCTTTTGAAAATAATAGATGTTGTCAAAAAAGACCAAATATATGTTTTAAGTCAATTTTGTTCCCTAGGTAATATACGTTTTTAGGTACATAAGTAATAGTACAATTTGTCAATGTGGTGTTTGTGTATGTGTTATTGTTGCAGAAATCGTGAAATCTTTGGCGTTTAAACTATTTTTGCAAAATTACTTCTGCATGCTAAAAAATGGGACATTAAGTATTTAACTCCAAGACGGTGCATCCCAATGTTGAAGGAAAAAATTTAGTCGTTGCTCATTTAAATTGAAAATTTGAAAATTAAAAATGTAAAACAATACACTTATAAATCTATGGACACTGCATCTGCATGATATATGACTAAAAATTTCGGTTTCAGTAATTACAAATTCCCATTGCGTCGATAACTTAAAAAATTGTGGCAAGAAGCAAAAACAACTTATTTTTTTTCGTGTGACAAAATTTATCATATTGACCATATTTTCTTAATTTGTAACACTCGTACACATTTATGTGCAGTAAAAAAGTTAACAAAATATGTTGTTAAATAATGTAAGCAAAGATCAAACTTATAGTAAACAAAAGATGTTTTCTTTAAATAATGTTGTTGTGGATTTTATGTACAATAAAAGATATTTGAAAATGACATTTAATTTTTTTTCTTTTCTTTTAATATTGGTACTCCTTTCGTAATAACAATAATAATTTGACAATACATGTAAACTGGAAGGAAACCATAAGGATAACGTCAGCTAAATACAGAAGAATATCAATGATTGTTTGATGTATCGGCATACCCAGCACAAAATGATTATCATAATAATATTGTACTTCATCAAATTATATACGGGATCCACCTAATGACAAGTAAAAAGTGGAGTCAAATGTCATTGCGAGGTCAATTGTTTTGAATTGCATACTGATCATATCAGCACCATACCATAACTCAGATGGACAAAACATTACCAATAATTCCCTGTTCTCTGTTGTATTGACCTGGGTTTTTTTTTTAGCGAGCTCTAAGAACCAGTGCGCGCGGGAAAAAGAACGAGCTAAACCTACAGATTCATCAAGAAAATTTTTTGTATACGTCCCATAATGCTCTCTAATGTTTTCTCCCGTGGCGCTATGCCAAAAATGGCTAACGTTTAACTCGTAATTTAGGGCGCCTTGAGGTTTGAATACACGTTTTGAGTACCGCAAAAGCTTCGGTGATACCCAAGATATTTTTTACATGCTTCCATTCCTTCGTATTGAGTCGAGATACGTAAACAAGTGAATATATATTTGAACATGTGACGTCACAGTGATCTCGCGCTAGATTTCCCGCGAAAAATTTAGAGGTGGATCAAACATCTGTAATGAGTGTACTAAAGCTTTTTCAAACTGCGATACCTGCTTTGTGGTTTTTTCTATGTATCTGTTTTTATCTATTCATCACCATCACTGAAGGTTTTTTCTTCAGAATCTTAATATAGCATGCGCGGACTATTATAAATGAAAGGTAAAGCACGCAAGACAACTTTCAAAGAACACGTACAGGTCGGCTACAAGCAGAGGCCAATGGGCCACATCGCTCACCTGGACAACTATAACTACAAAACAAATCAGCTTTATGGAGTCATCTCCACAATGTATTAAAAAAGATCCAGTACAAACAAGATTTTAATGTTTTCTTTATATATTCTAACATTGAGAGACTCACAACATCTTGAACAGTTTTTCAATTCAGCGAATTATTACTTGATTATGATAGATAACGTGATGCATAAAAATGTATGCAAGTCAAAAAAGCGAAAATTTTGTTCATGTTTGCTAAAATCTTTTTTTATTTATTTATTTTTTTTTCACTTCATATTTATATCCCATCTGGGAATAGTTTATCCTATTAGGGCAGTTGGTTTCAACCTCGCAAAATCACCTCATCGATATCTATATAATCTACTTAAGGCATACATGTGCCATCAAGAAACATGGCTGTATCACGGCACTTTGTCCAAACATAGTGCCAGTCTGCAGCCACCGAAAAATCCTATTTTTACTACATATCTGCCCGTCTACTCAAATTGAGAATCCAACAGTTTTTTTATGCACATATAAAAGGTATAATACCATGTCTACCTTTACATTAACGAAACAGATTATAAAAGTCTGAAAAAAGTTAACGCTTCCTTACCGTAAGTTTCAGCCAACTCTTTGGTCCAACCACAGCGGCTTGTGTAGAAAAAAAATCATTTAAAAAGTTGATACCTCGGACAAAAAAAAATTATAATAATAAAAAAAAGGTACCATTTTCTAAACGATGATAAAACCATCATCATTCGATAAATAACAGCTTAACAACTACTTCTTTTCCTCTGTTAACGGTCTGCGGGTGATATAAAATCACAAGAACCACTTGTCGAACTCGAAACATCCGTTTGTCCTTTTGAAAGTGAAAACAAAATGAAAGCGGTTCCGAGTCAATTCGGTTTATTGTTAGCTCGGCACCGCAAGTCTTGATTAACTGCACAGTATAATTAACTCTGCATGTGCTATTTTCCCAATATTACAGCACGTCGACATTTCCTGTTTTGTTTATGAAATTATGTTTTTAGTTTATTCATTCATGATTTCTTTCTTTCTTTATTTGTTTAGTTTTTTATTTATTATTTCATAAATCAGATCAAAGGTAAATTGACTGGATGTTAATCTTTCTGAGTCAAAGTGATGGATTTTTAAAAATCGAATTATAAGTTAACTAATACATGTATAATATAGAAATCGAAGTTAGGTCTTGCTCTTCAATACAATTTAGGCTACACATTCATGAAAGTAAGTTTATTCAGTATGAAATAACAAGTACGAAATAGGTCTCATTGATTCATCACTACATGATCGAAGAATTTGTCAACACTGGGGGAATCCATCTCACGTGTTCGTGTATCGCCAAAAACGCGCTTTTTTAATGTTGATGGCAGCGTTTATGGAGTCTTATTTTTTTAAGAATTACAGAGCAAGAGTGTAATACGCTGCGGTAGTCATCGTTTTAGATTAAGCTTCAAAACTGTACAATAAGTTACAATGTACATGTACATTGTATATGTTGTAGTATACATTCCGTTTCGTTTATTATTTCTTAAAGAAAAACTGTATCAGTTTAAACAAACCAAATACATTCATGCATATGAAAGAGTATCTTTTAGCAGATAATTTTAAAAAATGGATTTAAAAATACATGTATTGAACTTGATAAACTGGATAATATAATAATTTATCTCATACGTGTGGTGTATACTACCCGTGTGATAAACCTTTGCTTTATCAAACGGGTGATGCTTTATCAAATACTTCCGGTCCGAACTATTTTTGACACAGCCCCTCGCTTTAACGCTTCAGGACCTATTTTCGAATACTTTCTAGTATTTTCCATATAACTATATCTACTACCAAAAATTGATTTAAAATGGATTTTGTCGAAGATTTAAATTACAAATATAAAGGAAAACACATAACTGTGAAGTTTATAAAACTGCAAATCACGTTAGCTATCAAGGAGTTCATTCTGACGACGCAATGCAAACAGGACGTTTTGGTTGTGTTTCTATACAAGAACTTACCGAAATAATGTCTCCAAAGACTTTTATTTCACCAGCAGTAAGCATCCTAATTCAATATTTTCAACTTCGAATCATTTGGCTGGTGTTCGTATTATAAAACATCAACAACTGTTCCTCGTTCGAGTCAATTGAAAACTAACGAGCATTCGCAACTTTGTGTATGTCAACAAAGTTGATTATTCAAGTCTTCTTATCAGTATTTCCATTTAATTAAGTGATTAAGCTCTAAGAAAAGTTATTTACAGATAAACAATTATTTCAAAGTTTATTTCAGTGAAACTTTACATTAAAACAGTTATATTTATCTCTGAAATGACGTACTAAATTGTATTGCGCAAGGTCACAATAACCGCATAACATAACGTTGCATCATCGTTTAATCTTTGAAAAAAATCAATTCGGGTCATATTAGGGGCTGTCTCAAAAGCTTCATGATATAAATCAAATTGTATGAGATAAATAGAACATCTATAATTGTGTGATTTTATATTTGCTTTATCCAACTCGTTGAAATGGTTATATTCGCTCGGCAAGCCTCGCGAATATATACACCATTTCAACTCGTTGGATAAAGCAAATATAAAATCACACAATATAGATATCCTCTATATAACTCACTACTTGAGTAGGCTACTGTACGTCAAACAAACACATATTTACTTCACTATGATTTACTTTTCTGTTTTAATTGACAGTTCAAGAATATAAACGATAAAATATTGCCCATTTTTTTTTTTCAAATTGGTAAAATAAACTACACCAGATGCCATGGAAACGGTGTCGTGGTTGTGGATGTGTCTGCTTCTTTTGCAATTACTGAGGAAAGTGAAATGTTTCCATAAGTTATACAATGCTACAAAAATATTATCAAACTATTTACATTAAGAATGTTTCTGAGGAAAGTGATATGTTTCCATAAGTTATACAATGCTACAAAAATATTATCAAACTATTTACATTAAGAATGTTTCTGAGGAAAGTGATATGTTTCCATAAGTTATACAATGCTACAAAAATATTATCAAACTATATACATTAAGAAGGTTTCCTCCCTATATTTTCTAAAAACATCAATTTAAATCCATACTGCCATGCGCTGACAAGACTGAAATCCATATGTACGTATTTCAGTAAAAAAATGTCACATTAATAAAAAGCAAAAATTTAAATAAGACATCAATTGACGATGTAAAAAAAATAAATATAGATACTTGCCATTTTAAAATCTAAATGATGCATGTATAACAGATTTAGAAAATTAGACTACTGACTGTATATTCTGACGCAAGCAACAAGGTCGTGCTTTGGATTGCGTAGATTTCTGTCTTGCCATACATGCATGGATTAAAATCAATTTCCTTAAGAAATAAAGGAATTCATACTTAGTGGGGGTAACTATAAAATAATGAACTTTTCAAAACTTTCAGATTTCTTTAAAGCTTAAAGGTACTCACCAGAATCACCGTTAGTGCTTTGGACATGGTATAAAAACGTTGCCAAAATAGCCAGAGAAATGAAGGACATGATCAACAACGTAAACAAAATCAACAGGACGGCGTACACCCTTGCCTTGGATTTCTTATTAGTGTCCAAATACCCCTTTGACTGATAAAACATAGCGTAAAACAAATGGCAATGCATCAAATTACTGTTGAATCATACATGCAAGTATTTTTGGTGACTCACTTTTCATGGTATTCAAGGATATCATTCTCCCACGAATTTACATTTTCGACGAAAACAAATTTTGAAAGCGTAAGATTTCCAACTGAAACTGAAAACCAACGAATGAACGGAAATGCATTCCCAGGAATAAGCAACAAACCCATAATCCATGAAAATTGGCCCCTCGAATTTAAATGAGTCAAAGGTACATTGTAATTTACCACTATACTCATATGCATATAAATATTATCCGATCGTTCTACATGTAATTGTAACAAATGAAAACCGTTTATTTAATTACGTAGGAGCTCTCTCTCTCTCTCTCTCTCTCTCTCTCTCTCTCTCTCTCTCTCTCTCTCTCTCTCTCTCTCTCTCTCTCTCAGCTTATTCAAACAATGAACGACTTGTGAATTTGCTTTTAAAAAGGAAGCGGGTATTGATTATATTCGGAACATCTGTAAAATTGAACGTAACGCAAATAGAAAATTTCTTGATCGTTTTATATTTTATATTGGATTACATTTATTGAAGACATTGAATAAGTTTATTGTTTTAAGATTTAAAGAGACAGAGTGCTCAGTGCAATAAAGAAATAAATGAACAATGTGGTATGCATTATTTTTCTGAAAAAATAATAATAAAAAAAAATTGAAGATATGTTTTTGTAGATAGAGATATGGTTCCATGTACATAGGGTTATTTCATAAAGTACCTGGCATCCTATTTGGAGATAGTTGCTGTTTAAATCCTTGTTTTGATCAACATAAGCAAGATACAGGGCTCACAATTCTTTGTCATGTAAACAATGCTCGTGCTCTGTTTTTGTTTACATGAGTTCAATATACCAAATCAAAATCTTTTTCAAGCTGATTTGTATATCTCCTTATTCATTTTGAGCATAAATAAACAGTTCTGAACTTTTAACACATTCATTCTAGGTCAAAAACTGGAATTTTCACTTCAACATTCAAAATGTAAACAAAAGCTCTGTGTAATCGCTTATAACTCAACGAATGACACTCAAATGTATTACAAATGTATTACTGAAGTATTATAAACAATAAAATCGAAAAATTATTTACCATAATCGTGACGATGCCCCGTTAAGTTATATGGAATATTGATGTTATAATATATAGACTTCTTATAAACAACCACCTTTACCTTTTGAAAAAAAAAACCACCATAACGTGTAACTGATTTATTTTTTTTTTTAGTTAACTATGCATGCATGTCTGGGAAAAGGATATTTAAACACACGTCTGCCTTATCATATTTGTTTTCTCTACAAAAGGTATTTTATTCAATTGTATGCATTAGTCTTTCTCTTAATACTAGAAATCTGGAATATAGATGCTGTACCTGGGGTTCAAATCGGGATTCCAACGGTAGATTTTTCTTTAACTGTGGCAGTCCATTTCTACTGTACTTCTTCATTTTGTTGTAAACTTTTTGAAATATGGTAAAGGTTAATCTGCAAGTTCCATTTGATAAAAAAGGTTTAGTATTACGTATCAAATTGTATACATGTACCGTACTGTCCTCTGTATATGTTAAGATTTTTTTTTTGGTTTTAGGAAATTTATAAATGTATTCTACTATTCTCAACTAAGTTTCTTAAATATCCAGGAAATATTTGTTGGTATAATGATTTTATCTTCTATACCAAAGCTTGACAAAAAATGTCATTACAATTTAACAAGAATGGATACCATAAAAAACAGTATTCTTAGATTAATTATTTTATTTATTTACAATGTAATGAAAAAAAATACTAAGAAGAACCCAAAATATATTTTTGTTTAAAGATTCTTAATATATGTCATAAAAAAACAAACATTTTTTTATGATATAAAAAATGATTATAAATACAAAACCGTAAGTTGTGCGAAAAGTTATAATAAACATCTACTTCCAATCTATCTTTTTTACGTTCGTCCTTTTTTTTTTACCAAAAAAGCTGTAAATCCTTAAAATACAAGATCTTCGGGTCTATTGGTCCTAATCTGAAAAAAAACAAGACCGGATTGACAACCTGGGAGCTTCATTACCGTACGTGTTAAGGAGTTTCAAATTACAGCGCACAAAACAGTTCGTTAGTTTTTGACTGATTTACTTTATTTTCTCACAAATTCTGAGGGAAAAGTAGTACTATTAAAATCTGCAGGCAATTTAAATCTGATATCGTCATTTTACTTGCCTTAGACATTCTTCAAAACACGCTAACCTACTTTGGAAAATGAAATATGTTAAATTTACGAGTCGTCATTTTTACTTGTAAAAAAACTGCACTACTTCACTTTGTATGTATTTGTAGCTAAATGTTAAATGTTACACGCCCGAAACTTCAGCTCCTAGGTCATCCATCCGAATTGTTGTCCATGTATTAGCTTTGTCCTAGGTTAGTATGCGACTTATTGTTTTGCTGACATGCGGATGAATAAAACGTATTAAACTACATGTAACCCATTTGCTTTTTACTGATTAAAAAAAAAAAGAAAGAAAAGAAAAAATAACCGGATTAAATAGCCTTGTAACAACCGTTAATGATACAACGCCGATTAATGATATAAATATCATTAAGCGTTGCAATTGCAACGCCTACTGCTATAAATTATTGCATTAACAGTTGACATCGCCAACGCCTAATGCTATATCGCCGCTTAATGATAGAATTGTATCATTAAGCATCACAAATGCACATCAGCCCTAACGCTTAATGAAACAAGCAAATATCTACACCCTCAACCGCTAATGATACAAACTTTTTTATCATTAAGCGTTGGAGTCGCACCATTTAATGATACAAAATTGTAAAATTGAAAGCAGTCGTTGATGAAACAACATTATTTCATTTCCCTATATTTTCTCAGCATAAGTAAAATGTTATTTTCTACTATTAAAAGTGTCTGTACTGTTTTGTACAAGTTCTTCCTTAACTATGAAACTTGAGATAGATAGATAGATAGATAGATAGATAGATAGATAGATAGATAGATAGATAGATAGATATATAGATAGATAAATAGATGATAGAGAGATAATTTTGGATCCACAGCTAGATATTATCACTCCTATTGATATACAACTGTTCCTCGGGCTGCAGAAAACTGATGACAATAGTACTTAATTTTTAAAAACGATATGAATAGTTCTGTCCATATCATGGGGTTATCTTTTGTTAAACAAACATAACCGGGTAAGTTTTAACCTCTGAACGATTTACATTATCAAATAAAATATCTGTGAACACTTGAGAGAGAAATAGGTGGACTTGATACATTTTAACAGGGGTTTTCGTAGAAAAAATCCGATATTAAAATGGCAAGTGGGCGGCGGTCTTTGGGGTACCAAATTAGTCTTGCAGACCAATTGTACATATATTAAAGTAGTGCATATTACTTGAATTTTGATTTTTGATAATTTATGCTAAAAAACAAAAACAAAAACAAAACAAATAAACAAAACCGGTTGAACTTACAGTTACGCTATCCATAACGTTTACAACTTAACCTCTATTCTATCCAGTATCCGGTATCATGCATTCTTAAATCATTATTCTATCCATTCTATCCTATCCTTCCCATCCATTCTATCCTATCAGATGAAAATTTTGAATGACGTTTTCAAAAAACGAAAATTTTTGTCAATTCTTTTGAAATCTTCACATAAGAATTTTTTAAGCAGAATAATTTAACAGCTTTGTTATAAAACGTAATTATATTTGAAAAAGTTGTAATTTAAATTTCACTGAAGTTTTAAAACAAGATTACCATTACTATTTCGTTCTGTGAAAAACAATTCTGGAAAATGTTTGAACTCAAGCTCAATTCTGATTGGCTGGTCGATGCAGGATAGGAGGGATATAATAGAACAGTTTTATTCTATCTTTTATTCTGTATCCTGTATCATGCATTCTTTGTCCAGCATCCTATTCATTGTAAGCTTAATGGATAGCAGCATTGTAGTCATTTTCGTGCATAATATTACAAATGGGGTACTTGCATTATATTACAGTACGCTTACCCTCCTCTCCAGATAAATCCTCCTACAGTTTTTAAAATAAGAAGGTTTTGTTTTGCAGATCAATTGTACAAATATCAGAAATGTGCATATAATTTGGGTTTTGATTTTTGATAATTTATGAAAAATACCAGCTGTAATCATTTTTTGCGAATATAGGGTACTCTTATTATCTAGATAAATCCTCCTACAGTTCTCAAGTTAAGATTTTGTTTTGTTTTTTAGATCACTTTTACATTTATCAGATATGTGCCATCTTCGCTAGCCAAGGGTTTTCGGTCTACTACGCTCCCCATAAACCCTTGGCAGATCTTATTACGAAAACTCGGTGACAAGCTTCGTTTTATGATTGGCTGCAACTGCAAGTAGCTGATCCAATCGCAGCGTTTAAAACAGGGGATTGTAAATAAACTTTAAAAGAAACACACGTGTGATCTTTGGTAAAACTTGAGACACAATTAAGTGCTCGAGTACATTGCCTCCCCAACGATGGTTTAACCTGATCGCTTTAAAAAATGATATATTTTTACTGCATGTGATTTAACAGAGATTTACAAACTTGTCAAGGCTCGCGTGATAGTATGGGAAGTAAACATGGCGAATGTAGAAGTTGCCTATCCCGTTAGTATATACGTCCTTGCACATGATTATTGCTTTTAAAGGTTCAATGAGGTTTTATGGCATGAATACTTTCATATATCAGCGACGTTCTCACCCCCGGTACAAGTCCTTACAAACACTATGAATAAAATATGCCTTGCTTTCTGCTGGTTATATCTTCATTCCTATTTAATAGTATCATTAATTCTCGCTAGTCAACATGATGTCAAGTTGTATTTATGCCGTAGCGTGTTTATAACCCGTTGTTACATTCGATTAAAATGTAAATTTCTAAGGGGCGCAACTCAAGTTGCTCACTAGATAGCGCCACTGCATCACCGAGTTTTCGTAATGAGATCTGCCAAGGGTTTATGGGGAGCGGAGTGGACCGATGGATATGTGCATATTCAATGATTTTGATTTTTAGCAATTTATGCGGAAAATACCAGCTGTTGAACTTGGTCATTTTATTGTAAATAATATATCAGATAGATATACCTTATTTGTCCAAATAACTCCCTCTACATTTTCAAGATAAGATTTTTTTTATGTTCTTTCTTTTTGCAGATCATTTGTCTAAATATCTAGATGTCCATATTACAGTGGGGCTTCATATATCTGGACGCCAAAGATCTGGGCGCTTCAGTTAACGGACAATTTTATTTGGAAACAGATTTTTTATACGCTATTTTGTCCCATATATCGGAATTTTGCGTTCCGGACGGTCTGTTTTTACCATAAAACACGGTTTATATATACATTTTCCTTCATTTAACCGGACGTAAGATTTAATGGTACTCCAATTGATACTATAGAAAGATTAGGCCAGTCAATTTAGTTTCACGCTTTTTCACCTGCTAACCCCCATGTGTAGCTGGTATAAACACTCTGACTTCCCAAATCACTTTCAAATATTACGAACATTGCTGGTTTGACAGGATTAGGCACGCCTCACTGCAAGTGGCTTGGGAATCGTTGCACTGTGCACCTGTCAAGTGACACAACTTTTTAAAACACTCCTCAACTTCAAAGGAAGAATGTGCTTAATAAATCTGGAACGTTTTTCATGGCTTTGTGGTATTTATATTCAAAAAAGTTATTTTAAACGAAGTGTCTCATGAATGCCTTGTTAGATTAAGCCGAAACCTGACGTATAGGAAGAAAAAGATAAGGAAAGCATTTCAATTGATCGGAAGTGCATTGGTGGAAAATTGACGTGTCTAGATATAGATTGTTAAAAACCTAACGTAAATAGGTTCATTTCACACTTAGACACAATATATTTAGCTACATGTGCATTTTGCTATTATTATATTTTGGTTAATATTTCCTGACTAAAAACAGGGTTTCCTTATATTAAAACAGGTGAATATCGAAGGAAAATTCTATATTTTTGCTATTTAGTATGAAAGGCAAAGAAAACAGTATTAACACCCATTAAAACATATCAATTATCATTTATGATGAAAAAATATACTCATTTCAGATATCCGAAAGCCTTACCTATCCGGACGATTGGACTTGGGGACAAAATAGTCCGGATAAATGAGGCTTCACTGTACTCAGATTTTAAATGTTCAAGAAAACATGAGAAAAATACCAGTTGTAGAACTTGGTCATTTCTTAACAAATTGTTGTATATAGCGTACCCCATTTGGCCGGAAAACTCTTGTACAGTTTTCAAGATAAAACTATTCTTTGCAGTTCTATTGTACATATACACAATATGTGCATATTACTTGTATTTTGTTTTGGTGAAATACCAGCTATATGTATTGAACTTCGTAATTTGTTCCATTATATTGCACACACGGTGCATCATTTGTCCAGATAACTCATCATGTAGTTTTGAAGATATGAAGCTATTGTCATTTCAATTGTACAGATATGCACAATAGAGATAAGAATCATACTTTAATTTTTGATAATTATGAAAAATACTTAAACGAAATTATGACCATGATTATTTCGTGTCGGGATCGGCATTAGGTAGTGTTTATCAATTCAGGGTCGACAAAAATACGGGCATTGTTCCAACAATAGAAAACTCTACAGATCTATTTGTTAACGCCAACACTGGAGGCGCCTGACTGGACTGAAGGCGCTGTGCACTGGGATTTCCAGTGACCGTATTTTCGGCAATTGTAGCAGATATCGTATGGCGACGGTTGTCTACGTTGTTTTGTGTAGGGACGAAAGGAACGCTGAAAAGACGTAGGAGCTGGACTGCGATCGTCAGAAGGAGTAGAAACAGTTGCAGAAGGTTTCTTGTAAGGACGATAGCGCCGTCTCTCTCTAAGTGTGCGGAGTGCGTGATTTACAGCTTGGCGCATGCGCTTCTCGTCGTCCGAGTCAGAGGCGAGGTCGTCACTTTCATATTCCCGCACTGTTGTCCAACCGGCCGGAGACTTGTCCGCAATGCGAATGAGTTTGTTTCTCCTAGATAACTTAGTAATGATGGAAGAAACAATATTGGCAGATGATGAATCTTTAACAGACAAACGTTTCTGTAATTTCGTTAAGTCACTCATTATTTCTGAATTGAAATTGAACTGAATTTTGTTGCCTTCGTGATTAAAGTTAACGGATACCTCTTTCTTTAATTGCTTAGCTAAGGAGTCAAAGTCATTACCGGTTGAAAGCTGGTCCTTCAGGTTCTCAAGTCCAAATAGGATTTAAACAGGTTAAACGTATCAGCAATATCCGAAGTAGCCTCTGGTCTGTTGGGCCCTGTATTTGGAATTATTGGTGCCGTATGAGTGGAGGGCTCGTCAAGAATAGAGTCGTCCATAGGCTGGTCTCTAATTTTAGCCAGATAATCTGTAGTCTGCCTCGACGACATAGAATTAGATACTCGTAGTCTGTTGCAAAGTGGCATCGAACTTCGAATAACTTTTAAAAAACCCGAATTCTACTTTATACGTGTCCAAGTCATGCGTAGCACGGAATAAATCACCCTATTCACCCGTAAACACCCGTAAACAACCAATCTATATGCAATATCGACACGCCCACTTAGTTCATAACAAACACACGTGTTTTCTGTAACTTTTATAAATATATGAAACTGCAGTGTCTCCTCCATATTTTTCAGGTAAATATGCATAATGTACTTGTTTGCATAATAATAACAGTTGTCAAGCGTAGGTATTATGTTTCATTTTAATCAGCACAATAAGCTGTTGATGTATTTTTGAACGCACCAAGGTATTTTATTAGATTTTTCGGCAAGCGGAGTTCAAACCGCATGGTTGTGACGTCACACGTCACAGTTTTGTGTACTGAAGTTCTAGTCGGTTTATAGCTTAACATATTCTGATGTCATTCATTGATAAATGTTTATAGCTTTATTCATCAGCATTTATCTGAATACTGTGTTCAATTTTCTGTCAGTATTAATTATTATGACATTGTTTATTCTGTAAGTAAATAACATCGGGCACGAGTGGCCGTCTGCTTAAGAAAGTAGGTCATACGTTTGTCAATGGACCTATAAATGAGTTATCTTATTGTTTAATTTGTTTCATATTTTAATACAACTGTGTATCAAGATCTAAAGGTTTATTATAGGAGACCTAGGGCCCATGTACATGATCATTAGTGAATAAGCATTTTGGATAACTTTATTGTTATTATGTGAACTATATATTATCAGTTAATTTTGTATTATATGCCCGCCAATAAAGATCTGGAAACTGCAGTGTCTCCTCCATATTTTTCAGACCCGGCAACATTTGGGGGCTCGTCCGGGATCCCACTGTCTACAGAGGATAACTTCTTCCTTCGGGGGAGGATGTTTGGGGCGTCACTGGAGGCCTTGAAAAACATCATCAGCTTTTGTTCAATCGACGTTGACGGAGACAAGGAGGACCGAGTGACCTCTATAAAATCTATTGAGAAGTGGCTGGAGGAGCAGGCAGGGGAAAGCGATGGTGGGGTGATTGGGTTTAAGGCTTTGAAACAAATTCTTGATGAGCACGACGTGAACAATGACTATTAAAGCAGAACCAACAACTCCAACGAAGCACAGTCAAGCTGATTCAAGTCCAAACCCAGTAACCAGTGCTTACCGCAGAGAATTCAAAATTCATGGAGCAATCGATTCAAAGTCGGGAATATCCTTCATAAGTCTGGTTCGCCAAATTAATACGGGATTGGAAAAGGGATATATCAACGGTGAGATTGCAGACGCCATTATTAGGGCTGTTCTGGAAAATACTGGACTCCGGAATTACCTAGAGGGAAAACAGTCACCGACACTCCCGGCGCTAAGACAGATTCTTCGGGCACACTGCAAAGAGAAATCAACTACTGAATTTTTCGCCTAATTGGGACAGTTAGCCCAGTCCCCTACAGAGGATGCGCAAAAGTACCTGCTTAGATCCTTGGAATTAAGACAGAAGATTTTGTTTACTTCGTTAGAGAAAGACACAGACGTGGTGTATGAAGAGACTTGTGAATGAACTGTTCAAGCGCAGTTTCCAGAGGGGTCTTCGGAGTGACATAATGCGAACAGACATCAAAGCCGTGTAACAAGCGTTAATGATACAACGCCGATTAATGATATAAATATCATTAAGCGTTGCAATTGCAACGCCTACTGCTATAAATTATTGCATTAACAGTTGACATCGCCAACGCCTAATGCTATATCGCCGCTTAATAATAGAATTGTATCATTAAGCATCACAAATGCACATCAGCCCTAACGCTTAATGAAACAAGCAAATATCTACACCCTCAACCGCTAATGATACAAACTTTTTTATCATTAAGCGTTGGAGTCGCACCATTTAATGATAAAAAATTGTAAAATTGAAAGCAGTCGTTGATGAAACAACATTATTTCATTTCCCTATATTTTCTCAGCATAAGTAAAATGTTATTTTCTACTATTACAAGTGTCTGTACTGTTTTGTACAAGTTCTTCCTTAATTATGAAACTTGAGATAGATAGATATATAGATAGATAGATAGATAGATAGATAGATAGATAGATAGATAGATAGATAGATAAATAGATGATAGATAATTTTGGATCCACAGCTAGATATTATCACTCCTATTGATATACAACTGTTCCTCGGGCTGCAGAAAACTGATGACAATAGTACTTAATTTTTAAAAACGATATGAATAGTTCTGTCCATATCATGGGGTTATCTTTTGTTAAACAAACATAACCGGGTAAGTTTTAACCTCTGAACGATTTACATTATCAAATAAAATATCTGTGAACACTTGAGAGAGAAATAGGTGGACTTGATACATTTTAACAGGGGTTTTCGTAGAAAAAATCCGATATTAAAATGGCAAGTGGGCGGCGGTCTTTGGGGTACCAAATTAGTCTTGCAGACCAATTGTACATATATTAAAGTAGTGCATATTACTTGAATTTTGATTTTTGATAATTTATGCTAAAAAACAAAAACAAAAACAAAACAAATAAACAAAACCGGTTGAACTTACAGTTACGCTATCCATAACGTTTACAACTTAACCTCTATTCTATCCAGTATCCGGTATCATGCATTCTTAAATCGTTATTCTATCCATTCTATCCTATCCTTCCCATCCATTCTATCCTATCAGATGAAAATTTTGAATGACATTTTCAAAAAACGAAAATTTTTGTCAATTCTTTTGAAATCTTCACATAAGAATTTTTTAAGCAGAATAATTTAACAGCTTTGTTATAAAACATAATTATATTTGAAAAAGTTGTAATTTAAATTTCACTGAAGTTTTCAAACAAGATTACCATTACTATTTCGTTCTGTGAAAAACAATTCTGGAAAATGTTTGAACTCAAGCTCAATTTTGATTGGCTGGTCGATGCAGGATAGGAGGGATAGAATAGAACAGTTTTATTCTATCTTTTATTCTGTATCCTGTATCATGCATTCTTTGTCCAGCATCCTATTCATTGTAAGCTTAATGGATAGCAGCATTGTAGTCATTTTCGTGCATAATATTACAAATGGGGTACTTGCATTATATTACAGTACGCTTACCCTCCTCTCCAGATAAATCCTCCTACAGTTTTTAAAATAAGAAGGTTTTGTTTTGCAGATCAATTGTACAAATATCAGAAATGTGCATATAATTTGGGTTTTGATTTTTGATAATTTATGAAAAATACCAGCTGTGATCATTTTTTGCGAATATAGGGTACCCTTATTATCTAGATAAATCCTCCTACAGTTCTCAAGTTAAGATTTTGTTTTGTTTTTTAGATCACTTTTACATTTATCAGATATGTGCCATCTTCGCTAGCCAAGGGTTTTCGGTCTACTACGCTCCCCATAAACCCTTGGCAGATCTTATTACGAAAACTCGGTGACAAGCTTCGTTTTATGATTGGCTGCAACTGCAAGTAGCTGATCCAATCGCAGCGTTTAAAACAGGGGATTGTAAATAAACTTTAAAAGAAACACACGTGTGATCTTTGGTAAAACTTGAGACACAATTAAGTGCTCGAGTACATTGCCTCCCCAACGATGGTTTAACCTGATCGCTTTAAAAAATGATATATTTTTACTGCATGTGATTTAACAGAGATTTACAAACTTGTCAAGGCTCGCGTGATAGTATGGGAAGTAAACATGGCGAATGTAGAAGTTGCCTATCCCGTTAGTATATACGTCCTTGCACATGGTTATTGCTTTTAAAGGTTCAATGAGGTTTTATGGCATGAATACTTTCATATATCAGCGACGTTCTCACCCCCGGTACAAGTCCTTACAAACACTATGAATAAAATATGCCTTGCTTTCTGCTGGTTATATCTTCATTCCTATTTAATAGTATCATTAATTCTCGCTAGTCAACATGATGTCAAGTTGTATTTATGCCGTAGCGTGTTTATAACCCGTTGTTACATTCGATTAAAATGTAAATTTCTAAGGGGCGCAACTCAAGTTGCTCACTAGATAGCGCCACTGCATCACCGAGTTTTCGTAATGAGATCTGCCAAGGGTTTATGGGGAGCGGAGTGGACCGATGGATATGTGCATATTCAATGATTTTGATTTTAGCAATTTATGCGGAAAATACCAGCTGTTGAACTTGGTCATTTTATGGTAAATAATATATCAGATAGATATACCTTATTTGTCCAAATAACTCCCTCTACATTTTCAAGATAAGATTTTTTTTATGTTCTTTCTTTTTGCAGATCATTTGTCTAAATATCTAGATGTCCATATTACAGTGGGGCTTCATATATCTGGACGCCAAAGATCTGGGCGCTTCAGTTAACGGACAATTTTATTTGGAAACAGATTTTTTATACGTTATTTTGTCCCATATATCGGAATTTTGCGTTCCGGACGGTCTGTTTTTACCATAAAACACGGTTTATATATACATTTTCCTTCATTTAACCGGACGTAAGATTTAATGGTACTCCAATTGATACTATAGAAAGATTAGGCCAGTCAATTTAGTTTCACGCTTTTTCACCTGCTAACCCCCATGTGTAGCTGGTATAAACACTCTGACTTCCCAAATCACTTTCAAATATTACGAACATTGCTGGTTTGACAGGATTAGGCACGCCTCACTGCAAGTGGCTTGGGAATCGTTGCACTGTGCACCTGTCAAGTGACACAACTTTTTAAAACACTCCTCAACTTCAAAGGAAGAATGTGCTTAATAAATCTGGAACGTTTTTCATGGCTTTGTGGTATTTATATTCAAAAAAGTTATTTTAAACGAAGTGTCTCATGAATGCCTTGTTAGATTAAGCCGAAACCTGACGTATAGGAAGAAAAAGATAAGGAAAGCATTTCAATTGATCGGAAGTGCATTGGTGGAAAATTGACGTGTCTAGATATAGATTGTTAAAAACCTAACGTAAATAGGTTCATTTCACACTTAGACACAATATATTTAGCTACATGTGCATTTTGCTATTATTATATTTTGGTTAATATTTCCTGACTAAAAACAGGGTTTCCTTATATTAAAACAGGTGAATATCGAAGGAAAATTCTATATTTTTGCTATTTAGTATGAAAGGCAAAGAAAACAGTATTAACACCCATTAAAACATATCAATTATCATTTATGATGAAAAAATATACTCATTTCAGATATCCGAAAGCCTTACCTATCCGGACGATTGGACTTGGGGACAAAATAGTCCGGATAAATGAGGCTTCACTGTACTCAGATTTTAAATGTTCAAGAAAACATGAGAAAAATACCAGTTGTAGAACTTGGTCATTTCTTAACAAATTGTTGTATATAGCGTACCCCATTTGGCCGGATAACTCTTGTACAGTTTTCAAGATAAAACTATTCTTTGCAGTTCTATTGTACATATACACAATATGTGCATATTACTTGTATTTTGTTTTGGTGAAATACCAGCTATATGTATTGAACTTCGTAATTTGTTCCATTATATTGCACACACGGTGCATCATTTGTCCAGATAACTCATCATGTAGTTTTGAAGATATGAAGCTATTGTCATTTCAATTGTACAGATATGCACAATAGAGATAAGAATCATACTTTAATTTTTGATAATTATGAAAAATACTTAAACGAAATTATGACCATGATTATTTCGTGTCGGGATCGGCATTAGGTAGTGTTTATCAATTCAGGGTCGACAAAAATACGGGCATTGTTCCAACAATAGAAAACTCTACAGATCTATTTGTTAACGCCAACACTGGAGGCGCCTGACTGGACTGAAGGCGCTGTGCACTGGGATTTCCAGTGACCGTATTTTCGGCAATTGTAGCAGATATCGTATGGCGACGGTTGTCTACGTTGTTTTGTGTAGGGACGAAAGGAACGCTGAAAAGACGTAGGAGCTGGACTGCGATCGTCAGAAGGAGTAGAAACAGTTGCAGAAGGTTTCTTGTAAGGACGATAGCGCCGTCTCTCTCTAAGTGTGCGGAGTGCGTGATTTACAGCTTGGCGCATGCGCTTCTCGTCGTCCGAGTCAGAGGCGAGGTCGTCACTTTCATATTCCCGCACTGTTGTCCAACCGGCCGGAGACTTGTCCGCAATGCGAATGAGTTTGTTTCTCCTAGATAACTTAGTAATGATGGAAGAAACAATACTGGCAGATGATGAATCTTTAACAGACAAACGTTTCTGTAATTTCGTTAAGTCACTCATTATTTCTGAATTGAAATTGAACTGAATTTTGTTGCCTTCGTGATTAAAGTTAACGGATACCTCTTTCTTTAATTGCTTAGCTAAGGAGTCAAAGTCATTACCGGTTGAAAGCTGGTCCTTCAGGTTCTCAAGTCCAAATAGGATTTAAACAGGTTAAACGTATCAGCAATATCCGAAGTAGCCTCTGGTCTGTTGGGCCCTGTATTTGGAATTATTGGTGCCGTATGAGTGGAGGGCTCGTCAAGAATAGAGTCGTCCATAGGCTGGTCTCTAATTTTAGCCAGATAATCTGTAGTCTGCCTCGACGACATAGAATTAGATACTCGTAGTCTGTTGCAAAGTGGCATCGAACTTCGAATAACTTTTAAAAAACCCGAATTCTACTTTATACGTGTCCAAGTCATACGTAGCACGGAATAAATCACCCTATTCACCCGTAAACACCCGTAAACAACCAATCTATATGCAATATCGACACGCCCACTTAGTTCATAACAAACACACGTGTTTTCTGTAACTTTTATAAATATATGAAACTGCAGTGTCTCCTCCATATTTTTCAGGTAAATATGCATAATGTACTTGTTTGCATAATAATAACAGTTGTCAAGCGTAGGTATTATGTTTCATTTTAATCAGCACAATAAGCTGTTGATGTATTTTTGAACGCACCAAGGTATTTTATTAGATTTTTCGGCAAGCGGAGTTCAAACCGCATGGTTGTGACGTCACACGTCACAGTTTTGTGTACTGAAGTTCTAGTCGGTTTATAGCTTAACATATTCTGATGTCATTCATTGATAAATGTTTATAGCTTTATTCATCAGCATTTATCTGAATACTGTGTTCAATTTTCTGTCAGTATTAATTATTATGACATTGTTTATTCTGTAAGTAAATAACATCGGGCACGAGTGGCCGTCTGCTTAAGAAAGTAGGTCATACGTTTGTCAATGGACCTATAAATGAGTTATCTTATTGTTTAATTTGTTTCATATTTTAATACAACTGTGTATCAAGATCTAAAGGTTTATTATAGGAGACCTAGGGCCCATGTACATGATTATTAGTGAATAAGCATTTTGGATAACTTTATTGTTATTATGTGAACTATATATTATCAGTTAATTTTGTATTATATGCCCGTCAATAAAGATCTGGAAACTGCAGTGTCTCCTCCATATTTTTCAGACCCGGCAACATTTGGGGGCTCGTCCGGGATCCCACTGTCTACAGAGGATAACTTCTTCCTTCGGGGGAGGATGTTTGGGGCGTCACTGGAGGCCTTGAAAAACATCATCAGCTTTTGTTCAATCGACGTTGACGGAGACAAGGAGGACCGAGTGACCTCTATAAAATCTATTGAGAAGTGGCTGGAGGAGCAGGCAGGGGAAAGCGATGGTGGGGTGATTGGGTTTAAGGCTTTGAAACAAATTCTTGATGAGCACGACGTGAACAATGACTATTAAAGCAGAACCAACAACTCCAACGAAGCACAGTCAAGCTGATTCAAGTCCAAACCCAGTAACCAGTGCTTACCGCAGAGAATTCAAAATTCATGGAGCAATCGATTCAAAGTCGGGAATATCCTTCATAAGTCTGGTTCGCCAAATTAATACGGGATTGGAAAAGGGATATATCAACGGTGAGATTGCAGACGCCATTATTAGGGCTGTTCTGGAAAATACTGGACTCCGGAATTACCTAGAGGGAAAACAGTCACCGACACTCCCGGCGCTAAGACAGATTCTTCGGGCACACTGCAAAGAGAAATCAACTACTGAATTTTTCGCCTAATTGGGACAGTTAGCCCAGTCCCCTACAGAGGATGCGCAAAAGTACCTGCTTAGATCCTTGGAATTAAGACAGAAGATTTTGTTTACTTCGTTAGAGAAAGACACAGACGTGGTGTATGAAGAGACTTGTGAATGAACTGTTCAAGCGCAGTTTCCAGAGGGGTCTTCGGAGTGACATAATGCGAACAGACATCAAAGCCGTGTAACAAGCGTTAATGATACAACGCCGATTAATGATATAAATATCATTAAGCGTTGCAATTGCAACGCCTACTGCTATAAATTATTGCATTAACAGTTGACATCGCCAACGCCTAATGCTATATCGCCGCTTAATAATAGAATTGTATCATTAAGCATCACAAATGCACATCAGCCCTAACGCTTAATGAAACAAGCAAATATCTACACCCTCAACCGCTAATGATACAAACTTTTTTATCATTAAGCGTTGGAGTCGCACCATTTAATGATAAAAACTTGTAAAATTGAAAGCAGTCGTTGATGAAACAACATTATTTCATTTCCCTATATTTTCTCAGCATAAGTAAAATGTTATTTTCTACTATTACAAGTGTCTGTACTGTTTTGTACAAGTTCTTCCTTAATTATGAAACTTGAGATAGATAGATAGATAGATAGATAGATAGATAGATAGATAGATAGATAAATAGATGATAGAGAGATAATTTTGGATCCACAGCTAGATATTATCACTCCTATTGATATACAACTGTTCCTCGGGCTGCAGAAAACTGATGACAATAGTACTTAATTTTTAAAAACGATATGAATAGTTCTGTCCATATCATGGGGTTATCTTTTGTTAAACAAACATAACCGGGTAAGTTTTAACCTCTGAACGATTTACATTATCAAATAAAATATCTGTGAACACTTGAGAGAGAAATAGGTGGACTTGATACATTTTAACAGGGGTTTTCGTAGAAAAAATCCGATATTAAAATGGCAAGTGGGCGGCGGTCTTTGGGGTACCAAATTAGTCTTGCAGACCAATTGTACATATATTAAAGTAGTGCATATTACTTGAATTTTGATTTTTGATAATTTATGCTAAAAAACAAAAACAAAAACAAAACAAATAAACAAAACCGGTTGAACTTACAGTTACGCTATCCATAACGTTTACAACTTAACCTCTATTCTATCCAGTATCCGGTATCATGCATTCTTAAATCGTTATTCTATCCATTCTATCCTATCCTTCCCATCCATTCTATCCTATCAGATGAAAATTTTGAATGACATTTTCAAAAAACGAAAATTTTTGTCAATTCTTTTGAAATCTTCACATAAGAATTTTTTAAGCAGAATAATTTAACAGCTTTGTTATAAAACATAATTATATTTGAAAAAGTTGTAATTTAAATTTCACTGAAGTTTTCAAACAAGATTACCATTACTATTTCGTTCTGTGAAAAACAATTCTGGAAAATGTTTGAACTCAAGCTCAATTTTGATTGGCTGGTCGATGCAGGATAGGAGGGATAGAATAGAACAGTTTTATTCTATCTTTTATTCTGTATCCTGTATCATGCATTCTTTGTCCAGCATCCTATTCATTGTAAGCTTAATGGATAGCAGCATTGTAGTCATTTTCGTGCATAATATTACATATGGGGTACTTGCATTATATTACAGTACGCTTACCCTCCTCTCCAGATAAATCCTCCTACAGTTTTTAAAATAAGAAGGTTTTGTTTTGCAGATCAATTGTACAAATATCAGAAATGTGCATATAATTTGTGTTTTGATTTTTGATAATTTATGAAAAATACCAGCTGTGATCATTTTTTGCGAATATAGGGTACCCTTATTATCTAGATAAATCCTCCTACAGTTCTCAAGTTAAGATTTTGTTTTGTTTTTTAGATCACTTTTACATTTATCAGATATGTGCCATCTTCGCTAGCCAAGGGTTTTCGGTCTACTACGCTCCCCATAAACCCTTGGCAGATCTTATTACGAAAACTCGGTGACAAGCTTCGTTTTATGATTGGCTGCAACTGCAAGTAGCTGATCCAATCGCAGCGTTTAAAACAGGGGATTGTAAATAAACTTTAAAAGAAACACACGTGTGATCTTTGGTAAAACTTGAGACACAATTAAGTGCTCGAGTACATTGCCTCCCCAACGATGGTTTAACCTGATCCCTTTAAAAAATGATATATTTTTACTGCATGTGATTTAACAGAGATTTACAAACTTGTCAAGGCTCGCGTGATAGTATGGGAAGTAAACATGGCGAATGTAGAAGTTGCCTATCCCGTTAGTATATACGTCCTTGCACATGGTTATTGCTTTTAAAGGTTCAATGAGGTTTTATGGCATGAATACTTTCATATATCAGCGACGTTCTCACCCCCGGTACAAGTCCTTACAAACACTATAAATAAAATATGCCTTGCTTTCTGCTGGTTATATCTTCATTCCTATTTAATAGTATCATTAATTCTCGCTAGTCAACATGATGTCAAGTTGTATTTATGCCGTAGCGTGTTTATAACCCGTTGTTACCTTCGATTAAAATGTAAATTTCCAAGGGGCGCAACTCAAGTTGCTCACTAGATAGCGCCACTGCATCACCGAGTTTTCGTAATGAGATCTGCCAAGGGTTTATGGGGAGCGGAGTGGACCGATGGATATGTGCATATTCAATGATTTTGATTTTTAGCAATTTATGCGGAAAATACCAGCTGTTGAACTTGGTCATTTTATTGTAAATAATATATCAGATAGAAATACCTTATTTGTCCAAATAACTCCCTCTACACTTTCAAGATAAGATTTTTTTATGTTCTTTCTTTTTGCAGATCATTTGTCTAAATATCTAGATGTCCATATTACAGTGGGGCTTCATATATCTGGACGCCAAAGATCTGGGCGCTTCAGTTAACGGACAATTTTATTTGGAAACAGATTTTTTATACGCTATTTTGTCCCATATATCGGAATTTTGCGTTCCGGACGGTCTGTTTTTACCATAAAACACGGTTTATATATACATTTTGCTTCATTTAACCGGACGTAAGATTTAATGGTACTCCGATTGATACTATAGAAAGATTAGGCCAGTCAATTTAGTTTCACGCTTTTTCACCTGCAAACCCCCATGTGTAGCTGGTATAAACACTCTGACTTCCCAAATCACTTTCAAATATTACGAACATTGCTGGTTTGACAGGATTAGGCACGCCTCACTGCAAGTGGCTTGGGAATCGTTACACTGTGCACCTGTCAAGTGACACAACTTTTTAAAACACTCCTCAACTTCAAAGGAAGAATGTGCTTAATAAATCTGGAACGTTTTTCATAGCTTTGTGGTATTTATATTCAAAAAAGTTATTTTAAACGAAGTGTCTCATGAATGCCTTGTTAGATTAAGCCGAAACCTGACGTATAGGAAGAAAAAGATAAGGAAAGCATTTCAATTGATCGGAAGTGCATTGGTGGCAAATTGACGTGTCTAGATATAGATTGTTAAAAACCTAACGTAAATAGGTTCATTTCACACTTAGACACAGTATATTTAGCTACATGTGCATTTTGCTATTATTATATTTTGGTTAATATTTCCTGACTAAAAACAGGGTTTCCTTATATTAAAACAGGTGAATATCGAAGGAAAATTCTATATTTTTGCTATTTAGTATGAAAGGCAAAGAAAACAGTATTAACACCCATTAAAACATATCAATTATCATTTATGATGAAAAAATATACTCATTTCAGATATCCGAAAGCCTTACCTATCCGGACGATTGGACTTGGGGACAAAATAGTCCGGATAAATGGGGCTTCACTGTACTCAGATTTTAAATTTTCAAGAAAACATGAGAAAAATACCAGTTGTAGAACTTGGTCATTTCTTAACAAATTGTTGTATATAGCGTACCCCATTTGGCCGGATAACTCTTGTACAGTTTTCAAGATAAAACTATTCTTTGCAGTTCTATTGTACATATACACAATATGTGCATATTACTTGTATTTTGTTTTGGTGAAATACCAGCTATATGTATTGAACTTCGTAATTTGTTCCATTATATTGCACACACGGTGCATCATTTGTCCAGATAACTCATCATGTAGTTTTGAAGATATGAAGCTATTGTCATTTCAATTGTACAGATATGCACAATAGAGATAAGAATCATACTTTAATTTTTGATAATTATGAAAAATACTTAAACGAAATTATGACCATGATTATTTCGTGTCGGGATCGGCATTAGGTAGTGTTTATCAATTCAGGGTCGACAAAAATACGGGCATTGTTCCAACAATAGAAAACCCGATTTCTGTCACATTGACAGGTTTTCCTTGTTACGTTTTAGGTTACATCTAAAACATTACTGTGTATTGCCATTGTTATTGCTCTGAAAATAAAATGACTAAAGTATTCATACATCTTTTTATCCAGTTTTAGAATATAGAAAAGTGCAATCCTATGTCATATGCATGTAGAAATCATCTGCAGTATATACATACACATAACATTTATTAAACTGTGCATTCGTTTCTGTACATTTTGTCATAAATGAAGATTAATGTTCGTTATATCCTTGATACCTTTATATTCCAAATGTGTGCAGATATGAATATAACTTCGAAATTACAGTGTTTGTGTAAAACACAAGGGTGGTCCAATATTTTTGATTAATGTTATTCTAATTTATATATTGCAATGATTTGGGAAGATTTGTTTACTACTATTAGACTGATTATTGTAAAATTTAAGAAGAAATATGACACAACACTATTATTATACTGTGAATGAAAAATTCAAATATTTGCATATCTCTAATTTTATATTACTTCTAGCAATTTAGGTAATCAACTATTAATATAATTATTACATATTACGTTATCATCGGTTCAAAATACAATGTACACATTGAGGACATAGTAGAGAATGCAATGAACTCATAAAAATCCCAGTGTGAAACTTAAAGTTAAGAGAGATGATTGTGGTGTCACTGCGTTGCAAGTTAACGAAAGTGAGGCTTGAAATACATATAATTACATATGATTGTATTTAAACACAAGTAAGTAAATCAGCACACATATAACACTTCATATTCAGTTAAATTAAAATTATTGCTTATGGGAGACTAATTTTTAAGAAACATGAATAACAGATTTACTTACAGGGCTTTCATCAATCATTTAAATACAGATCTCAACAATAGCACATAGCGCCCTGCGCTATTATAGATATCTGTATTTTAATCAGATTTGGCTTTCTTTCTATATAATTCATGGGTTTTTTTAATATTCTGATAAACCAACTTAATGAGCTCAAGCTTGGAACGCTTTTTTGAAATGTGTACATTTTTGAATAATTTGTAGAATTTCAAAATTACATAAAGTATATATTTTTCGATTTAAAATTACTTAAAATATATATTTTTCGAATTAGGTTATTAATGATGAATGTAGATAAAGAGTATTTTATATAATTCCAATAAGCAAATATATTGGGAGAATGTAAAAGGATACTATGAAGATTTTATGATAGAAAAAGAAGTAGCGCTCAAAGTTTCCTATCCCAATCTCGATGTTTAAATCTCTTTGAACATGTAATAAAAACTAAAAAGAAAAAGAAAAACTTCTTAAACTAAAGATAATAATATTATCAAATTTATAAATTTTAACTCCCAAGGTAGGGTCATTGATTTTTCCGAGCCCGATGATTAAAATTACCTTATAATGAATACTAGTATTAATTCAAAGTATGGACAGCATCTCTCTAACTAGAGATGGTGCTATCACACATGATACACAGTAGTTGACCACATAAAGTTTAAGCTTTCAAATACTAATGATACAGTTAATAGTACTATTAATATAATTCACTTTGAAATACAAATTGTGTTTCAAACTTGAATCTTTTGATTTAAATATACCTGTCTATCATATATCTAAACGCAATTCTGTCTACCAGACTGAAGCTAAGATAAGGGATATAATAGTCCACATTTCGCCCCTATATCATTGTGAAATGTTAAAGAATGACAAAGTTCGGGTGAGCTACATGGACCCTTGTATGTGCCATAACTTTATTGCTGAGGCAAAATAGTTCCTTAATTCGCTTTAAAATTTGGGGCGTTTCCGGCTGCGTCTGGCGGTGATTTCTATATGAGATGAAAAACCGTATGTTAGATGTTTGACTGTCCCTCTGTTAAGATTTTACCTTTTAAAGATTGGTGCATAACGTTTCCCGAGTAAGTAAAAAAAAACCACCGGGCTTGATATCCAGGTACATGTGTAACTTCTTTGTAAACTATTGGGGTCCTATACAGCTAGCAATAATCTAGCGACAACATCGTTAGCAGATATAAACACTTAATTTCATTTTAATTTTTTTCAGAATTTTTGTTTTTATTAAAAATGTGTTTTAATATTTTTTGTGACGGTAAAGGTGCAGTTTTATTACTATAAATTGTACCTTTCCATTTTTTACACTACATTTTTTAAAAAAGTGTCTATGGAATTATCAGTACCATAACTTATGACCCGTAGACCAAGATCAGTTGTTAATTGACTTTCTATAATATACTTAATAATCCTTCTCCAAGCGGACTTTTCTGCCTTCGACGTTGACAAACATCAAACATATAAATTTATTCCTGCTTTAATCATCTTGATATTAATAATTAATATGCCAACGACAAAGCAAATTGTAATTTCTGTTCGAGTACTCGCAGTACTTTAATGATTTTTTTATTTGCAACTAGCATCTACTGGCTTAGTGGCTGCTGTTAGTGATTGCTAGCTTCAGCCTTTTTTCTGTCTTTAAGTTTCATCATAAATATTACTAATGCTGAGCAAATACTAGTGTAGGGATATGAAAATGTATTATTTCATAAAAGACTGCTTTCAATTTTACAATTTTATATCATTAAAGGGTGCGACTGCAACGCTTAATGATAAAAATTTGTATCATTAGCGGTTGAGGCTGTAGATATTGACCTGTTTCATTAAGCGTTAGAGCTGATGTGCATTTGTGACGCTTAATGATACAATTCTATCATTAAGCGGCGATATAGCATTAGGAGTTGGCGATGTCAACTGTTAATGCAATAATTTATACCATTAGGCGTCGCAATTGCAACGCTTAATGCCATTTATATCATTAAGCGGCGTTGTATCATTAACGGTTGTTACATAGCCTCTCTTTTACTATTAAATGTTATCAACCTGGCTGGAATTTGCTTAAAATAAAGCTCAAACTTGTCATGTGATATAAATTCAATTAATGCGGGTTGACTTCCATTTGACGCGGTTATGCTATTTTCCCTTTAAACAAGTTGTTCATGATTGGTTTGTTAATTATATAGTTTATTGTAATTTTGGTTGAAAATGGATTCAAACATGAAGCTTAAGCTATGATAAACAATAAAACAAAAACAGTTTTGAAAAGAAAATGATATTTTAGAGAAAAATGAAAGCTGCATAATGTTTCATAATAACAACGAACTTTACCTTACCTTGTCTTTCTTTAAAATGTATGTCAACTTGAACGATGTGTGTATCTTTTTACATGTACGCAATTATTCAATTTGTTCAATTTGTCTGAAATAATGTAAGCCCTAGTTATAAAAAAGAAGAAATAGTGTATTAGATAGCGCACACAAATACATCTGAATCAAAAGTACACTGATGGTCATGGTAAGGATGCAAAGTCATCTTTTCAAAAATGTTGAACAGATAATGATATACGAAACTGATTATTAAAAAACATCATCAAAGAAAACGAACTTGTTTCATGATAAATTGGATGTTTGAAGATAAAATCAAAGTCAGCGACATCAAAACTAATTTTAAAAAAAAATTACCTTTGTACTTTATAGCATTAAAATACCAATATACTACGTACAAATATAAACTATCATCTTATGGTTTTCTGAGTTATTTACAAAAGTGCACCTCCATTGAATTTAAAATCCAATTAAGATTTCTCTGACTAGAGTAAGTATTTTTTTTTTTAAAGTGTTCTTATTTTCTTTTTGGTTACGTTATAAGGGCAAAACGCAAACGAACTATTCAAGGATATCATATATAGCCGATTATCGTGAAAAATACACGGATAAACTGCACTGAAGTATATAAGTTGTTTTGATTAAAAGTAAAGTCACGATTCGTTATTAAAATAAGATTACCTGTACATATTTTAAAGAGTGTAACTTTTCAAAGATCTGTAATTATCGAAATTTATCCTATTGTATCTAAGTGCACTTTACAGGTAGCATTGGTGCATTTCAAATGTTACTACTTTATAGCGAACTACGTAGAAGCTTTTAATAGGCGTTAACTCCAGAAAAGTTTCAACGTAATGTTTTGACTGACCTTTGTCCAATCAGATCGTAGTAGGCTGAGTTGAGACATTACCCTCGGGACTTGAGAGAGAGAGAGAGAGAGAGAGAGAGAGAGAGAGAGAGAGAGAGAGAGATTTAATGGAGTAAATCATAGATAACGCAGATTAACAAATTATATCTATCAATAGTTATAAAGTAACAAATTACATGTAAAGACGGGTATATCCTATAAATTTATATAACTTTGAAGTGTTTTGAAATTTCTTTTATCGGGAAAAATGATGTCTATTTTAGATATTAGGATGGAGTAATGTCAAACATCCAAGATTGAACGGATTTGTCAGACACTGTTTTTCTTTACAAGTATTGCCGGTAATATTCTAATCAAAGATTGCCGAATCTTCCCGGAATTAAACAGAAGTCGTAATTTACTTTATATAAAAACTTTACACACACGTTACTCAGGGTGAAACCTTCTTTACCTAAGGACGAATTTATCCGCCATTGTTTTATTTTTCCACTAACAGACTAAGATTCCGCCTGCGTTGCCTTTTTGTTTTACTATATTTCACCATATCTCAATTCACAAGCTTGTCTTTTAAAATGATTGGTGAGCTAGCGCTGTAGCCATCATAAAACACAAAAATAAATTTTTAAGTACTTGGTTTAATTTTCTTAATCGAATTATTATTAATAGAAAGGCACAGTGGTGCACTACAATTGTGTTAGGGGAGGGGATGTCTCAATTTAAAATTGTGAATCTAGAGTCGGCTGCATGCCGGCAATGGCATAGCTCATTAACTGTGCTTTAATCATTCTGTATTTAACGTAATTTCAATTTCGAGGTGAAAATTTTGAAGATCAGTAGAGCCAAGAAGCATTGGTACTGTTTTGTACATGTAGCAATCGTATCTTATCGGGCCTTTACAGCAAGCTCGGAAAACAAATCCGAGATTGTTTTCCGAGGTTGAAGGCCGTGAAGATAAAGCTAGCTATTTATTATATATTTTAAAATAACTTGGCATTATAAGACGTACGCTACTGTTACTTTCTGGCATTAACAATAAAACATAGAACTTCAGATATATGTAGATGATAAAACGAAATTCAAGTAAAAAAGACTAACGTAGTTGTTAGCGCTCGAGAGCGCTAGCAATAACTGATAATTCGTTCTCCTTGCAAAATATTTGATGCCCGTATTCTCGGACTCCAGGAAAGTTAGTTGGCTAGTTACATCATCCCTATACATGTACAAAGACACTGTTGTCGACGGCTAAAGACATTTTAACAATCTGTCTTCAAAACGCTTTAAAGTTACACCAATATAGGATATAAACATGTAGTATATACATATATGGATTTATTTATATGCCAGTTTATAACAATGACGATTTCTTCATCGGCATCACCTATAATTTACTCAATTAACTTTCTCTCTCTTCTCTGTCTCATTCAAGTCACAGGCGGCAATGTCTTAACTCCGCCCTACTACGATCTTATTGTACCAAGGTCGGTCAAAACATTTTGTTGAAACTTTTCTGGAGTTAACACCTATTAAAAGTTTCTACGTAGTTCACTATATTTAACAGTTTAATGTTGTATCTAAATTATTTGATGGAACAGTTGAATTATTAGAGTTCATGTTTACGCTACTTTTTAAAATAACATGCATCATATACATACAAGTATACCTTTTTTTATAGCTAATGGGAACGATATCAATTGTTTGTCACTCTAAGACAACAAATATTTCCCAAGACGAAGACAGGGGAAATAGTTTTTGGGGATGGGGACAATAAACTTGCTATTGTCCAAATAGTATGTAAATAACTATTTTATTCTATTGACTGTCTTTCGGTGACCCTCCATGAGGGTGCTGAAAAACAAATGTTTCAATGAAAGGGGGAGGGGGGGGGTGATTACAAAAAGGTATTCAAAGGCTAATGCTAAGATCAACTCAATTAGCAAATGGACAGATGCTTTTATAGTATATAGCTGTGTATATCTACTGCCCATCCAAATTCATTTCAAGGGCTACTAAAATACATGCATGATGTCAGATTAGGGGCCTCGCGATGTGCCGAGGGTGATAATGGTTGGAAAAAGTATGACGAAAAGTTTAGGCTAAGGCGACGTATTGGTACATCAATCCCATGGTCTAAAATAGATTATGAATTATGGTTGATGTTTATGCAACACAATACTCAACCCCGTCCAATCAATAATCTTACCACTGCCATGCACAACAAATGCTACAATTTTAATTTCAAAGGTAGCTGCGATAGGCTAGGCTGTCAATACATGCATAAATGCATCAGATGTGGGGAGGATCATCCTCAATACTCTGTCAGGTTTAGCTTTCAAGCCTCAAGGGGGACCCATCCATCACAGTTTAGACCTCCAGGACAGAGGACCGTTTTCAGCCTCCCCTCCCCATCTCTACCTCATTTCGGCAAACATATCGACCCCAAAGATTTATGGGCCCAAGGAAGAACACCTATTAGGTTTCAGAAGCTTTCAAAGTACTTAGATGAGTACCCAGATGTAAGGGCAGAATGTTCTCTCAGGAATGGTTTTGCAAAAGGGTTTCAGTTAAATTACACTGGACCTCGGTTACATGTCACATCCAAAAATTTAAAGTCAGCTTTACAATATCATGAAAAATTGCTAGAAAAAGTTTGTAAAGAAATACAACTTGGTCGTATAATGGGTCCATTTGATAAATTACCAATAGTCAATTTACACTTGTCACCAGTAGGAGTTGTTCCAAAATCAGATGGGGGTGACGCATGATCACACATTTATCATACCCAGAGTCAGGTGGAATAAACTTTTTTAAAGATCCTGAATTATGTACTACTGTCCAATATGTTTCATTTGATGGGGTGGTTGATATGATATCAAAATTGGGAAGTGGGGCCTTACATGTATTAGGAAAATTAGACATCAAGAGTGCTTTTCGCCTCATTTCTGTTGATCCAGCTGACTTTGATCTGTTATTTTTTCAACTGATGGGCTTTATTATGTGGATAAATTTCTTCCTATGGGTTGCTCTATAAGTTGTAAAATATGGGAGACATTTGCAACTTTTCTGCATTGGCTAACACAGTAAAAGACAGTATTAGATACTTTAGATCATTATTTAGATTAATTTATTTTTGCGGGTACATGTATGGGGGAAAGTCAGGACTATACAATTCTAATGTCACAGTTTACAGCACTGACCAAAGAAATTGGAGTACCAGTAGCTGAAGACAAAACTGCAGGCCCCACTACACAACTTACATTTTTGGGTTTTGAAATTGACACAGTTGATATGATGGTGAGAATTCCTGAAACCAAATTACACATTTTGATGGAGTTGGTTGAAAATTTTTTAGGTAGGAATAAAGTTACTCTGCAAGAGATGCAATCATTAGTTGGTACTTTGATTTTTTTCTGTAAGGCAATTAGGTCAAGTAGGGCTTTCATTAGAAGAATATATGATTTTATGTTTTAAACCGCATCACCATATGATTCTATGTTTTAAACCGCATCACCATATAAGGCTCTCAGCCGGAAACAAAAGTGATCTCAAGATGTGGCTTATGTTTATGAAAAGTTTTAATTTCATAACATATTTTCTAGAGTCAGATTCGTGTGATTTAAACATTTTTGAAATTTTTACTGATAGTGCTGGAACAATTGACATGGAGTGTGGGCCATATTTCCAGGGTAGATGCTTTTTTCTTCGATGGCCTAACCATTTTAAAGATCAGGATATTATGAAGGACCTGACATTTTTAGAGCTTATCCCAGTGGTAATACCAATAGAGTTATGGGGTCATGATTTAGAGAATAAGAAAGTTTCATTCAGGGTATATAACCTCTAATTGGTAAGTGTTATTAATAAGCAGTCTTCAAAAAATAAGCGGGTTTTGGAATTAGTTAGGCAGTTTGTGTTTAGACTAATGTTGCACAATGTCCTTTTTAAGGCTAAACACATAGCTAGTATTGACAGTAACATTGCAGACTCTCTCTCGCAAGCAGTGGTAGCAATTCAGGAAGTTAGAACCAATGGCAAACAATTTTCCAGAGCCAGTACCAAAACAATTAGTCAGCATGATCTACAACTTCAAATAAACAATTTATTGGCGGCTTCTATTTCAAAAAACACAAAGACATCATATGAAACTGGATTGAGAGCTTTTGAAAATGTCCGCTTTGACCTTGGGTACCAGCAAATCTGGCCTCCACCACTTGATCATGTGGTGCAGTTTATTGCATATTTATCCTGTAAATATTACACTTATTCTACAGCCAGGGCCTATTTATCGGCTATTAGTTTTCAGCGTAAAATTCACAATATTGCAGACATTACAAAAAACTTCATAGTGAGTAAGCTTATTGAGGGTATGAAAGGAATTAGGAAAAGCATTGATTCATGGCTATCAATTACATGTCTTTGCTTACAAAAATTGTTCAGATTTTGCCAGCAATTTGTTATAATTCCTATAAATAAGGTTGTTTAGAGCTGCTTTTGTATTGACCTTCCATGGGTTTCTAAGGGTTGGAGAATTTCCTTTGTCAGTAGGCAACAGCATACATTCAATTCTACAAGTGCCTGATGTACAGCTTGAGTTGGATTTCTCTAGCGTTTATATCAATAAGAAGTTCAAAGTCTGATCAACATAGCAGAGGTGTAACAGTGGCAATAAATAAGATTGGTGGTATTTTATGTCCAGTTCGGTGTTTAAATGATTTCTTGTTAGTTATAGGCAAAAGTGATGGCCCACTGTTCATCCATTCAGCATGTTCAGGAGGCAGGGCTTTAACTAGGTATCAGTTTTCTTCTTTGTTGAAAAAGACATTTAACACCCTTGGGATACAAGGGAGGTTTAAGGCTCACTCCTTTAGAATTGGGGCAGCTACAGCTGGTTGTTCTCCAGAAGCTATAATGGAAGCAGATCGCTGGAAATCTAAGGTGTACAAATCATATATTCGTTGTCCAGTCTTAGGTTAATGTCAGTAGCTGCTAAGAAGCATTGAGAGAGAATAGGATATCACATTAGTCAGATAACATGTTTTCTTTTCCAAAATATTTTTCCCATAATAACTTTCTCAAAGTATTGCAGAAATTGATGTTAAGGTCTGGTGTGTTGGCTCGTCAATCATCAAATATGCGTTTACTGAAGCACTATGCAATGCTGGTGGAACCAATTTAAGACTAGAGAGACTGGGCTTAAGTATATGTGGCAGGGTTATTCTGGATTGAAATTTCTGCATCTTAAGAGCAAGCTGCAACTACTCAGAGAAACTGAACCTGCTCAAGACTTCCTGGTAATGCATGCTGTCTGTAACGATGTTGGTCTTAAATGTATTCCATTATATGAGTTGATTGAAATTGTTTGCGATCACTTAGACATTATTAAGCAACAATTTCTAAATTCAGTATTGGTTTGGTCTGAAATACTTACACGTACAACTTGGAGGTATTCGCATGATGTCGTGGCAATGAAGAGGTCCCGTGTACGAGTTAATAGAGCAGCTGCTCTGAAAGTTTTAGAATTAGGGGGATACTACATTATATACCCAGACTTGTTGAAAGACATAAATGAGTTTTTGAGACCTGATGGGGTTCACCTCACTGAGTTGGGTTATAAACTCTTTCTAAACAACATTCAGGGGGACTAGAGTATTTTGTTCTAAATTTGGGACGTGTTTATCCTAACGAATTCTAAATAGGCGAGATTGGTCGTGGGTCAGTTGATTGGTGGCTCCCCCAAGTGTGGGATGACTGCGAATTTTCCTAGGCAATTCACAGCCACGTGGCGTTTTCGCGCACCAAATCAACTGATGCATATGTATTGTTGTGCTGACTTGTTGAAAAACATTGTGACAATTTATTTGTGCATGTAAAGCTGTTGAACAGTTGAACCAGTGAATTGTGTAAAATTGGAATTGTCTTATTATCTAATTTTCATTTAACAATAATTCAACATAATTATGTATTAAATAAGTTTAAGTACTTAAATATGTGACCATCCGCGGTAAACCCGGGGTGGTCAATTTCAAACTATAATATTGATGATATGTTGATTGTTGATGAATATTTGTTGTGACTATTGTTTGAGTGGGTTTGCCCAGATATTGTCAATGACATCCTACATTTCATTTATGCCACGGCCAATACTCGCCAAATAAATCTTTAAACATTATATTTTTGGTAATTTTTCTCTGTGTAAATAATGTACACAAGAACGCTTAACAGCCGATGCACACTTAAGTTTCAATTACAACTACCCTGTAGGGTATTTGATTGAAATATAAATGACTTTTGCAACACCTTACCGATCACCTTATTACTTAAGTATTCCATATTTTATTGTAACGATATAAATAACCAAGGGATTCAAACTGCCCTATTTTAGGCTAAAGCCGTGCTATCTCTCTTATATTTAAATTTGAGAAAATAAAGATAATAGGAAATTATAAGTACAACTGTGTTTTTGTGTCGTATAATGCAACTATCAAAGCAAAACTATGGACAACTGTCTTTTAGCGTTTTGAATAAATGTATGACTTCTCCACATGTTGAAACGTTCATACAGAAAATAACATATTTACTTAGTAGGTTTGTATACGGAAATATATTTGCAACTGTAACTATTGCAGCATGAAGTAAAAGCATTTACGAAAAAATAAAACATTTTTCGGGTTTTTTTTTTGTACTTTCTCTTTGAACCTCTTTAAACTGTTGATATTAATATTAAATACATATTATCCCGTAAATAACTAATTGTTACATAAGTATATATAATGCATACATCAATTTATTTGGAAATCTGCCATCAATCAATGTATTTTGTATTTTAAGTACAGCCAGACATTTAATTACATGTAATTACCAAGTAACACATACAAAGTATCCAGGAAATAATAATGACATTTTAACGAAATTATAATCATATGTGCCTAAATAAACATCTAAAAAAAATGTAAATACACTGAAAATTAGAAGTTTTAAAGCAGCTTTAAACAATTCAAAGCAATGCTTATATTTGTCATCCGATTCATGAGTCGCAATCGGCTTTATGTGGATTCGATACCATGAAAAGTTGCATGAATACAATTAAATTCGTAGTAGGATATGGTATAAACGCAGCTAATATATATATATATATATATATATATATATATATATATATATATATATATATATATATATATATCAATGGATTGAAGTCACTACAAACTACTTAACGTATCTGTTCAGCAAATATTTTCACATTTAGCTGTTGACACACTGTATATATTGTTAATTATGAATATATCACGTCGTTTATGACAATTAGCGGTCACTACGGGTATATTCATCAAGGAAGTAATATGTTTCCGGAAAACCCGTACGCTGCATCTTGTTTGACTCCCGTAACAACGATCCCAAACACTTCTTCGTTTAATGTAAACGCGGTAAGCTCTCCCTCTGGTACTCGTATTGATCTCACGTTATAAATGTAACTACCAACCAACACGTTTTCCTCAAAAACGATATTACATGCGGTTATTAGCGAACTATTGATGCGGATGAAATCTTGAGATGATTCTTTTATCATAACAGAAACAAATTATCAACATATCCAGGGGGTATAACTATTTTGTAGTTGTTGATATATTGGTTGATTCCTTGAATTATTGTCATCGCTGGATCACCCAAATTTGAGATTTTAGAAGCCAAACCAAATCCTGTTACTATGACAGGTCTTGAAGATTTAATAAAGCATGCCCGGTTGCTAGATATTCGAGTGTCGAAAAAATAAGATTTGTCTAACGAAATAGTGTTATTAACAGTTCCGATCACGTAATAAATTTTTGATTTTTCTATCGCTGTGAGGCGAATAATTGTGTCCCGGCCAACGGAATTCGGGGGTACTATGTATGTATCATCAACAGAGTTTGTTGGTGGTAATTGTGATATGAGGTAATCACAATATCCAATACCATCCATTTTAGTGCAATCGTTTCCTGAAAAGGCTGCAATAGGAAACGATGACTCAATGATCGTTCCAGTTAAATCCGATGCATGTGCAATTAGGTAGGTTTCAAAAGAGTCGAGAGATAAATGAAACACACCACCGTTGTAATATGCGTTGCCTTCAATATTTAAAGTAATATTTTTTGTCATTTTAAAAGATTGAAATCGTCGTGGCGTTTTTGATTGCGGCAACTGCTAGCCGGCTTTCCCCAGCAGTATTTGGTGTAGCTGATAATACTATATATTTTGTTGAGAGTTTATGAATTGGAAGGTTCATTGTGATTCCCACAGTCCCCTTCCCATTGTTGTAACTAACGACATTAACATCCTCGGAAGTTTCGATTAAAACTGACTTTACTTCTTTTTGAAAGTAATTTAGTTCAAATGCAGTCGGAAGAATGATTTGGTGACTAGAGGTGACAACAATATTTCTGTCAATCTGGATTTTAAAGGAATGTTGTAGACGAAGGGAGGTTTCGATGTTCATTTGGACATCCCTTTCGGATGTGACGTATATGTGTTTTGTTGTAGTTGTATTTATAGTTTTCAGAAATAAAATTATGAAGCCTTTTCCTCTGGATCCTGCAAAACAAGAATATAACATTAATTGATTATTGTACGAAAAAATAATAATTATTTTTTTTTAATATTTGAATCTAATAATGCTGTTTTAGAATATGAGCACATTATGTTTCTGTTGTTTTTTTTTTAATTACAAAGGCATCAACTTAAATAATGTTTATTATTTTGAATTTTAAAACACAAATATTCTATAATAATTTATAAAAATCAACCACTGTGACCCCCACCCCACATGCTACACGGCCGACCAAATGGCATTAGACCGTGGTACATGTAACAGTTGTGAAACACAGTGTGTTATAAGAGGGTTGATCCCAGAGTAATGTCACAGTTGCAATAACATATTGATAACGTATCTTTTATCGACAACATTTGACGCTTTAATATATATACAAATATTTATTCAAATCGACACATTTCACCGCAAACGATAAATTACTTATGAATATAACAGTTAACAAATATAACAAATGATATAGAACTTGATGTAAGGGTAGTCGCCATACGAAGGCGATTATATTTCTCTTCTTTTTTTGAAGTTTCATTTTTATTCATTTTCAAGGAATCGTCCGGGATGCTAACACTAAATTGTAATCGGGTTTTTTTTTATTATTGATAAACATATTTTAACTATTTTTTGTGAATACTAAAATATATTTTTGCTTTTTTTTTTTAATTTGCAATCATTGAATCGTTGGTTTTACAAAAGTTTCAAAAAGTTATGAGCGTATATGTATCCTGATACATGTATTATAGTCAATGACGTTATACATGTACTCTAGCTTAAACGTTCCATTTTACCGCCTGTCTATCGACTAAATAATTATAAATCAATAAGCGAGCGGTATTCTTTTTATAACATTCAATCCTCCTTTATGGCACACTGTTAACTCTTTGTAACTTTAAGTGAATTCTATTATAATATGAATTTCGATACTATTTTGTGATTTTGATCATTGAACCGAAATTGCATCACATCTCCCATCGACCTTCTGTTTCTTAAAGAGATGAAATTGCACCGCGTAGACAATTACAATTAGCTTAAATGGTCTTGACATTTTTACAGATGTTGGAAAAAATAATGCGAAACAGTTTTAAAAAAAAATATTTTGATGCTATTAAAAACAAGAAAAACATTGTGTATTTACTTAGAAATAAACAAAAGTCAAACTATATGCTATAATTGATGATAAGGCATGATTACTTATGCATTACGTATTCACCATTTACATCTCTCTGATTATTTAACGAAATTTAAAACAGAAATTAAATTGAGTTAAAAGAATGATTGTGCCCATTTTGACATATCATACTCTGTATTACAACCTATAAAAAGCACAGTGCATATTGTGACACTACTTTTGGATCCCCCATTAAACACTTTTTTTTTTTTTTAAAAAGACATATTTTTTATTTGCACATTAGTTTTATTATGTGTATATTTCATGATCAGAGGAAATCGCAGGTTAGAAGAGAAAATCTAATTTTATTTTTTTACTTTTACATGTGCTATACAAATTTGTTTGTCCATAAGCAATTTTTTTTATTTACCTCTGGTTATATTCTGACTGGGTATTTGATACGGTGGCGAAGTAGATCGCATGTCAGGTGTTCTACAGGTATCTGAGTTAAAAGAAATGATTAAATCAATGATAATATAAAAATTATGTATTCATTTTTGGTCGATATGTGGTTATCGATATCACTTTCTGTGTCTGAGGTCGATATCACTTGACATGGGTCCATATAACCACATATTGACCGTGCAATGAAGTCTATAATAGTTATATTATATCATCACTCATTCAATCTTTAATTTGAAATAATTTACCAGAACATGTAATTCTTTCACATCATTTAATAAATGAAGAAAAAAAAAATGAGTTTCAACATTTAATATAATACCAGTAACATTCTTTAAGTTAACATGAAACAGTAACTGTTGTTAAGTATCAAAGATGTACAATAATTATGTTAAATAATAGACATATGTAAACCAACAAAATAACAATCAATATACTGCGTAGAACTTAATATTGTACAAATTATAACAATAATTAAACACATCACAAAGCAAAAGCTTCAAAAAGTTTCAAATTTGAATGATTTGAAATAAATAGTGAAACAAACTTCTACACTGTTCTATATATATCCATTCTACATGAAATATCAGCTAACTGTTGTAAGTAATGCTATAGTTAATAGTCAGATTGGAGCAATGATAAAGACTAGGCTGTGGAGGAAGAGGCTGCGTAGTGGCAGACCATCATCAAACGGACTTGACACGTTTAATTCCTGTACACTTGATGCACTACTATTGATGTTGTCAATGATGTTGAGAAGATCAATATCTTCATCAGCATTTGTGGTAGAATCACTAGGGCTTATGACAGGCATTCCTGCACACGATTTCTCACTAATGACAATGGACATTCTCTTTTTCCTGACTTCATCTGTGACCCCAGAATATGTTTCAGCAAGTTCTCAGATTTATGACCTGTAACAGTCATAATGTTGCGACTGGGGATCTGTGCACGGTCAAAAATGTGAACTGTTGTGGCTCTCAGTGGATGATTAGTATATCTGATTGAAAGTCCAGCAGGTTCGCTAATTTCACTCATCAGGTGTCTCAGCTTGTCTGTCCAACGACCACATTGTGATAGTTAACTACATCTTCTGGCCTGATCCTGGGTTTTCGGAAAAGGAATGGGTAAACCGGATTAAGTCGCTTTATGAACTTCACACATGTCCTTAAAGGACACAGGTTACTCTCTAAAAAACAAAATAAATTTTGTTCACCTGTTGAAAAAGTATTTTACTTGTTATGCCTTACAGAGGAATTTGTAGCCAATTCGTACCCCTGATCTTATACATTCTCCCATCTGTTCCATCATCATCAATCTGATGATTTTTGGTATGCTCATCAAGTGTTTTGTACACAAAAAGTGTTCCTTTACCATCACGTTTAACAGCAAAATCAGAACGCTGGAGATTCCTTAAGTTTTCTCTGCCCCTTCTTTCATATTGATCATTTCATTGGAATTGTAAAGTTTTTTTAATTTTACTAATCTTAAAGGGTTTTAATTAGTAATTATAATATACTCAGAATACACACCTTGAGCTGCAAAACGTCCCACGAATCAGCGCTAGTGAGGTAATCATACAGCTTAACAAGGTATGCATCACTGATGGGCGGGTGGCTTACAAGTCCACCAAGTCTCTGGCGTTTGAGCTCCATTGTGACCCCTTATTTGAACACTTTACAGCTTTCTCGGACGTCTGCACCGTGAATGATATCAATGTCCGGTCTTGTTGTTTGCAAATGTCTCTGAATTCTATGTCTGTATGACATCATTGTTGGTTTTTCTTGTACGATTTTCCTTTCGTTTTTTTTTTTAGCTCCAGGTAAAATTTCCCTTGCAGACGATCGAGGTCTGCTGTAAGTAAGTCCTGTGGCATTTCTTTTGATTCACAATACTCACGCAACTGCCAGTTTCGTAACTCGTTTGGTATTTTTCGCTGTAGTATTTTCTATAATGTTTTCCACATTATCTTGATCGGCCGAAAAAAAACTGTCTCGACCTTGATGCGGCCATATTGTTTACAGTAGAAACTAGGCATTAGACAAGTCGTGCGATATCATATTCCGTGGACGATATCGGAAATGGACGAATGTCATGTGATGTACTTTTAGCCAATGAAAATGACGAAAAGTATTGAATATTGTAAATAGGTGCATAGTTTTTATATCTTAAATAACACTTCGTTTAACTTTCTCGGCATGGCAAAAACCTATTTTGACAGAGTGATTGTCTTTTTCTAAGCAATGCATGTAAGTTGTGCACTTTTTAGTTCGTATGATATATGTTTCAAACTTTTACTAACCGCTTTAAAGAATATTGGTCCAAAAGATTTTGTGACCACGTATACTATTTAAAACCAAAGAAGTTTTAAAATGTTGCCTTAAGAGTATCAGTTAAACAACTAGTATAATCCGGCTACTTTAGTCTAGAAGATTTAGGGAAATTCAAAATAATTAAATCAACGTTAAATGTTAGAATTTTGGTATTTTATGTGTTGTGTTGCCGTCGTTTACAATATGCAATGTACCTAGTCGTTATATGTTTTATTGAAGATGAACGTTTTGATGGCTGCAACATCACAGCAAGTGATCTATTCAAGGTCAACACCGTTTATATGAATACAAGATGTATGACTATTCCTCTTAAATTGTATGGACTCATTAAATTTACCAATGTCTATAGCAAGAAAGGGTTAAAAAAAATCATGAATGAAATAAATTCGTCAACTCAATAATACAGCCATTGTTCTAGAAAGTAAGTAACACCTTGTCATAAATATACTGGTCAAACTATATTAAAAAGAAAGTGTACCTGAGAGATTTATGAACTGTAAAGTTAAAAAAAAACAATAATACATGCGATGATATGAACAAAATACACTGGTTTCCTTTCATTGTCAAATGTCCCACAAATGTTCAAAGTAAAATAATGATTGGATAGAAATGATTCCAATAGTACAACTTCTTGACATCAAGTTACATTTAAAGAACAGATAAGTTTAGTAAATGTGGATGAATATAACTTATTTACAAACTTTTCACTGAATAACCGATTTACATACAGGCAGTCATTGATATAGTCAGAATACTAAATGATATCGGATAAAAATATGTATTTAAAATCGTAATGTTCACCTCTCGTCATTTCTAGTTCCTTTTGCAGACTCTTAAGCTTCTTTTCGTTGAAATGCTCTCGCTCTGGGTAAAGAAAATATTCTATTAAAACAATGGACAATAGATACTAAGTGAAAAAAAATACAATGCTCAAACTTGGACTTTTTTCACTTCAATCTACCCCGATACCATTTTTAAAAAAAATTATATATATATATATATATATATATATATATATATATATATATATATATATATATATATATATATATAAACAGCAAATTACAAATTACACAACAACCAGTTTCGTTTCCCCTAAAAAAAATAATTGGCTATCGACAATAATGTATAATTGCAATAAAAAAATCAATTGTTTACACAGTTGATCAATTGTGTTAGAATAAAACCTTTTCCTCGCGGCTGTAAGGGATCCCTTATAATTACAACTTGCTACTATTTCCTAGTAATTTCATTTTCATGATAATTTTGCGTGCAGTGTTGTTACATTCAACCAATAACAATTATTTCAAATGTATTTAAACTTGTGAAAATCTGTTATAGAAACTACGCTTTCGAACAAAAATATACTGCTAGAATGGGTGGACTTATTTGCCAGAGACTTGTGCTTGAATTTCAAAAACAGTCAAAATATGTAAATTTCGCTAAATGTATCTGTGCATGGATGACAATATATTGTGCTCTAAGATAGCAATTTATAACCAGCAAATAATGTTCATTTCTTTACCATATATTTGTTGGTAATAGGAATTAGCCTCGGAGGCGTTCAAAGGATCTTCCCGAGGGTTTTCATATAACGGTTGGCCATCGATATTATCCATGGTTAGGATGAAAAAAGAAACTTGAAATACCACTAAACACGATGTCGCCACGTTCATTGTTGGTCTTTAACTGAAAAAAAAGGTGTATACATCAAGAAATACCTTGACAATATTTGCATGTATGAAGTTTATGAATATTGCCTCGTATCAACTGTCGGCTAACACAAACAACCCCATTTTTTTTTTCATCATGAAACTGAAACAACACAAAAACATACTTGCAACATTATTTATGCATTACTAAAGCAGAAAAATGCATTATTCAAAAGAAAAGTAAAATGGAAAACATTTTTTTCTAGAACTTTTGATTCTAATTTTGGTATATTTTACTTTTTTTTTATCTACAAAGAATTCTAAATATATCAATTGCAATTGAAATAAAATTCAGTGAATATTGACTACAAACTCCGTTTAATTTTAAATTGGTAAGATTAAAATACCGATGTATTGTTTATGTCTAACCCCCCCCCCCCCCAAAAAAAAAGCTGCTCTGTGACTGCTTACATATGCAAACTTTCTCTAGTATTCCCTCAAATACTATTACCCCCGCCAGGAACCCGGAAGTTTTAAAATATTTATTCCAAATTATCCCTGCCTAAGCTACTATACATAAAACAACTTCGACTGAGTCAACTTGCATGTGTTAAAAGCAAAAATAAAAATAAATAAAACAAAACAAAACAAAAAAAGCATAACAAAAGAAAAACCTGATGAAAATATTTTTATAAATACAAAATCGTTTGTTTTTTATGCAAATACATAAAATAGGGTATTCCGTTTGCAACGGAATACCCTCTTGTAATTCTACGGTTTCTTTTTTATTAAGGTATTATTCTGTCTTCAGTGGAAGACTTTACTTTCTAATGTTTCTCATTCTTCTATATAGTTACATGTATTAGGGTCTTCTGTTTCCAACGGAAACTGTTTTTCTTAGGATTCTTCTTCTCTATTATTATTCTTTTTTTGACTTTTTTAGAACGTTATTTCTCAAAATCTAATCGACCGATTTGCACCAAATTTGCAGGACTCGTTACTCATAGTAAATACTCAAGATTATTGAATTTTGAGTCGATGACGTCACTTCCAGTTTGAGATTTTGAGGATTTTGTGATTTTTTACTGGTGATTTTGTCCAAGCAACTCCTCTGAAACTTATTGTAGTAGAAAAGCGAAATTTTCAGGCATTGAATATGAATGACTGTAGACGATCGTAAGTATATTCTAATGTAGAATACACGCAATGCATTAAAGCTCACCTGAGCTCGAAAATTGGCACACGTTTTTTTTCATGAAAGTTTCGCACATTTTCTGTATTATCGTTGAATATATAAATAATTTGCTAATGCATGTAACGCAAAAGTTGTTTTGATTTAAAAGGGCTTTCTTTCATATATATAAAAAGGGGGCTTGGATCTTCAATTAGGGGTCAATATGGCTCTAAAGTCTTTTGATTAGACATATTTACTGAGCAATAATTTATTATTAGTTATAGTGGTAATAATGTTTATTGTACAGGTGTTTAGCTATACAATTCCATACTTTTATCATATGTTGCGTAATTGGGAGTTTCAATGGACCAGATGTCCGAAACTATGATCACTTATATAAAAAAGAGAAATATTTAGAAAAGTTCCTTAAAATAATGTTTTAATATTTTTTTTAAATGTTTGGTTTATGGTCCAGGTAGGTAATTACATGTACATGCACAGTAAAGGGTAGGACCCTAAAACACTTTTGTTCAGATATCTCTAGAACGGTGAACAATTCCTGAACACTTGTTTAACATAATATGTTTAAATTTACAAGACCTCTCATTTAACATCGAGAAAAAGGGGCTGATTTTTCATTTGCAAGAACTTTTGATCAAATTATTTATGTTATATGCTCAAAACAAGCATTCATTTTACCAGACATCAATTTGAAATCTAATTTTTGAATGTAATGATTTGAATAGTCAAATTCAAAATAAAATGATTCTAGGAAATATTTTTAAAACCCGGTTTAATACATAAAATAACATCATTGATATATACCACTTTCCTTTAAGACTGACAGTTTTATTTATTCCTAAATAAGACATTTTTTTATCCCTTGTGTCAGATTTTTGATTTAAATTCAGGGAAGTTTTTCAAGTTTATGAAATATATTAAAATCCCGCAACATGATACTCTGAAATAAATACTAGATGTATATACCCTATTCAGAGACGTTTTCCAAGTTTATGAAATATATTAAAATCCCGCGACTTTACATTCTGAAAATAAATACTAGATGTATATAGTCTATTCTTACAAATAGGATCAAATGAAACAAATTTTTGGAGAAAATTTAAGCTCTTAAAATTTTATTTATGTTCAGAACTCTCTGAAATAATGATATCATTTACACCTTAAGGCCCCTATTTAGTTGAAAATAAAGTTACCTCAAGTACAGGCCTTTGCAGGAGCACAACGGGCGTATGTTTGGTAAAAATCATTAGAATACATATACGTATTTTAGAAACGTTCTGTAAAAAAAAAAATTGCGTAAGTTTATTATTCCATCCTAAATTAAACGTTTATCTTATTGTTAAATCGAAAACATAATTTGAACAAATCGCTAATGGATTATTTAAATCGCATAAGACGCTTTCTTTGGATATCGCTAAGTATCATCAATCAAGATCGGTACTTATAAATTGCCGCAACATAATCGGATAACACTAATTACCTAATATGCTTTGAAGACGGAACCTCAATTCAAATATTTTTACTGGTTTTAAAGACTGTTCTAAAATAATGAAATAACTTTTCTTCAAAGTATAAATTTAATTCTAAAACACATTCTGGGGAAAATATATTCATGCTCGTTGCTAAGCGTATATAATAAATATTAGATAGGTTTAACAAATAGGTCAAATGATTTCCCTTTGTGTGTTTATCTCCCTTACTGCACTGGAATCGATTTCGGCCAGGATTTGATTTTGGATATGTTTATGGACTTTTCTGGATTAATGTTCAAATATTTCAGAACGATCATTCAACCTAAAAACGGAATGATGTTTATACAGGAAAAAAGTAAGCGATCTATATTTTCAAATAGACTACGCAATTGACACAGCCCAGTCATGTTTTCATTCTGTTTGGTATTCAGTCAGTATTTTAATATATTTTGTTCTAAATCAATTTCAAGGTCAGCTTGGTTTCTTTGTTAAAAGACATTGTTCAGGTCTCAATTAGATTGGGCACGGATAAGACGTAATTACGTTAGACGTTGTTTTGTGACGTACAATGCATGGATAATTACATGTAGTTCAAGTTGTTTTGTGACGTACAATGTATGGATAATTAAATGTAGTGCAAGTAACTGAAGTGACAATCACTCAATCACTCAATCAGCCTAAGTCTGTACATTTATTATTATCACTATTTCTAACATAAGGAAAAAAAACCCAACGAATTACATGTTTCCCTATTGCGTCATATTCATTCACTTACCAAATGTTTATGGATTACAATGGTCGGCAGATAAATATTTAACTCTAGAATCCTGCAATTGTGACCTTAAGCATATCAAAATACATTTGAAACTAACCACATTGCTTCTAAATTCCACAGAGCAAATAGTTAATTCCACGTAGCTTAAACTTTTAGTACTTAACACTGTGGTATATATGCTCATATCCGGCTGATAATGTTGTTCTTATTACATTTAATGCAAAATTTACAGTTTTGTTTTTAGGGGAAATGCTCGATATTGTAAGACAAACACATCTGCATGCCGTCATAATACATGATAATAAACTATCACAATAATTGCAACGATCCAAGAAAGTTTTGTTATCTGTGACATAACTTCGAACCCGACAAAGCTTTATTTTTTTCCTCATATGAAATTGTTGTTTGAGGGAATTGAATAAGTAAGTGGTAGGAACCTACAGATTTTTTGAAATTAAGGAAATGAATTCTTTGATGCTTAACAACAAACTGCTACAAAGGTGTTAAGGACATAACTTTCAAGTCAACTTTCCTTAAATGAGTAACTATAAGCGATTTAACCTTTTGTGTTTTAAACAAAGACTGACACTTTTGCCAGTATACACAGTGTACATACTTTATCATTCAATATGATTTCTTTTCAATTATTATTATAACAGTAATTCACTTTACAAAAACATGTTTTGTTAACCATGGAGTTTGAAATTTTCTAAGTTATTGTTTAGTTATTTAGTGGTTACTGTTTCGTGATTGGGACCATTATTATATAATTGATAAATAATTCCTGTATTTAACCTATTTAAAATATTATGTTTTTATTTCATATTAATGTGTATATAGTTTGCATAAACGGTGCTGAATTACAGCTGTGTGATATACGTCTTTGGTATACGTGACATACCTTTACTTCCTTTATTTGTGTATGTTTAAAGCTGAACACCGCTCGTAAATAGGCACTGTCTGCCATATTTCTCTTTCATCACCGCTATCCCTACAACCCCTATATAATTTACAGAGCTCTTAACAGTTAAAGAATTCTGCTGGGTATCACCTGTGTAGATGTACATCTTGTCTTGCCGTGTAACTTGCTAGCAATGAAATTATCAAAGGTCTTTTATTGATATTGTCAAATATCTCCTCCTAATTTTTTTTTAATGGTATCGTAACAAAATCATATCTTCATAAAACAATATGCAGATGATGTCTATTACATTAATCTCGATACTATGCATTATTGTCCAATAGCTGTTCATCTATGACGTCACTAAAATAGGCTAATTCCTGCAATTATGATAGCAACTGAATATATTGTCATTTTTTATTCATATTTTGTCTTTGAGAATATTTAGCGCATGGCTGCTTAAGTACAATTTTACATGTTTTTCCTCATATATTAATACAAAACATAATCAAAAACGGAACTTTCGAAAATTTTTAAAAAAAATGGAGCATTCGTTGGATGTTTTCCGGTTGAAAACCCGTATGAAAAAATTTAAAATTTTGCTCCAAAACATTAAATTTTCCAAATAAGACAATATTTTCATGACGTTATTTCTACATTATGTCGTCAATGGGCATATTATCTTTTACATACTGATTTTCAATATGATTTCAACTACCGTCAGCCTTAATTCGAATATGCTTAATACCGCATGTAGTCCTTTTACGCAGTTTTTTTCAAGCCAGTAGAATACTAACATAAAAAAATAGGTCATTGCATTATTTCCAAACAAAATGTGCACATCAAATAAGAAATAAATGCATAAAATAAAAACACTTCACGTCGACCACGAGTTTCAGGTGTGTTATCGGGTGTGACGAAATCTAAGGGTTTATATACCTGTGTGACAGTGCCTATTTACGAGCGGTGTTCAGCTTAAATTGAGAGATATATTATACTTCCCATTTAATGGCAAACAACGATTTTGATTTGTTTGACATATCATTTATGTTTAAAACATATAGATGTTAAATTCAAGCAGACAAAAAATATGAAACCATATAACTTCTTTTTAACGTAAAAAAAAATCCAAGCACTGTATCAATATTCTAACATCGATGATAAACTACATTAATAAAGATGCAAAAATTTCGATCGGGATAGGAAAATTGTTCATAGTTCTAAATTTGAAATATTTCACTACACATTTTTTATATTCACATATACAGTTTGAACATTTTCTTCCATATCTTTACAGTAGTAGCAACGTTATTGTTGACAAACAACATGCACGATTCTGATATACGAACGATCACTAACTTACTGAATTTTCACGATACACGAACGATAACGATAAAAAACGCAACAGAACGATCCTACACTATTTAACACGCAAAACCAAAATTAATATTTAAGATTTGAATTACGAAAACGTATTGCTTTGATTTGTATTACAATATACCTGTGTTTTATTGAAAAGCGGCATGTACAGTAGCCATGCACTGTTTTATTTTTACGAGTAAACGATATGATAGGATCCATACACTGTAACAACCGTTAATGATACAACACCGCTTAATGATATAAATAGCATTAAGCGTTGCAATTGCAACGCTTAATGCTATAAATTCTTGCATTAACAGTTGACATGTCCAACTGTAAATGATAAATCGCCGCTTAATGATAGAATTGTATCATTAAGCGTCACATATGCACATCAGCCTTAACGCTTAATGAAACAAGCAAATATCGACACCCTCAACCGCTAATGATTCAAACTTTATATCATTAAGCGTTGCAGTTGCACCCTTTAATGATACAAAATTGTAAAAATGAATGGTATAACACTGTTGTTAATAAAGCAATAATATGTATATCTTGAGTAAATAAAGAATAGTAATGAATGACTTAGTTGTGTATCCATACTGTATTCATACTAGTATAAGAAAATTATGACTTATGTAATCATTTTACGTAATGCATTTAAACAAGAATGGTCTAATATGGTCTAATATTTCAACAAACATTTCTCTTAAATCTACATGAAAAGTAAATTATGATGTTAGCTGAAATACTTGTACCCTTATTAATTAATCCATATTTTAAAGTTAACATACTTTTAACAAATTGTTTGATAATATTGATACCATGTACATTGAACAAACTTTTGAATGAAAAAAAGCAGATGATACTGTGATCAAATAACAGAAGCGAATATATACACACTTTCACATGATTGTCTTTATACACAGTAAATGAGCGCATAAAAACCTTGAATTTTTAGATATTTTGAAACAACTGCGTGATTTCTGCGGGAGTAAATGGGAGACCGGCTGCTCAAAGGAAGCGGAATGAAAAGTGATACAGACAGGGCTTTCCTCGTCATATAACCACGAACTTATCGGTATTCTATTATCTATAAACCAAGGAACTAATTTTATGGATCGTGTGTTATCAAGCAGGAGTACTAAATGTTATATTTTAGTCTTTGTTTATTTATTTATCTTTTTATTTATTTTTTTTTCTTGGGGGGGGGGGGGGGGGGGCTACATCCACGCAGGCAATTAGGCCTATGTAAGTGTTTACTGTTGTGCGAGATCTATGTTTTGGGTTTTTAGCCACAGACGGGAGGGATGGTTTGGGGTTCTACCCGTTATGCTACATGGATTTATTATGAATTTCTATATCATTAAAATAACCATATATTTTTGTTTCAGATTGTAAATTTTGAAATTACTATAGGCAAGTATAAATTGTAAATTTACAATATGACAACTGGATACAAATTTAATTCAAACAAAGAATAAGGTATTTTGTTGGGGGGTGGTCTATTCTCTGTAGCTACAGCATGTACGCGACTTTTTGTGAACTATGGAATGTCCGTTTTACTACTTGTTTTTAGTAAAACAATGTGAGTCTGTTCAGAGTTCTGTCGTGTTTTACTTTCAACCGGTAAGTTAAACAATTACAATACTATTGTTCGATGTGTGAATAAAATTTATGGATGAAGATAGGTATTGTGTATGACGATGATTTACATGTATTGTACATGTAAATATGTATATGTGTGCGATGTAGACAATGATTGAAAATTTCGTAAGAACAGTTCTGAACACATGCCGTCAACAGTTAAAAAAAACAAAATTGATCCCCTTTTAAAATTTTATTCGGATTTCTGTCATGTATATTAGACATTATACGTTTGAACACCATGATAGAAAAATCAAACGGTAATTCAGTTAAGTGCAATAATTATATTATACAAAACAAAAATATTAAGACTGTGCAATCAGATCATTGAACTTTCGCCCCCCCCCCCCCCTCCCCCCCCCCCCCCCCCCCCCACACACACAACGCAATGATGAATCGGTCTTTGAACGCTGTGCACTAAATTTTCATTATTTGTTGCATGTAATGACGATCATTCACGGATATAGTACACTGTACATGCAATATACATATATTATTGGGAATAGGTATTAGAGAGGAGAAAAACTTCAACACATTTATTTTGAATAAATGTTTAATTATAACAGATGAATATATTTTCTTTGGCGTTCACACTGGCTTTAGAATTAATGATCATTGCAACAAGTATTCCACAAAATAGTACACTAATGTGGGTCGTTACCATTTGTGTATTCAAGGTTTATAAAGTAGATATTTTATTTGATGCCTCAGTAACCACAAATGATAGTCATCTTGGAGAAAAACACATGTATAGCGAATTCACTAGACTTATCATTACGATTTCGTTATACGAATATAACGAAGTAAATCCACTGGTCCCTGATACTTTGCTATATCCGAGTTTTTCTGTTGTATTATTATGTAGGTATTATCTGGCATGCATATTTTCATTTTAAAATCACCTGTATTTTTTTTTAGGTTGATGTCATTTAATGCCCAATGTACAAATATTTTTCTCTCATAACACTTTTTTATTCATACTACTGATCCTGTTTATTCTTTTCATTAAATTAACGTTTTGTTTCCCAACTGTGGATCAAAATTCGGTAAATGTATTTAAGGTCTATAAAATAACTATATTAGATTAAAGAGGAAATTTTGAAATCTTGTTAAAAAAAATGTCATACACACACTTTTAACTGGTCCAGCTTTCAGTGCGCTCAATACTTTGTTCAATCATAGGTTGCACTGTGACTAAGCATTCAATTGCGTAATTGTTTTGGTTAAATGGCATAAAGCATTCAGCGTATAAGCTAACCGCTTAGAAAGCGAAAGATTTATATTTCCGGTGATGCATATACTGTAAAACAACATTTATTCGCGTGCGAGAATAGTCGCGAATATTTCCCGCCACGAATCATTCCTTGTCGTGTGGTTGTTATATGTATAACATCACGGGTCTGGATAAGGCTTGGTCGCGAACATTAGTCGTCGCGAAACAGTTTATCGGAAGTTAATCGCGAAATAAAGTCCCCGCGTCTTTGATCATGTGGAGTCACAAGGCCTGAATCATCATATTAAACGAGACGCAAAGCGAAGTTAAATATATAACCACCACTCTCTGAAGCTAATGAAGTAGTACACAATAAATATTTTTACTTGCGTTTTTAAAGTGTTTATTAGGAATTATTTGTGTTCAATAAATATTTAATGGTTTTGTTTGTTTTTTTACCTGTGGAAAGAAAATAAATTTATTAAATATAGAGGATCATGATCTAAAGAATCAGATGACGTCTCGTTGCAAGGCGAAGATCATTAGATCAAACTCGATGCTATGCATTACTTCTGATCTGAGCATCTGCACCTGGCAACTCCACGTAATCCGATCCTTTTGATCAAGTTACCGTTGTAATAATATAACTAACACCTACATATCTTATTTGATATGTCAATCACAAAGTTATTTCTTAATTAAAAAAGTCCATACAGACCAAGAAGTCTTTTTGTTGGACCTTGATTACATATAGCTGTTACATAAAATGAAATAATTAATTTGATTTTGGTAATTAAAAAAGTGTTCGGTAGTCTCTTTTCGGTATCTTAGTTTTTCATTTTTTTTGGTCCATGACATGATTATATTATGGCGGCATGGAAGGGCCAGATGAAAAAAAAATTAAATCTTATTTGTTTGGATGAATATTATTACAGCGGCGTGGATGGCCAGATAAAAACATAAATAAATCTTATTTGGTCGGACGAATTAGGATTTGTTCAGATGAATAAATTATTTGTTCAGACGAATTAACTAATTGTGCGGGCGAATTAGGATTTATACGGACGTTATTTGTTTATATGAGAAGTAATTCAGACTCTATTCTGGCAATGATGTAGATGAAGGGGGGGGGGGGGGGGTCTGTGATCGAGCCATCCCTTTCCTTCAAATGATAAATTGCTACTCGTAAGTGTAATATTAACTGACATTTATATAATATCTGACATATTTTGCTTTCATGTTCAATTCCCAAAATCCATTATGATTTTGCATGTTTTTTTTTTTATGTAAAGTAATATCATTATTATAGAGCTTGTGCAGAAACATTACAGGTACATGTAATAATTAAGATCTATTCTTTGTAAATATCAAAATTCAGTGGTCACGCATAGTCACCGATTTCCTTCATGTTTCGTATTTTGATACCTTAGTATTGGAATATAAAGATGCAAGACAACCTTGAACTGTTGCCATGGAGACTGGTTGTCATAGTAACAGAGGCAAACGATTGAAAAATGGCTGTTTTAAGCTCTTTTGGAGTCATATAGCATTAATGATTGGAATGACAAAACATGTTCTCAACTTTCATGTAATATCAGTTGAAGCTGCATTTTAGCAAAATAAATGGCCGTTGCTATGACGTTTTGAACAGTTAAGAATTTCTGAATAATTTTCTTCAGTTTACATATTTTCTTAGCGATGGCAATTTAACGATGCTCAATAATGCAATCTGATTAAAATCAGATCCTTGATCCGCTCCTTGTTTTTCTCTTGTACCCGAGCCCCGTTTGAGGCCACCTCCTGGTGAACTTTGTTTTGACCAATGAAATCGTCGGTTCCATTCCTCAGTAACATGTTTTGGATGTCATGCTAATACAATCTTTGGATTCCCTGAGGGCGTCTAATAATATCAACTTATGCTCCGTCTCTAGCTCGCTGATACCGAAAGATTCGAGATTATTTGCCATTTTTTCGTCACACGACTCCATTTTTGTTTATAACCCGAAATTACCGTTTCTAACACTGGCTCTGATTGGCTAAAATACCTCATGAATATTCCTAAATCAAAGTTCACCAGGAGGTGACCTCAGGCGGGGTTTCTTCAGATCCTCGTGTAGCGACAATAGAAAAACAAGGAGCGGATCAAGGATATGATTTTAATCAGATTACTCAATAATGCTTGAATATATTTGATATATAAGTTAACATGTTTCCCACAAATAGCAACAAAGAATGGTTCTAAATTGTATTTAAAACAATCATTTTCGCTTTACAGAATCACTATGGTTTTCTTTATTTTTCTAACTTTTTAATATTGTTACCATAGTTACATGTTTCAATTTTTTTATATGATGTGCATATTTTAAATACAGCTATACACCTATGAGTTTGGTTCAATAATAACCTCTTTGGTATTTATAAAATACGAAAATATGTTTTCAAAATAATTTTCGCTTTCCATGGAAACATTCTTTAGATGTTGATTTGCCCACCACTGTTTTTCTATAATTTGAAAATTGACCAAATAGTTAATTCGAAATTTACATTTCATAACTTAGATAAGCTGAAATTACTTTCTATATTGCTTTAAAGTTGATAAGATTAATTTTGCCATTTTTTGTATCTTAGGTCTCCATTAGCATGGCAACGGTAGCCCTTAGCAACAGATTTATGTTATCTAACTACTTATTGCATCAATATGCATCATTGTATGCAATATAAAGATAATTGGTGACTATGCGTTGCGGAACTCCTCTATAAAATTGGATTTTTACATAGAATTGATCTTAAAAACTAAAATTATGATTGTTGAGCAAATTGAAGAAAATTAAAAGACTTAATTTCATTCATTTATACATTTTTGTATCATTAAGGGGTGCGACTGCAACGCTTAATGATATAAAGTTTGTATCATTAGAGGTTGAGGGTGTCGATATTTGCTTGTTTCATTAAGCGTTAAGGCTGCTGTGCATTTGTGACGCTTAATGATACAATTCTATCATTAAGCGGCGATTTATCATTTACAGTTGGACATGTCAACTGTTAATGCAAGAATTTATAGCATTAAGCGTTGCAATTGCAACGCTTAATGCTATTTATATCATTAAGCGGTGTTGTATCATTAACGGTTGTTACAATACACCAATTAAATTGTTTTGTCTCCACAACGAATATTAACTTCTATCATAAGTTAAAGAAAATTAAGTGAAAAAATGAAGATAATGCATAAACTACACGAAATTATTTACATACGAGTTGATGTTTATGTAATCCGATTCCCTTACGTACGATTTAATTGTGCGAGATACAGCTTAAATTTGTTACCTGGTTCCAAAGAATTTCGATTTTACACATCCCATATTTTCATAATGTACGGTACATAATTGATTGACAATTATTTCTAAATTTTAAAGCGTCTAAATAAATTTTATTTCTAATGAATGTTTATACAATGTAACAGAGAAGAACGCGTATCGTATTTTCATTTGAAAGAAAACTTAATGATAATTGTTTAGCTTGAACGGGGAATGGTTATCCTTGACCGCTTTCCTTCAACATGTCTCTCTTGCTTTGCGCTAATATGATCAAAATTATGTTTCAAGATACGACGGATGCTTGATATTGACTGATTACAAAATCATGCAAAATGCAAAACTAAATCGACCGATCAAAGGATTAAATGACTTGTTGAATTACTAGTTAACGACGAAAGAGAGAATATTTTTAAAAGATAAGCGCTGACATGATACATGTATGTAAACAATTGTTGATATTTTTCTATAAAATAGTTTAAATTCACATATTGTTGCGTTTTTTTGAAACACTACTAGTCGTTGTTTTAGAATAAATCCTGCCATTCCGTAAAAAAAGTTACACAAAAGAAAAAACCGCACCATCACACATGATCACACACGGTAAAAAATCGCAAACCAATTATTCTGATACAAGCTCGATCCCGCACGTTACACGAACGATCACCCACGGTACACGAACTATTTAACACGATTAGCTTGTCAACAATAACGTTGTTACCACTGTATGCAGAGCTCTTCGTCTAAAGGAGGTAAATATAGGCCAAAATAGCCAGTCCTCTTAGGAGGAGAAAATACCTTCTGATAACCCTTGGTTAAGAGAAGCTATACATCAAAACCAGGAAGCACACCTCTTACGGGAAATACTAACAAGGACCTAAATTATTTTTATCTACGTAAATCCGTATATTATACCCACGAACTAACTTTTGATTTCATTCCTGTTTTAAGCTACATCTAAATATCAACTTTACCGGTGGTTTGTCATGTGCATGGAACATAGGCAAGAGAGGAGAAAAAAAGGTTAGGAAAAAGACCCAGTTATGATTGGCAGATCCCAACATTATTGATAACTTGTCGATCAGTCTCAATGATAGAAAGGGAGATCGAGAGAGATAATTTAATACTATTCTTATTTTTTGAAACGATATACGCACTTGTTAAAAATATCTTCATTCTATACAATATATGGTTAAAACCATATAACATATCACTTGTCGCATGTAAAAAAAAAACCCAGTTCTATCTGTGTTAATTTACTGTAAGTACAAGTTTTATTTGTACTCTAAAACAGCAGTAAAGCAACTTATGTGCACAATAATGTAACAGGTCTTAAGTAAATACATACAGAGTAACGCTAAATATTTAGATACAATCGACATTTGTTTTGAATTTAATTGACAGGAAACACTTATTTTTTTCAGTTATAATGTAATTCTAATCAAACCTTGAACTAAATGCAAAGATTATATTGTCATTTAAAAATTCTGCGATTTTTTCATTGGATTTAAAATTAATCATACTTTAGAAAAGTAACGATGATCAAATATATCTCGAAAATTTCATAAATGTTCCATGACATATCATATACATTACAATTAATAAAGCGACTCCTACCTGCTGGCTTTCCTTATGCTATAACGGTTACAGATGTATATCCTTATAAATTTTACCAGGAAGGTAACATTGTTTTTTTACACGACACCATCCTTATCACTATCATGCAATGCTGGGTAAACCTTTAACTATAGATAAAATATATCGTAAGGCACAAAGCCAGTCGCTGATTTTTTTTTAATTGCTAAAGAAGTAGTGCCAATAATACGTGAAATGACAAAACGAACCAGTTTGCAGTCTCAAAGTATTTTATCAAAATCTTCTGTATACGGTTAACGTTTTTAATTACCTGACATATACTATGCTAATCCAATTAATGTTTCATGTGATATATGTTTCATTTTTCATTTCAGACCGGATAAAAAAAAGTTTACATACAATATGACTATCTAAAGTTTAAATGTTCAAGCAATAATTAAGTGCAGTTGATTAGATGCTGGTCAAGATGCAATAAACGTCTTATGTGCATTTAAATTTCAAGCCTCTCAATTGCAATAACTTTTTATCAAATATTTGAAGTTAAATGCTCTATCAAAAATCTTACTTTCGATGACGAACGACCCTGGTCGCGCACTACACGGTCGTTTGAGATACTGGAATACAGTTAAACGTCAATTTGAGAGGATCGGGAAAATACACATCGCATATATATATATATATATATATATATATATATATATATATATATATATATATATATATATATATATATCGGGTTGTTAATCATCTAATTAATCAACAGAGGTAAAGTAAAAGTAAAAAGTAAAGTATCATCATAATTATTATGATAGGTACATGTACTTGAACTGAACTTTGAGGCGCGCCCTTTCAGTGGTTATTGTTTCTCTGAGATATCAACAATATATGTATGTATTTTCTTGCTGACAAAGGTTATCGAACAATTCATTAAATTTTTAATGTATACGTTTTAACAAATTAAAGAATTGTTAATTATCTCTTTTCAATTTTAAATATTAAAACACATTTAAATCAAACGATATTGAATCAAAGGGTTTGAAGCAAATGCAGTCAAAACATTTGTGTGCAGATATCGGTTGGTTGACAATATTAATAAGATTGCAATATGTGTTAACAGGAAACAAAACTAAAAATAAAAGTGCATGTTTGAACACACGTGTTAATAGTTCAATATTTAGGACGTGATATGAAAGTTTGAATAGTGCTTTGTAAATACGGGTAGAAGCGGCGTCTTACACATAGACAACTCGCTTTGCTTGTTTCACACAGATAACAAGGTAAGATCTAACAATGATAAAAGTTTAAACACAAATATTTTGTTTGGTATCTAAAGTTCCATTAACTTTATGTAGAAATATATAAGATCTCAAAATTGCTATCAAAAGACGAAAATAGGTGAGGCATACTTGCCCAAATTGTATTTTGAACCCAGATACTTAAAAAGGATATGTAAAAGGTCTATAGTCCCTCAAATTGGGAGCCAAGTTATTTGTAAACATTCATAGCTTTTAATTTCTGAATATTTTGTAATATAAATGATGTATTTGACAATGCACAGTCGTCAAAATTGATAAATGGCCCCGATAAAAAGTCGGCCCCAAAGGAGTTCTTTCCCAGACATATCAAAAACGGTAACTTTCTAAAGGCTTGTTGAAATTTGTATAAAATAAAGAAAAAGTCCTTTAATTTGATATCAAGAAAAATGGACTAGCCCCTAAATAAAAGGGCAGAGAGCGGTCTTACATGTAAGTAATTTATCCATAGCTCTTACACTTCATACAAAAACGTCTCTGATCCTTTAAATGAAGCATCCGCCCTCATTTTTATGTTTCGTTATCGAATAGCAAAAGTCAAGGTCCTATCACACCTGATAAAAATCAGACGGAAGACATCCTCGTCGCTCGCAACGAGATCGTGTCGAGATTGTTTTTATTTTTGCATTGCATTTTTCCGGTAAAATCAAAAACCGCAATAAGACAAATATACCCCTCATTATTTAAATAAACGTTGTACGTCACTTGCACACGTAGATATCAGTTTCCACGGTATAAACGTTCAGCACACAGGTGTTTGGGGACGGGACCCCCCTCCCCCACATTCCTGAGTTATATTTTCATTATTTATTTTTTTTTAAATTATATGTTGATGTATGCTACACAAAAACAAAATTCGCAATCAGCGCGAAACAAGCTATATATAAAAAAAATATATACCACTGGTATATATACTTTTTATACCAGTGGTATATATTTTTTATACATTGCTTGTTTCGCGTTAATTGCAAATTTTTTTTCGTGTAGCATACATCAACATATAATTAAAAAAAATAAATCATGAAAAAATAACTCACGAATGTGGGGGAGAATAGATAATATGGGGGGGGGGGGGGGGGGGGGGTCCTGTCCCCAAGCACCTGTGGTTCTAGATGCAGGTCTGTAGCTCCCGGTCCTTATTCATCACCATCACCAGCCCCGTAAAGTGAAGTGGAGTGGTGCAGTTTGTTTACATGGGAAAATGGCGACTCTCGATCTGGACGTAAATCAATATACTTCATTTTTCGAGGTCGGTTAGCATGTTTAAGAGAAAGTCTAAGGCAAGTAAAGTGACAATTTAGTAGTGAATTTCCTGAAAAATTTAATGGTACTAATTGTTTTCACAGAATTTGTGTGAAAATAAGGTTAATCAGTCCAAAACTAGCGCCGTTTTTTGTGCGCCGTAAATTGCAGGTTTTTACTATGGGAGGCACTGTAGCTCCCAGGTCGTCCATCCGAATTTTTTCAGACCGGGAGCTACAGACCTGCAGCTACTGTGGTTCAGCATACCTCCCGCTCTGAGAATACTGTTCTTCGCCTTTACTTCTTTAGGTTGTTACCGAGATAATGCGCACACAAACACACACACACCCTCACACACACACACACACACACACACACACACACACACACACACACACACACACACACACCTACTGGTTTATATTACATAAAGAGGTATCGATTTCCATGAAAACGTCCCGAGGTATATGCTTTCTACTGAAGTTACCGATAACTGCCATAGTAGATTTAGTTCGAATCAAACATTTAATTTCATCGATCATCCATAATTAAAAGAATTCTCAATGATTACCTTGCAATACAAATAGAGATTTTCTATACAACCTGAGGTATTCCTTTTATGGTCATGCCCAAATATGGCAAATACCTCAGAATGTATATATTCTGATTTTACTTTTATAAATAATAACTCAAATTATTCAGGTCGTTTTAAATAAAAGGGAGATGCTAATGTCTTGATATTGGTCGACTTATATATGAAATTCAACGACTATAACTCTCACGAATGAAACTTTGATTCATTTACTATGCATGCAATATTCACAAAATCCACAAAAGAGGCATTCATGATACTCTAAGACCCTTACGAGCTGAAGTTTGATGGCACTGAAAAATTTCAAGGGCAGCAATCTTAATGTTTTGTTCAGAATGGGTTGTAGCGACGCGAATAGTAATAACAATGCAAAATGTTATAGATTCCCGTTATTACATTTTGCGTTGAGATCAGCGCAAAATGTAATGGCGAGAAAAAAATAAAGTTTGGGTTTCTTTTCCAGAGATACTAGTATGTGTTATTGGATATGACTTATGCATTGTGCCTTTCTGAACAAAAACAAAAGAACTTCTTGACAATTTACCGCTTTGCCGTTCCTATTTATAATACTATTCAATGTATTTATGAATCCATTTTGAAATGGATATATTAGAGATAACCACGAATGCATTTATGATTACTATTGTAAAACTAAGCAAACTCCAGATATCTGATTGGAGCTAGTCATCAGTATATAGTAGTGACAGCTGATTGAAGAAAATTGAACAGCAAAAGCTATTTTGATGGCATATAACAATCAAAATTGCGATGTAACACGCACAGCAAATAAATCTTTGTTTCTTTTCTTTTCGTTTTTTTGCAAATATCATGATAAATCGGGCAATACCAAGGTTAATTTTGAGAACATGTGCAGTAATAGTTACATTGATATGGGGTCTGATCTGATTTCGATCTGAAACGTTTTACACGTTTTCATTCTGCAGTGAATGATATAATTTAATTCCCTCTCATCTCTTAAAAGCTTTTAAAAATTCAAATATATCCAAAATGAGTATACAATATAAAGTTGGACTCAATATAGGTCAGTATGCATTCATAAAGACCAAGAGTGACACATTCGCTGTTGATATTTCCTTTGGTATCTGTGATCAACATTAGCTGTTACATTATATAGTTATACTTACAAATTAAGCTATGCTATAGTGAGTCCACTTTCTGTTATAACATTTTGCGTTATTATATTTTACACCGAGATAAACACAAAATGTAATATCGCAAAAATGTAAATATAGGGGTTTTAGTACATTTTCGCTATTCAAATGAAATTTTGCTTTGCTAAAGTGAATCCTAATTGCCCAAATTAAAACAATAAACGACAAAAAGATTAATGTTTAAAACTCCGACTGTTACAAACAAATTAGGAAAAATCAAAATATCTTTCAAAATAATCGAGAAATAAAATTTTGACTTCAGTCTGTTGTCAGTTTAGGGTCTTAGGCCCATGACAGCTTGCCCAAATCAAGACTTGTTGTAATATTGAAACTTGCCCCTCATGATTGTTTATGTATCATCTCAATCTCTTACAGAAATCTTATGTATGCTAATAAACTAAGTTTTTAACGACTTGATTAATCCTACTTCATTTATCGCAGATCTTTACATGTATTCTATTGACCAGGAAGCCTCCACAGTACATATTATTAAAAAAAGACCTTGTATCACAGCAAGATGATGAATGCAGCATTTCCTGTCAAACTGCAAATGTAGACATGTCCTTTTTTCATTACTAAGTTTTATGAAAATCTCTTTTGTGATATCAAAAGATTTGCTTTGACAAACTTTTTCTTTGATTTATGCAATACTTGTCAAATTGTTTAGATTAAAAGTGCATTATTCAAAATATAACATAATCAGAATTTCCTGTGACTATGCATATGCATACATTTTAAGTTCCCAATAACTAAACATATCTGTGATTTTTAAAAAAAAAAAAAACGATTCCAGAGATCTGAAGATAATCTCCTGAAGAAGTAAAATATTCAACCAGAACTGATGGACTTTTTGACAGACATGAGTAAATCTTTATAACCTGTAACTTCTTGCAAAGGGTATAATAAGGTCACAAAATTGTTGTGAAGCAAGTATAACAATTATTTTTAAAAATCTTTATTAATTCATTAAAATGACTTTGTCATTACATAAACAAAATACATACATGCAAAGAAAAGAAAATATCCATATATTTTTAATTATCAATAAGTAAAATACAGATTTGTAAAAATGAATAAACAGTCTTTCAAAGGCATTAATTCCCAGTTTTGAGACAATCAATTTTGAAAAATGTCAATAAATGTGAACAGTGCTGTTAATACACTACAAAATGCATGGTGATTCGTTAAGTTCCAACTCAAAATCACTCCTTGATGTATACAACTGAATCGTTTTTAAAAGTCCCCCTTACCCCCAACATACATCATATCGACAGAATTTGGAAAAATTAGGCCCTGTAGTTTGTAAGAAGTTAAAATCATTTAATTGTTAACACACAATGCACACCACATGACGACAGACAAAAATCAATTGCAATAAGTCACCTTTGGGCTCAATTGTCCTAAAAAAATGTTCCCACAATTCTTTGCAATGCTACATATAACTAATGAAGTAAATTTACTTTATATAATGCAGCCTATCATCTTCATATAATTTGACCTTCTGACTAGTTGAAGTAATTTAAACAATAAAAATTTAGGAATTCCTAATATCAGGAAATGCACAATTTTCCTTGAGTGGTAGAAAAAATAAAAATGCTTTAACTGTTTGAAATGGAAGAATGGATCAACAAACTTGGTCTTTAATAATAACATTTACCTTAATAAAAAATAATACAATTCAAAATATGAAGAAAAAAATTCTTAATTTTTTTCTGCAAGCTTTCTTAGCGTAACAATTCTTACTTGCTCATTTTCTTATTTTTTTTTCTCGATTGTAATGTAATTTTGTACAGTGTTCTTTATTTTTTCCTATCCTAATCTTTTCAGCTCTTCATTTTCTGCAATTGCTTTCTCTCAATCTCTTTTGCGTAGCTCCTTATGATGAAGACGATTCATTTTGAAAATCTTCTATATTGAATTTGCTTCCTCTTCCTTTAGTCGACATACAGTTTTACCTTTAATGAAATGCAAAATTATTTTTGAATTCATTTATTTATTCAACAGTAAAATACAAATGAGTATAGTGAGGTAATTTAATGCATAGTGCATAGTTCATAAATATATCCAATATATATGAATTTACATGTATTTCAATTTTACAGTCAGTGTTTCTCAAATTAATAAATTTATTGATACCCAAATGAGCACTATCAGATATTCTTTAAAATAGACACATATACCTCACAATGCATTATGGGTATTTCCCCAATATAGATACACATATACCTCACTATGCATTGTGGGTGTTTCCCCAATATAGACAAACATATACCTTACTATGCATTATGGGTGTTTCCCCAATATAGACACACATATACCTCACTATGCATTATGAGTGTTTCACCAATATATACACACATATACCTCACTATGCATTATGGGTGTTTCCCAAATATAAACTCACACATACCTCACTATGTATTGTGGGTGTTTACTCAATATAGACACAAATACCTCACTATGCATTGTGGGTGTTTCCCCAATATGGACACACATATACCTCACTATGCATTGTTGGTGTTCCCCAATATAGACATGACATACCTCACTATGCATCATTTTTCCCTAGTATAAGCACATATACATGTATACCTCATTACACATAATGAGCGTTTCCTGAGAATAATGGACAGATGTACCTCACCAACCTTTGTTTTTGTTTTCTAAGTACCGTATATAATTTGTGTGTACATCACCAACAACCCCTATCAGTCTTGCTAGTAACAATACACAAGTACAATGTGCCTCAATATTCCTTTGTTTAATATGAAACTTACAATATACCATTTGAGATTTTATTATGCTATTTACACACGTACCCAGCAATATTTCAAGATTCTTATAGTACATCACAATTGCAGTGTAATGTTTCCAATTATATCTGTACTGATTTATTTACAGTTTTACAAATGCAGTTGATAAATTCCTTAAACTAAGTGTGAGTAATTTTTAGAGGCATATACTGGCATGTGACCAATTCTCGCCGAGTACCATTTCTTGCCAGTGCACTGTTACATTTATTTTTGTATATAAATAATTTTATGGGTTGATAAAATGACGCAACAATGCAGGGGTGAGAAATGGTCGCACGCCAGTATTAGATAATGAAAAACTATTCATGAAACTCATTTAATCAAAATTATCAAAGCGTCCAATGAAGTACTTTGGTTTAATCTAAATTTGTTGGACTCACATAAAAGGATCAACAAAATTTGATGTTCATTAAGGCAAAAAAAGAAACAACAAATGCAATAGAGACTTTGTCTAATTGCATGAATTGATATACCGGTAGATAGAGTCTTTGTCCACAAACTAGTTGTCCTTAAAACTGTTTGTTTGACCTTTGAAAAAGTCCACCAAAATTAATGCTAATAAAATTTAATGAAACCAAAATTCTTGAATGAAACACAGTTCTTAACATTCCTGTCATATCACAAAAATCATACTTGGTAAATGTAGATAGTTTTTCAGCGTATTTATCTTAATATTCATGGCGTTTGTATTGACATATGCTCCGAAAAAGGACATTTTACCCGTTAGTGGTTTTGAAGGCTTAGGTTCAATTTTCTTTTCTCTAGTTCTTTCTTTTTCAACATGATTATCTTCAATTCCATCATCATCATTTTCATCACTCACATCTATGTCTACAACATACAGCAATGAAAGATAATTGTTTTCTCTTAAAAATTAACTAATACCCCACTAAGCATTAATATTTTTCCTTAAGAATAAAGACAAATATACCTCACCATGCTTAATGAGTATTTCCTCAATATAGACACACAGAAACCTCACTATGCATTCTCAGTGTTTCCCTAATATTGACACACATATACCTCACTATGCATTCTCAGTGTTTCCCCAATATAGGCACACACATACCTCACTATGCATTGTGGGTGTTTTCCTAATATAGACACAGAAATACCTCACTATGTATCATCGGTGTTTTCCCAATATGGAAATATATATACCTCACTATGCATTATCGGTGTTTCCCTAATATAGACACATAAATATACCCCACTATGCATTAAGATGTTTCCCCAATATAGACACACACATACCTCACTATGCATTATGGGTGTTTACCCAATATAGGCATATACCTCACTATGCAATATGGGTGTTTCCTCACTATAGACACGCAGACATCTACCTTACTATGCATTATAAGTGTTTTCTAGTATACACACATAGGCACCTTACTACAAATTATCAGTGATTTCTCATATAGACACACATGTAGACTACCTTAAATTTAGGTGTTCTTGAAACTGTGTTTTACAATATTCTACAAAAATTGATGCCAATGAAAATGAATAAAACCATAGTTCTTGAATGAAACTACAGTTCTTAACATTCGAGTCATATCACAAAAATCATACTTGGTATATGTAGATAGTTTTTCAGCATATTAATCTTTAAATTCATGGTGTTTGTATTGACATACGCTCTGAAAAAGGACAATTGTGCTTTTACCTGTTAGTGGTTTTGAAGGCTTAGGTTCAGTTTTCTTTTCTCTAGCTCTTTCTTTTTCAACATGATTATCTTCAATTCCATCATCATCATTTTCATCACTCACATCTATGTCTACAACATACAGCAATGAAAGATAATTGTTTTCTTTTAAAAATTAACTGATACCCCACTAAGCATTAATAGTTTTCCTTAAGAATAAAGACAAATATACCTCACCATGCATTATGAGTATTTCCTCAATGTAGACACACAGAAACCTCACTATGCATTCTCAGTGTTTCCCTAATATTGACACACATATACCTCACTATTCATTGTGGGTGTTTCCCCAATATAGACACACATATACCTCATTATGCATTATGTGTGTTTCCCCAATATAGACACACATATACCTCACCATGCATTATCGGTGTTTCCCTAATATAGACACACATATACCTCACTATGCATTATGGGATTTCCCCAATATAGACACACGCATACCTCACTATGCATTCTCAGTGTTTCCCTAATATTGACACACATATACCTCACTATGCATTATGGGTGTTTCCCCAATAAAGACACACATATACCTCACTATGCAATGTGGGTGTTTCCTCACTATAGACACGCAGACACCTACCTTACTATGCTTTTTAAGTGTTTTTTAGTGTACACACATAGGCACCTTACTACAAATTATTAGTGATTTCTCATATAGACACACATGTAGACTACCTTAAATTTAGGTGTTCTTGAAACTGTGTTTTACAATATTCTACAAAAATTGATGCCAATGAAAATGAATAAAACCACAGTTCTTGAATGAAACTACAGTTCTTAACATTCGAGTCATATCACAAAAATCATACTTGGTAAATGTTGATAGTTTTTCAGCATATTAATCTTTAAATTCATGGTGTTTGTATTTACATACGCTCTGAAAAAGGGCAATTGTGCTTTTACCTGTTGGTGGTTTTGATAGCATTGGTTCAGTTTTCTTTTCTCTAGCTAAAATAAAATAAATAAAATAAAATGAAAGTCAAACTTAACTGGCGACTGCTTCTCGTAGTTAGCAAGAGCTATGTTGTTTACGGAGTATGGTCGCATTAAATGACGAAACATAACAAATGACATACATTTACCCCAAAAATATATTAGGGTTTAAATTTGTTATCATTTTTTATTACTAAAATTTAAACATAGTTTGTCAATCGTGACTGCAAAATAAATTGGAAATCATAGCTTTCAGTTAATAGCAGTCGGAGACCTTATCTTAAGTATCTCATATAACATTACTTCGTTAATTGGCCTTACCCTTACAATGCATGTAAACTTCGATCTGGTCAATTGGAGGTGTTTGCAAACATTTAAATCCTGCTTGTAAAGACGTTAAAGTCTTGAAGTAGTATTTTATATTACCGGACATTCTGACCGATTCAATAAGAAAAATTACCGACTATTTGAATAAAATTAATTTTGAATTAAATTCAAATGAAATGAAGACAATTTATCAGGGACGTGTGCAAAATAGTGTATTTATACGTTCCTGATTTTGTGACATAACGTTAGTCTATTTTGTGAATATAAAGCACTTAAAATGGTTAGTGACACGAACAATTATTAAATTTTTGGGACAACCAGCCCCTTCTTCAGGACACAAGAAATATAATAACATAGGATAAAAACAAAGAAAACAAAATCTAGCACAACTAGCGCTACAAACGATTAATGAAACGCTGTTCTCGGTGAATGCAGGTCCAGAGAGAGAGAGAGAGAGAGAGAGAGAGAGAGAGAGAGAGAGAGAGAGAGAGAGCATATGTTAACCGTAATACGTATTTGATTAAGCCGGCAAAGGAATTAATTTTCATTTAGTGTCACACGGAAGAAAACCAGCCTCCTTTTATATTTTTCAATACAAGTGATTAATTCCAATATTTCATATAGCATCTTTTATATTTGTTGATAAATATTCTACTTGGTAAACAGTGGCGTCGGAAGCAAATTGAAAGTGGAGGGGGTGGGGTGGTAGACGTACCAGGAATCTTAACAAGCAAATAAAAAAGAAAATAAAAACGAAGGTATTCTTATGGTTCCGACGCCTATGGTTAAAACATTTTAATGGCAAAATTAATGCCTTTTTTTCATATATCATCAGAATAATGAAAGTGTTCATAGTTTTTTACATGTACATGTATCATTAACTTGATTCAATCAATATGAAGCATTTCCAAATGTAGGGATATACTATAATTTGTTTGCGACAAAATATTCTCTGATTGAATTCACCAGGTTGGGATGATTGTGAGGTTTCTCACATTCTAACATTCTACTTACCACGCATTCATCGTTTGATCAAAATATCCCCTATCTTCTAAAACCAGTTTAGCAACAATCTGAAAATTAATTGTTGAAAGGAGAGATTAGTTTTGGGAACACTGATTGCATTTGATAGATAGATAGATAGATAGATAGATAGATAGATAGATAGATAGATAGATAGATAGATACTATTAGATAGATAGATAGACAGACAGACAGACAGACAGACAGACAGACAGACAGACAGACAGACAGACAGAGTAAGCTGCCATACAATTTTGTTAAATTTCATTATTACGTTGCTGGTTTGTTTGCTGTTGTTGTTATCGACAATTTAACACAATATCTGCTTGTATATATCATCACTAAAACATTTAAACTACATTTCTGCATTGTAGAGGAACTGATAAAGTAATTTTGGTTATTCACAACTAAAGCTGAATGTATCAAATTTATGATTATTTTTTTTTTAAATCAAGATGAATGAATTAAAAACTCACAACCATTAGTTTACATTATCAATTCTATTTGACCGACGAATAGCATTTTCATAAATAATGTTTTTGTTTCATTATATGCAATGACTGTTAAGTACTGTGAATGGCCTCTGCGTTCATTAGCTAAAAAAAAACAACGTTTAAATGGCGAATGTGCAAACCAAACCATAATTCTGGAAGTGGTTGGATATGTTAAAAATGAACAGCATAGATATCTTTTGTGACAATGGCATGCAAATAAATCTAAAATGATTTGATTTACACTTTATTATTTATTAGAATTTATTCTATATATTTATCATGAGAAGAAAAATCTCTTCTATGATGCAAGTTAAATCAATTTCATGTAGAGGCAATTCGAATTTCCTCATACGTACAATTCATGAAAACTACTATATATTGTAATGTATAGAACTATATATCTTGAAAACTTTAAAATTAAACAAAATTTTCATAAATTCATATTGATTTAACCCCTTCATGTAATGAAGGTCATGAAATCTGTTTAAAATCTTACCCAAGTTTTAACAACGGATATGATAGAGAGATAGATAGAGAGATAGACGTGTTTCTTGCTTTTCAAGAATCTTTCCTATGATATTTTAAGTATTTTATAGCATTTTTCACCTAAACAAGTTTTACATTAAATACATTTCTTGTTACAAAAAGAAATTAAAGATAGAATCTTTCACATGTGCTTACCTATTAATCTTGATTTGTGCCGCGATATTATCCAATCAAAATGTCCGAGAATCTCGAATGTACTGCTTTGATTTCCGAGTAATGTTAAACAGCCAATCAAATTTTCAACCAATCAGAGGCCTTGTTTGACAAAGTGTGTGCTCAAAGTTGAAAATGACAATATAAGACCCGATTTAGGTAGAACACACACCTACCAACCATCTGACGTCCTACCGAGGTTATTGCTAATTTCAAACCACGTTATCCCTGCATGCTGTACACGCATAAAATGAGGTATACATTCCGAGGTTACGGGAAAAGTACCTCGGTATTTAACACATACCTCAGTTCGTTGGTGTGTAAACAGATACGATACCTCGGAAGTGTACATAGACAAACACACACACACACACACACACACACACACTAACTATATATATATATATATATATATATATATATATATATATATATATCGGGTTGTTAATCATCTAATTAATCAACAGAGGGAGAGTCTATAAGGAATTATCGACGGTTTAAGATTGAGATTTATTTAAAAAATTAAAACACGATCGCCAGACAATGATTGATGAGTTTGAAAAATTAAAGTATCATCATAATTATTATGATAGGTACATGTACTTGAACTGAACTTTGAGGCGCGCCCTTTCAGTGGTTATTGTCTCTCTGAGATATCAACAATATATGTATGTATTTTCTTGCTGACAAAGGTTATCGAACAATTCATTAAATTTTTAATGTATACGTTTTAACAAATTAAAGAATTGTTAATTATCTCTTTTCAATTTTAAATATTAAAACACATTTAAATCAAACGATATTGAATCAAAGGGTTTGAAGCAAATGCAGTCAAAACATTTGTGCAGATATCGGTTGGTTGACAATATGAATAAGGATGCAATATATGTGTTAACAGGAAACAAAACTAAAAATAAAAGTGCATGTTTGAACACACGTGTTAATACCGAGCGCAGCGAGGCTTAATGGTAACACGTATATATAAGAAAATCAGTGAAAAATAGAAGTTGAATCAGGGGTACTAAGGGCCAAAAAATTTTCTTCCAGCCCTGGGCGCCGCCATATTGGCCGCCATTTTGTTGAACAAAAGTTAACTCGATCATTATATAACTGCCACTTGTCGATGTCTTTTGCCCCGAAACTCGATCAAAAACTTTCCAATGTTTAATTTACAGTAATTAAGATAAAAATAATTGACTGTGCAAACTATACAACTTTTAACAGTGGTTTAATCAAGAAATATGACTAGTTTCACGTATGTCTTATCAAATTATCAGATGGAAAATAAAATCATTAACATCAAGGAACCGATCTTTTAGAGACTAAAAAAAGTAGAAAAAATTCAATTCATCAATTTGGGAAAATTATAAGCATTAAAAAAAGAAATAAAAAATTCTCGGAATCAAGAACTTTTCCTCGGCTATTTCCGAAGACATAACTTTTACGTTTTACGTATGAAACATGACGTCATAATGAAGACTGAGCACGTGACGTTTAATTTAACTTTGGCTTATGATTTGATAGATAGGCGGATCCTACTGCGTGCGTTTCAAATTAATTTTGTTCTACAAAAAAGTCAAACTGCACTGTGTTAAATCTTCGCTCGGTCCAACGGTCATGCCGTTTACATATTAGTTCAATATTTAGGACGTGATATGAAAGTTTGAATAGTGCTTTGTAAATACGGGTAGAAGCGGCGTCTTACACATAGACAACTCGCTTTGCTTGTTTCACACAGATAACAAGGTAAGATCTAACAATGATAAAAGTTTAAACACAAATATTTTGTTTGGTATCTAAAGCTTCGATTAACTTTATGTAGAAATATAGAAGATCTCAAAATTGCTATCTATAGACGAAAATAGGTGAGGCATACTTACCCAAATTGTACTTTGAACCCAGATACTTAAAAAGGATATGTAAAAGATGACTCATATTTTCATAAATAGAAATACGTCAAAATTCGTAATTCTTTAATTGCATATCGATTGGTTTATTATACTCTGTGAATATTTTCTATGTATTGAATTACACAAATAAACATGCTATTCAATCTAACCGTGAAATAAATTCTATGCTATCTGTCCATGATGAATAGTCACTGAACTACGAGCGAGTTCGACCACATAGACCGAACTCACTTTAGTTTGACTAAAAGGAAACCGTGGACCTTGGAGAGACTCTGGTCATGGTAGTTTATGGATAGCGGAGGAAAGCGGAACCTCCAATTTTTGCTGTCATAATTAAATAAGCATAACATGCTTTCTGTTACATTTTAGCACAAACACAGAAGATTGAATGCGTTTACATTGTATTGTCGTTCCTTTTAATGAACAATAAAACTATTACTAGTAATTGAAACTTTCTCATTATTTTAACTAGACATTGACCAATGTGCGTTCGAACACATGCGGACCGTAAGTTTTCCTTACTACAGTGGTTAAACTCTGCGTAATGATCGAACCCGCCCTATATATTCACCGGCGGCATTCGCTTTCCCTCGTTTTTAAACTCGGAACACCTCTAACGTAATCCAACTCGCTATGTTAAATTGAAAGTCCGATAACTTTAATTTGTTTACCATCAAGAAAATCTGCATTGCTGACAAAGTTTTCTTCGGTAAGATAAAATTATTGTATACCCATTTAATGACTGCCCCATAGCAAGTAAATAGGTATGTAATACATGTATAGTACAGAGACAGTCACCAGGGCACTATAGTCTTTCTTGCATAAGGATTGTGAGGATGTCCATGTAATTGCAGGTATACATGTATTACATTTCTCATGTTGTTTACATCTCAATACACTGTATTTTTGAAAGATTTTACTTGCACTCAGCGTTTGTATTTAGATAATAGTAGTACTGTTTTAAGCTTTACATTATTTAAGATAAATAGTGTATACTGTACAGCTGTAGTTTCATTACAGAATCTAATCCAGGGTTGGGGTCAATTACTTTGAAATGTAATTAAATACTTTCAAATACATCAATAATTTTATCAATTACTTGCAATTTCAATTACATTGATTTTTTTTCAAATGTAATTAATTACCCTGACAAATGTAATTAATTCCATTTCATTTGCTTTAGTAGTTTATTTTTGAAAATATTGAGAACATATACATATATATATAAAGCATTAAAATACACAAGGCGTTATGTACGGTCATGTTGTAAAGATTTGAGTTCAGTTTAATCATCAGTGATAGATTTTGCTTCAAAAAATCTAGAAAAATGTTTTGAAATTAAATTCATCCAGTACCATTGAGTTAATTTTTTTTTTTTGGGGGGGGGGTTTGAACAAGATTTTCTTTATAGTGAATTTTTGTTTGCATGTATATGCACATTGTATATTCAGAAAGTACAGCTTTGGGCAGTGCAGCCCATCAGTATATAAAACAATAATGACTTTAACTAAAAAAAAATGCGATATTTAGAATCCCTTGAGCATGTTGAGTCAAAAATAGAAATATATTTATTCAGAAGGTACAACTTTGGGCAGTACAGCTGATCAGTATATAATAATAATAATTACTATAAGTTACAACCAACAACAAAGATCATATAAATACAATAATACATGTTTATCAGATCAACCTGATATTTCATTATTATGCATCATGATAGCAAAATGAATTAAAATATATACCATGGCCACCCAAAGTAGGTGTGTGATCTGAACCCAACAGCTGAGTTAATTTAAATGTACTTGGTGGTTTGAAATTGTAATTTTTCCTTAGATTAATATACTATGGGCATTTGAAGAATAAAATGAAATTTGTCCTCTATTTGTTGTGTGTCACATACATGACACAATCTATCCTGCCTGGTCTTACCTTGGTATCTCCCAGATTCATTTCTTTGAATTATTCTTAATTTGTTTTGTTAAGTATGATTGTATTTTGCAAAAACTATGGTGTGCAATGTGTTTACATATAAAAAAAAATGCTGTCTTATCCAGTATTCTCTCAAACCCATATGATACAATTCACACCTGAACAAAATTAGACCTTTACCTATTTCTCTTGGCAGTGTGTCCTGCTGTATAAACATATTAAACATTATGAGACATTTAATTATTGTACATGTATGAACAAAAGCCCATGCCAAACAGGTATACAACATATTAAACATCATTATGAAACACCTTTTAAACCTTTTAAATTTTAAGTATTAAACTTGGAAAAAATAATTGAAATGTAATTGAAATGTAATTGAAAATACATGATATTTTGGAATGTATTTTAATACATTGAATTACTTGTAATTGAAAACAGACTCAGTTAGAAATTAATTCCATTTACTTTGAAAAATGTAATTAATTTTGCTTAATTACAAATACCTTTTAGCTCACCTGAGCTGAAAGCTCACAATGGGGGATCAAATTTTTACATAGGAATATATAGAGTAAATCTTTAAAAATCTTCTTCTCTGAAACTGATCAGCCAGAAAAGCTGTAACTTATGTGGAAGCATCCTCAGGTAGTGTAGATTCAAGTTTGTTCAAATCATGATCCCCAGGGGTAGGGTGGGACCACAATTGGGGGTCGAATTTTCACATAGGAATATATAGAGTCTATATAAAAATCTTCTCAGAAACCAATCAGCCAGGAAAGCTGACACTTATGTGGAAGCATCCTCAGGTAGTGTAGATTCAAAGTTGTAAAAATCATGACCCCCGGGGGAAGGGTGGGGCCACAATGGGGGTCATTTTTTTTTTACATAGGAATATATAGAGTAAATCAATTTTTTACATAGAAATATATAGAGCAAGTCTTTAAAAATCTTCTTCTCAGAAACCAATCAGCCAGAAAAGCTTAAACTTGTGTGGAAGCATCCTCAGGTAGGTAAAATTCAAATATGTTCAAATCATGATCCCTCCCCGGGGGTAGTATGGGGTCACAAGGAGAAGGGGGGGGGGACATTTTTACAGGGATATATAGAAAAAATCTTTTAACAATCTTCTTCTAAAAAACCATTTGCTTACAAAAGCTGGAACTTTCGTGGAAGCAACTTCAGATAGTGTAGATTCAAATTCGTTTAAATCAGAATTTTGAGGAGTAAGGTGGGGCCACATAACAGATCCAATTGTACAAAGTAAAACATTTTAATTATTCACAAAAACTGTAATGGTATCACATATGGTTTACTTACTTGCAAGCATTTTGACATATTGCTGATTCTTTCAAATTGTTAAGACTCTGGCCCCTGGACAATTCTTGAGCCTCACAAGGGGTTCAGAGTTTGATGTAGGTTTATATCATATATATAAACAATTGTTTAGGATCTTTTTCAGAACTGCAATGCTCAACATGTGATATGACTATAAAATCATCCTGTTAGAAAACATAAGAATATCCAGGGGGAAAATATATTTTTATTTATAGAGGATCGACATGTATTATACTACATTGTATAATATTTTGTATTATGACTCCCTAAAGCTGATCTTACTATGCCTATTGTTGCTCAGGTGAGCGATGTGGCCAATGGGCCTTTTGTTTCAATTACCTGATCTTATCGTAGCATTTTATGTTAGCTCCTTCAAAATAAGATTTAGTTATGTCCTTATTTCCATGAAAATTGCCAACAGCAATGGTAAAATGTTTGCACTGTACTGTGAATGGTAAATTCCCATACGTTTAAAATATCGTCACATTAAAAAAGCAATTGTTTTGAATGTTATCTACAAGAATCTTAATTTCCTGTAGTAAAACTACCTGTCTGAATCAAATTCCTACAGGAAATACCTTTCTATAGGAAGTATGATTCCTATAGGATTTTTAGAAAATCCTATAGGATTGTCAATATTTCCTATAGGAGAATCATTTCTCCTATGGGAATTATCATTTTCCTATGGGATATTAATTTTCAAAGGTAAATTTCTCACCTGTCAGGTGAAACACACTAAAAACAAAAGTGGTTTTTACTCTCTAGACAATGGTCTATCATTTAGTATATATGGATTTTTCCGGACCTTCATCATCAACGGGTGCAAAAATGCCACCTTGGCACTGGCATAATTATAGTATTTGTTTACGGTGGACACATGTATTTTCACCTTATCTAGGTGCTAGCTAACTTATAATCATGATAATTAGACACAAATGAATGTGACACCGTTTTATGTTGGGAAAGTGTAAACAATGCCTTAATCGTATTATGACAGTTCAATGAGATCATACAAACTGTCAAACTTTACAAAAATGATACATAAGAGCCGACGGAAATTATTTTTACAATAATTTATTAATAGACTTCATTGTGTGGGCGGTTTATATGTGGACAAATTAACAGACATTGTTTTGTGGTGTTTCATTTAGGTTTAAAGCAGATATGTACCTTAGGATTGTTTTTCAACGAGGATGGACGACGAAAGGCGGAGGGGGCTACCTTAAAATGTCTTGACGTGTTATACTTAATGTAATAAAAACCCTATACTGTGGCAATCCAGAAGCCTTAATAAGGCATCTCATTCTATAGTCTGTCCCAAGATATTTATGCAATACATTTGGACGATTTTTAAAAAAAAAATACATATACATGTGAAAGAAGTGCAATTGAAATAGATGAACGGGAAATATCCAAGATAACTTCATTCACACGTTATCATTTTTAACTCGGAAAAATTAACAGGAACGAAGTCACTCGGAATACCTCGCACAATTTTTCAACGTTATCATCCTTGTCTGTTGCAATACGAAATCCCCGTACACTTCACATTTTTTAGCCGTGTATTGAAACCTGACAAGCTAGAGGGGGCGTTTCAAAGGAGAAGTCTTCATTTTTTTCATATAATTATTGAATGAACATAGTTTGATCCCTGAGGTATTTATAAATATCGAATAATGTAAGAAAATTTGCGGCATAAATATCTTGGGACAAAATATATCTGCCATGACTAAACTAAGTGTTTAGTCATACCAGGTTAACATGCAGATTGAACTTTTTATGTCTTTATGCTCTTAATTCTGGTACTTCTTTCATTTCAGATACAGGGAATTGTTTATCCTTGTGATAGAAATATGATAAAATTCTTCATTTTTACGCTAATTTCTTTGGCATATTTGGTGAAAGGAGATGACGTGGTCAATGCTGTTGAAGTCAAAACAACGTCAGGTTGGGTTAGAGGTTACGAGGAAAACTTCGACAATGGAAAAGTATTTAGATTTGTGAAAATACCGTTTGCCAAACCTCCGATCGGAAAACTCCGTTTCAGGGCACCTCAGCCTATTGGGGAATGGGAGGGAGTTCAAGGAATTTCCGAAGCAAAATCACCGAGTTGTCCCCAATGGTACTTTCCTTTGCCTGGATTTAATAGTTCGGAAACAGAGGAAGATTGTCTGTATCTCAATATATATGTTCCTGGTAAAATTTCAACGGCACGTAACCTTTCAGTCATGGTATGGATTCATGGCGGCGGCTTCATATTTGGAGCTGCTAATCAATACAAGCCACAACCAATGGTTTTAAAAGGGGACGTCATTGTCGTTACCATCAATTACAGACTTGGACTCCTAGGCTTCTTTACAATGCATGATCCTCTATTGCCTGGAAACTACGGAATAAGGGACCAAATCGAGGCTCTCCACTGGATTCATAACAACATTGCTGCTTTCGGTGGAAATCCAAACTCAGTGACGATCTTTGGGGAGTCAGCAGGTGGTATGTCTGTTAGTTTGCTGACTCTGATTCCGTCTAACGAAGGTTTGTTTCAACGAGCTATATCTCAAAGTGGTGTTGTGTCTACCAGTGCCGTTGCGAAGAAGGAATGGGAAATAAGAACTAAAGATCTATTTTTAGAAAAAACAAATTGCAAAGACAAAGGAGATGTTGCAGAAACTCTAGATTGTTTACAAGAACTACCTGTTGAAAATATTACAAATGCTATGACCATGCTCGATATATTGGATTCCCAAAATGCGACTTTTCAAGCTGGAGGACTATATCCAGGTGTAGATGGCAATCTAATAGATGAACAACTGGCTTATCCAAAATCTCCTGAAGATAAGAGCTATAAATTCTTCCGCTCTCTGGACTTCATGTCCGGCACTCTTGACGGTGAAGGCAATATGCTGTACATGGGCTTGTCACCTGAAGTTCAAGAAAAATATAACTTTAATGTCACAGAAAAAATTCCCAAAAGCGTCTTATGTGAGATGACAGCACCTGTCTTTATTAATAACGCAGTGGGTAATGTTCCTAAATTAGTTCAAGAAATCTGCGATTTCTACACCACTTCTGAAAGTATCGATGCCCAAAGTAATAAAGTCTGCGAGTTTACTGGTGATTCGACCTTCATCGTGCCAAGTAACATATTGTTGTCAATTCACGCCAAAGACAACACACTGTCAAACACATATCAATTTCTTGTAACCAAAGCGAGTCCCTTACCTTTTGGAGGACAACCACCATCTTGGTTAAAAGGAGCCGGACATGGAGATGACATACGTTTTTTCTTCGACTTCTCGAACATTTTGGAAATTCCGGAGGAAAAAAGGAAAGCATTCGAGGAAGATCAAGGCTTATCTGAAAAAGTCATCCAATACTGGACTAACTTTGCAAAGTTTGGGTAAGATTTGTCTTCGATAATCGACAAATTATTTTGTCTGTAGACCTTTCTCAAAGAACAAGGTTTATACATTTCTTTAGAAAACTGAATACGTCCATCATTTGCATGTTCCTCTTTTTATGTAACTATAATAGTTTTCCCTGAAGTATGAGCATGAGTCCGTAAGGGTGAACGATAAAGGTTGACTTGCTTTTTGAATGGCTTATATATATTATTTATATTGCTTTTTGTCATTTTTTTCAAGTAATCCAAATGGAGAGAGTATTCCAAATTGGCCACCATATGACGTCAATAGCAAGCGATACATCATCATCGATGTACCAATTAAAACAGGGGGAAATTTAAAGTCCGGGGCAACAGCGCTTCTAAGTAGAATATTGGAAAATGGCCGTCGTCGCTTAATTCGTGATGAATTATAGAAAGTTTATGGATGGAGTAGCTAACACGCAGTTCTAAAGAATTTTAGGTCACCTGAGTCACACAGGTGACATATTGCAATTTGCAATTAGTCTTCGTCCGTCGTCGTGTGTCGTCCGTCGTGCGTCGTTCTTTAACAATTTTACACTTGTAACTTCTTGTAAACTACAACGCCAATTGTTACCATTTTTGGTGTGAAGCACCTCTATGGTAAGAAGAATCTAAATTATGAAAATTTATGGCTCTACCACCCCAGTTGGGGCCAAATATGCAAAAAAGTCATATATTCAAAAATCTTTTTCTCAATTCCCACACATGTGGGGAAAAAACTAAATGCATGATTATGATGTCCATGAAGCCCTCTACCAAAATTTTGAAATTCATGGCCCCTGGGTCAGGGGTTCAGTCCAAATGGTGGGGCCAATATGGCCATATAGTGAAATTGTATTAAATCTTAAAAATCTTCTTCTCTAATCCCTTATATATTTGAGAAAAATTAAATTATGGTTATGATGTACATGAAATCCTCCACTTAAATTGTGAAATTCATGGCCCCTTGGTCAGGGGTAAAGGCCCTAGGATGGGGCTAATATAGCTATATATGAAAATATATAAGATCTTAAAAAATCTTCTTCTGTACTCCCATATATGTTTGTGAAAAACTTATTGCATTGTTTTGATGTCCATGAAGTCCTCTACCTAAATTGTGAAATTCATGGCCCCGGAGTCAGGGGTTTAGGTCCTAGGGCAGGGCTAATATTGCCATATAGAAAAAACAAAATGGTAATCTTCTCTTGCTTGTTAGTATTTAGTAATTAATCATTAAAAATAATGTAATTAAGAAGTTGTATGATTGAAAGAGTTATACAAGTATTTTTATTATTTAAAACAAAACAGTTTTTGGACTTTCTAAATAAACAAATAGACTTGTTAATAGTAAAGTAATAATTGGCTAGCCAAAATAACTGATAAGCGGTACATGTAAAATGATTTTGGTATAAATGCTAGATGGTGATGTAGTAACACTGCTTGGATATTGAATTGCTGGAATATGTGAAATGTTTTGTCGTTTAATTGTCCCATTTAAATTGGGAGATATTCTGTCTGGCCCCTGGGGATGGGAGATGAGAGGTTGTTTTAAATGAAACATGTATATTAGTCAGTTTTAGTTTATCAATGAAAACATACACATAAACCTACCTTGAAAGTTAACAAATATGAGTAAATTATTTCCTATCAGAGTCTTGTACGTTTTCAATATCAGGTCAAGCACTCTATTATGATCTTAAAGTTTTTCGTTAAAATTATAGGTTTCAGAGTCCTTTTAGAAAGATTTCAGGCGGAGAGGTGATCGTCATTGCAATATTTTTTTTACTCCAGAATGAAACTTAATTAAATGCATATATGAGATTCCTCGACTGGTCTGTGTCTGGACTATGGTACTCAGGTGACCGTAAGGGCTGTTGGCCTCTTGTTTTATTACACTTGCGTTTATACGAATTTACATAAAGTGACCATGCTTATCTTAGATATGTATATATATTAAAATATTTTCCAATTTTTAATACCTTTTGAAATAAAATATAACTAAAACAACGCTGTTTTGGGGCATTTTTTACTGAATACATCCTTGGCATTAAAACCGTTCAGTGTTGTACACATTACCTGTAAAAGAGCATTTATTTTCGTCTATATAAGTCAAAGAGTCATTAAATAATAAAAATGATCCTGTGTTCAACACGATTAAACCAAGTTTATTCGTAACTTAGATATTAGTTTGTTTTATAGGGGTTTATTTTTTTTTGGGGGGGGGGGGGCAGAGGGGTCATACGCTCTCTTTATTTTTTGTACTGAAGTAGGGACAGAATGCCACAACATATTTGACAATATTTAACCGTTTGTTTTAGAATTTTGTGATTTAAGTAGAATGCTCGCCCAATTTTTATTATAGATCATTTAAGTATCGTTTTAAAAGATGATTTCCTTAAATTTAAACATTAATTTGGAACAGACAATTTTTTGTGCAAAATTCGTATAACTATGGACTAAATACCGGTATCTGAACTCTCGGTTAAACCAATCACTGATCCTTAACCTGCAGTATAGTCCCTCTAGGTTTACCGGTAGGGGATTAATAAATCACAATAACTAAATTATTGGATTCAATTGATATCTTGTCAATCTTTATTCAAGAAGTCTTTATTTTTCATACACATCAGCTGAAGGCCTTTCTTTATAGATGAACTTTGTCAGCAATAGCGCGTCTATCGACATCTATGTCTACAACACAGTAAACCAAATTAAAAAGTAACTAATACAAATGAAAATAACAGATCATAGAAATAAGCATACATACATATACATATAAACAACAATGATCAGAATTATACAGATTAATATCTTTTTCATTTATTTCTTTTCTTCTTAATTTTATATCACTTAAATGGGTTACATGGTGATGACCAATTTTAGACTCAATAATCCCCTTAAAGGAGTATGGTCACGATTTTGGTCAAAAGTTATTTTTTCCTATTTTAATGTTTACAATGCTTCAGTAAGGCATTTTCAATAGGCAACCAAAATGTGAGTGTCATTCGTTGAGTTACATGTATAAGTGAGTTACAGAGCTTACAATTCTCTGCAATGTAAGCTAAGCTTTTGTTTACATTTTTAATGTTGAAGTGAAAATTCCAGTTTTAGACCTAAAATGAATGTTTGATACGTTAAGAACTGTTCATTTATGCTTAAAATGAATAAAAAGATAGACAAATCAACTTAAAAAAAGTATTTTTAATGGTATATTGAACCTATGTAAGCAACAACAGGGCACAGGCCTTGTTTACATGACAAAGAATTGTGAGCCCTGTGTCTTGTTTATAACTCTACGATTGACTCTCAAATTGCATTTGATCATTAGAAATGCATTCATAAAGCACTGTAAATCATAAAAACAGAATAATAGAATTTGGCCTAAATCTGACCATGCCACTTTAAGACGAAGAGCTCTATTTAAAGACATGGAAAAAAATTTTAAACTTGAAAGCTAAAATATTTGAAAATTATTCTTTACTAAATAATAGTTTTATTTCAAGGTAGATCTGATGGGTTATTGTTTACCGTCCAGCCTCTTTAAAGTAACCCCAACGGAAATCACCAACATGCAATTTCATAAATAAGCAAACGAGATCATTTCCATGGTTTCTTTTATAATGATGTGTCAATAAATACTTATTTTTGTTTTTAAGAAATAAATCAAATTCGATATCTCTTTCATTGATTTTTACGACTATCGTTTAATATTTAAACGAAGTCAAGCAATATCATAAAATGTCATAAAATGCAAAGATATAATATTTTTTTATGATGCTAAACATACCTTTGACTTTCTTTACAAACTTTTTCGCCTCATCCTTCATCTTAGAGGCCATATCTTTGGCCACATCTTCCACTTTTTTAACATTCTCCTCGCTGAAAAGCTTGGATGCTGATGTGGTCAAACACAGCTGACATACCACCAAGACAATCAGCACACACGTAATCGGTTTCATGTTTAGTAATATAAAGAAGGTTCGAATTCGATCCGCTCTCTTTCAGATATTTACAACGTATTCCTTTTCTTGATCGTATTTATACACATATGTAGTGCAACTGGTTGTAGATTACAATCATTCGTGTAGAGATGATAATTTTATTTCTGTCAACAGCTTATGTTTTTGATACGCCCGAAAAAACCCTATCCCTTGACTGTAGATTCATATCTATCTGTCCAGAATTTTACATTTTAACATTTTCATCCTTATTTTATTCAAAGGTTTGGCTATATTTGAATAACAAATATCTTGTCCGTTCTCGAATAAAGTTCAATTTCCTCATTTACAACATTTTACATATGTACTGTATCTTTACTTATTTCTTGAGCTGATTAGATAAATTGGCAGTTATGAAACTGTTTGTAAATATTATAAAAGTACTCTGCGTAATTTTCATCTCATATATTTCGGTTAGATTAATGAGTATATAATTAAAGCTGTAAAGCAAATTCAAAATGGAAAAGTGTCTTGCTTTGATATCATTGTAAATGAGTATATTTTATTGTCATTCAGTTTTTAAACTTTATTTCTATGATAAGCAGTTTTGACATTGTTTTTGATATAATTATTCCAAATGAGTGGATGCTTTGCAATATTAAATTTTTTCACAAATATGTAAATTTGACCCAAATTCCACCTTAACATTTTGCAATAATAGGTTCATTGAGCAAGTTAGGTAATAAGTTTTTTCATATATATTCTGTAAGCAAATACTAGTAGTAAAAGTGTTTGCAGCAGAAACAGATTTTACTCATAAACATAAGCAGGTTTCAAGAAAGGATATTTCACGTCCAATTCGTACTCAGTTACACTAGTTCCAACCATGTATTACACACTCTACATCTATTACTGTTTGGCTAGATTTGTTACTGACTGTTTATGGAAATATGTAGGGTCGTCAAAAGTTCAAAGAAAGCTCGATAAACATTCTATGGGCACAAACAACCAAACATAATTCCATAGACAGTAATAATCAATCCTAACAAGTGTTTAAATTTCTTTTTTTACTATGTATAACAGGAGTGGGTAGGAACTCTGCCTATTTAAATCCTCTTCCATTTGAAATATCTGTGGAACATATATATGGTTAAAAATAACATATTAAATATACAGATTGGTATGAATATACTACATGTACGTTAAAATTAACTATTTTTAGATATATTTTAAGCGTATATTTCCATTAGTTTAACGTAGTTTTTTTATCATATGCATTTCTTAATATATGTTATACGTTTACTCTTGTACACAGAATGTCCATTAGATTATAAAATCCATATACACCCAATCAACTGGACACCTATTAAAATTAGTCCAAAATCTCTTAATCACATGTATTTCAGAATATTGCATTAAAATTAACTTTATTTATTTTACAACAATTGATAAACAAATTCAACAACTTATATTATTATCTTTCGTTGGGACGGATGTTAGCGCGAAGGGGTCATTGATATGGGAAAAAGCTGGAGTTCTCGGAGAAACCCAACGTGTCCATGCGAGTGACACCATACCCTTTCGCATACAACCACTGTCGATCATGGGGATCGAACTCAGGTCGCAGCGGTGATAAGCGAGTGCATTGTTCTTTGCGCTACTTGGACACCCAAGTATTGCATTAACAACAATAAGAGCTGATCACATGTATGTGTACTCGTTCATGCTCCAAACATACATGTAGTCTTAGAAAATATATTTGTTTTTCATTAGCAACATCTGTATATAAACATTTGTTTCTTTTCACAAGGAATTCAATACATGATAGAATTCACTTGCATTTATTATACTATGTAACTTTTTAAAACCATTTGCATATTAATATCTCACTTAAAATATCAATGATAAAATTAAACAATTGTATCAATCTAATATGGAGAAATAAAGAAGATGAATAGAACACTGATGGCCATTTCGTATACATGTGAAGCCCCTAAAAATCTACCTTCCAAATAAAGCTGTGAACAATACAATGAAATCCTACTTGCCCAATAGAGCTGTGAGCAGCAGTGAACAAACTTTAAACTTACTGTGAGCACACAATGTTTGAACGATGAACGGAATTTGATGAGCGGTTGAACGGTGAACGAAGGCGGGCCGTGAACTAAGCCCACATGCAAGCGCAAAGTGAGCCTCTAACGTACAGTGAATGCAGGATGAACGATTTGTTCTGAATAATTCCGGATTTATCCCCAGGTTGCAACTAAACAAGACAATAGATAAAACATTGAGTTTTATTCACAGAATTTAAAAAGAATATGACATTGTGCTTTGAATTTTCATTAAAACTTAGGGTCCTGTCGAGGTTTATCTATGACTGTGAACCGTTTGCAGATTTTCTTAAGTTAGAAAAAGCATACTCAAGGCATATTGATATAATACAAATACAAAATATTCCTATGTCGAATTTGACTTGATTAAATTGTGAAAAAAAAATTTACTCTTTCAAATGGGCATCATTTTTACACATGTTCAACTGAACACCATTCATTTGCAGTGTAATTAAAATGCTTCTGACTATAATTATAATCAGGATTACCCATTTAATTGTTCAAATTAGACTGTGAATCGTGTACCGACTTAAGCATACTCAATGCATATGAATATAATGCAAAGTTCCCAATTAACTTTGGGTAAATGGCAAATAAATTTACACTTCCAAATGAGCACCTCTTTTACACACGCTCAACTGATCACCTTCACACACAGTCCTAATACAACTCCTCAAATACACACTCACAACTGAACACTTCAACATCAAATCTATTCATCGTCAATGAAATTATTGAAATTGCATGACACAAATTATATTAATAGCTCAATAATCCACTACTTTGAGCTCCACACAAACTCAAAAAAGGTCCGAAAATATTCGTTTTATATGCAAACATATGTAACCATGTAAACAGATAAATATCGCTGTCTCATTATATATGGGAATGCGTTATCCTCTCCAATAGATCATTGATATATGTTTGCTTTTGTCATGCATGCTCTTTTTCATTTGATAGATGCATCATCCAATATTGAATATCTTTAAAACAGAAAATTTAGAACATTTCGCTTCTTTTATCAAATAATGTTTGTTGCCTAAACAAAGATGAAGCAATTCTTAATTAGATGATTCACATGGAATTTGAAGATAGTGGGGAGAAATACTAAACTTGCTACTTTCATTGAACGAATTAACATACCAAAACATTTCCCTACCATTATAATTTCTCATTTTCAACATCGATGATAACGCTAAACAATTGTATCAATCAAATATGAAACGATAGATGTTCTGTATAGAACCAAACATCGATGGCCGTTCCGTATACATGTACAGTCCCTAAAACGTTCTACTTGCCCAATAGAGCTGTGAGCAGCAGTGAACGAACTCTAAACTTACAGTGAACACACAATGTTTGAACGCTGAACGGAATTTGATGAGCGGTTGGTAACGGTGAGCGAAGACAGACCGTGAACTAAGCGTAAACGCAGGTCAAAATAATCCTTTAATGCACAGTGAATGCAAGATGAGCGATTTGTTCAGAATAATTCGGGAACTATTCCCAGACTGCAATTAAACAAGAAAACAGATAAAACATTGAGTTTTGTTTTGTTTTATTTACGGAATTAAACAAGAATATCGGTTTTGGATTTTAATGAATAAAATTCGGCCATATCCAGGTTTATCCATTCGATTGTTCATATTAGACTGTGAGTCGTATTCAGATTTTCTTAAGTTATAAAAAGCATACCCTAGGCATGTTAATATAATGTTTCTATTTTGACTTTGACTTGGGTAAATTATGAAAAAACACCACTTTTACACATGTTCAATTGAACATCATTCAAATGCAGTCTAATTAAAAAGCCTTTGATTTTAGTTATAATCTGGATTATCTATTTCATTGTCTATATATCAGACTGTGAATCGTTTACCGGTCTAGGCATACTCAATGCATATGAATATAATGCAAATGCAAAATCTAAATATTCCCAGTTGTTTCTGGGTAAATTACGAAATAAATTTACACTTCCAAATGAGCACCTCGTTTACACACGTTCAAGTGAACACAGTTCCAGTAAAAGTCACATTTTAAAATATTTCACATTAAATATCGATGATTAAACTAGACAATTGTTTGAATCAAAAATTTTTGGTGTTAAGAACAAAAGAGCAATGCAACTACCGCAGTAGCGTCGGAAGCAAATTGAAAGTGGGGAGAGGGGGCTAGACCTATCAAAAATATCTTGACACGCAAAAAAAAGGTCTTCGGTTATGGTTGTATAACTTTGCAGAAAAAGTGTCCCCCACCCCCCGGTGTTCCGACGCCTATGTACTGTATACACCCCGTGAAATGTTTGTTCCACTTTCCCACTTGCACTGTGAGCGAACGGTGAGTATCGATGAGCGAACGCAGAGCGAACGGTGACCGATCGCTATACAGAATATGAAAAGCGGTTAGTGAATGGTGAGTGAATGCAGACTTTGAACTGAGCGCAATCGCAAGTGCAAAGTGAACCGTGAACGCATATTAAATTGAAGATGACAGATTTTTTCTGATTATTTCGGAAGTTATCCCCATCTTGTATTTTAACGATAATACATGTTAAAACTTTCGGGCTTGTTTTCTTTCATTATATCCATCTGACTGCGCAAATTACGAAAATAAAGTTACACTTTCAAATGAGCCTTCTTTTACACACGTTCAACTAAACACCATTAACACAGTCCTAAGTCAATTCCTCAAACTTACACACAACTTAACACTTCAATAACAAATCTATTCGCGATTTCTAAAATTTATGAACATTATTTGTCCATACCATATACAGACCTCTTGAAACATTGTTGGAATACGGGGAAGAGCGAATTGAGCGCAAACGCAAGCGCAAAGTTAAATGCGAATTTTTGAAAGAATTATCAGTTAGTTGATATTCTTGTTTTACAGTATCTTATAAACTGTAGGTATTGTGTCCGTCTTATTTACCTACCTTCTTAAGATATCAAACTTTTTTATCTTAATTAAGAAACGCGCTACCATAATTAAAATAAATACCATAGCTTCGGGGAAATTAGCCACAAGCATAGACATAAAAATTAAAACGGAGTTTATAAAAATTGCACGCCTTCTTGGTCTTCATAATTTTCCTTATTGTAATTCTTAATTATGCAAAATACATGTACATGTATTGGTCAGGGTCAATTTCCGCCAGTGCAATCGCTTTTTATGTCCAAGGTAAGTTTCATATGGTTTGAAAAAACAATGAAGTATATGTAAATATATTAGAAACAATTTCATGAAACAACGCAAAAAATTCCCAATTTTTTTAAATGTAAAAATATAAGAGTCCATGTTTTGTGAGTTCTGTGTACCTGTGTTCACACGCGTGGGTGATAGTTGGGTACCTTTACAAAAGCATGCGGGAATGCTTTTTACGGGATTACAGAATTTACGAATTTACATAAAGTGACCATGCTTATCTTAGATATGTATATATATTAAAATATTTTCCAATTTTTAATACCTTTTGAAATAAAATATAACTGAAACAACGCTGTTTTTGGGCATTTTTTACTCAATACATCCTTGGCATGAAAACCCTTCAGTGTTGTACACATTGCCTGTAAAAGAGCATTTATTGTCGTCTATATAAGTCAAAGAGTCATTAAATAATAAAAATGATCCTGTGTTCAACACGATTAAACCAAGTTTATTCGTAACTTAGATCTTAGTTTGTTTTATAGGGTTTTTTTTTTTTGGGGGGGGGGGGGGCAGAGGGGTCATACGCTCTCTTTATTTTTTGTACTGATGTAGGGACAGAATGCCACAACATATTTGACAATATTTAACCGTTTGTTTTAGAATTTTGTGATTTAAGTAGAATGCTCGCCCAATTTTTATTATAGATCATTAAAGAATCGTTTTAAGAGATGATTTCCTTAAATTTAAACATTAATTTGGAACAGACAATTTTTTATGCAAAATTCGTATAACTATGGACTAAATACCGGTATCTGAACTCTCGGTTAAACCGATCACTGATCCTTAACCTGCAGTATAGTCCCTCTAGGTTTACCGGTAGGGGATTAATAAATCACAACAACTAAATTATTGGATTCTATTGATATCTTGTCAATCTTTATTCAAGAGGTCTTTATTTTTCATACACATCAGCTGAAGGCCTTTCTTTATAGATGAACTTTGTCAGCAATAGCGCGTCTATCGACATCTATGTCTACAACACAGTAAACCAAATTAAAAAGTAACTAATACAAATGAAAATAACAGATCATAGAAATAAGCATACATACATATACATATAAACAACAATGATCAGAATTATACAGATTAATATCTTTTTCGTTTATTTCTTTTCTTCTTAATTTTATATCACTTAAATGGGTTACATGGTGATGACCAATTTTAGACTCAATAATCCCCTTAAAGGAGTATGGTCACGATTTTGGTCAAAAGTTATTTTTTCCTATTTTAATGTTTACAATGCTTCAGTAAGGCATTTTCAATAGGCAACCAAAATGTGAGTGTCATTCGTTGAGTTACATGTATAAGTGAGTTACAGAGCTTACAATTCTCTGCAATGTAAGCTAAGCTTTTGTTTACATTTTTAATGTTGAAGTGAAAATTCCAGTTTTAGACCTAAAATGAATGTTTGAAACGTTAAGAACTGTTCATTTATGCTTAAAATGAATAAAAAGATAGACAAATCAACTTAAAAAAAGATTTTTTACTGGTATATTGAACCTATGTAAGCAACAACAGGGCACAGGCCTTGTTTACATGACAAAGAATTGTGAGCCCTGTGTCTTGTTTATAACTCTACGATTGACTCTCAAATTGCATTTGATCATTAGAAATGCATTCATAAAGCACTGTAAATCATAAAAACAGAATAATAGAATTTGGCCTAAATCTGACCATGCCACTTTAAGACGAAGAGCTCTATTTAAAGACATGGAAAAAAATTTTAAACTTGAAAGCTAAAATATTTGAAAATTATTCTTTACTAAATAATAGTTTTATTTCAAGGTAGATCTGATGGGTTATTGTTTACCGTCCAGCCTCTTTAAAGTAACCCCAACGGAAATCACCAACATGCAATTTCATAAATAAGCAAACGAGATCATTTCCATGGTTTCTTTTATAATGATGTGTCATCAAATACTTATTTTTGTTTTTAAGAAATAAATCAAATTCGATATCTCTTTCATTGATTTTTACGACTATCGTTTAATATTTAAACGAAGTCAAGCAATATCATAAAATGTCATAAAATGCAAAGATATAATATTTTTTTATGATGCTAAACATACCTTTGACTTTCTTTACAAACTTTTTCGCCTCATCCTTCATCTTAGAGGCCATATCTTTGGCCACATCTTCCACTTTTTTAACATTCTCCTCGCTGAAAAGCTTGGATGCTGATGTGGTCAAACACAGCTGACATACCACCAACACAATCAGCACACACGTAATCGGTTTCATGTTTAGTAATATAAAGAAGGTTCGAATTCGATCCGCTCTCTTTCAGATATTTACAACGTATTCATTTTCTTGATCGTATTTATACACATATATAGTGCAACTGGTTGTAGATTACAATCATTCGTGTAGAGATGATAATTTTATTTCTGTCAACATCTTATGTTTTTGATACGCCCGAAAAAACCCTATCCCTTGACTGTAGATTCATATCTATCTGTCCAGAATTTTACATTTTAGCATTTTCATCCTTATTCTATTCAAAGGTTTGGCTATATTTGAATAACAAATATCTTGTCCGTTCTCGAATAAAGTTCAATTTCCTCATTTACAGCATTTTACATATGTACTGTATTTGTACTTATTTCTTGAGCTGATTAAATAAATTGTCAGTTATGAAACTGTTTGTAAATATTATAAAAGTACTCTGCGTAATTTTCATCTCATATATTTCGGTAAGATTAATGAGTATATAATTAAAGCTGTAAAGCAAATTCAAAATGGAAAAGTGTCTTGCTTTGATATCATTGTAAATGAGTATATTTTATTGTCATTCAGTTTTTAAACTTTATTTCTATGATAAGCAGTTTTGACATTGTTTTTGATATAATTATTCCAAATGAGTGGATGCTTTGCAATACTAATTTTTTTCACAAAAATGTATATTTGACCCAAATTCCACCTTAACATTTTGCAATAATAGGTTCATTGAGCAAGTTAGGTAATAAGTTTTTCATATATATTCTGTAAGCAAATACTAGTAGTAAAAGTGTTTGCAGCAGAAACAGATTTTACTCATAAACATAAGCGGGTTTCAAGAAAGGATATTTCACGTCCAATTCGTACTCAGTTACACTAGTTCCAACCATGTATTACACACTCTACATCTATTACTGTTTGGCTAGATTTGTTACTGACTGTTTATGGAAATATGTAGGGTCGTCAAAAGTTCAAAGAAAGCTCGATAAACATTCTATGGGCACAAACAACCAAACATAATTCCATAGACAGTAATAATCAATCCTAACAAGTGTTTAAATTTCTTTTTTTACTATGTATAACAGGAGTGGGTAGGAACTCTGCCTATTTAAATCCTCTTCCATTTGAAATATCTGTGGAACATATATATGGTTAAAAATAACATATTAAATATACAGATTGGTATGAATATACTACATGTACGTTAAAATTAACTATTTTTAGATATATTTTAAGCGTATATTTCCATTAGTTTAACGTAGTTTTTTTTTATCATATGCATTTCTTAATATATGTTATACGTTTACTCTTGTACACAGAATGTCCATTAGATTATAAAATCCATATACACCCAATCAACTGGACACCTATTAAAATTAGTCCAAAATCTCTTAATCACATGTATTTCAGAATATTGCATTAAAATTAACTTTATTTATTTTACAACAATTGATAAACAAATTCAACAACTATTATTATTATCTTTCGTTGGCACGGATGTTAGCGCGAAGGGGTCATTGATATGGGAGAAAGCTGGAGTGCTCGGAGAAACCCCACGTGTCCATGCGAGTGACACCATACCCTTTCGCATACAACCACTGTCGATCATGGGGATCGAACTCAGGTCGCAGCGGTGATAAGCGAGTGCATTGTTCTTTGCGCTACTTGGACACCCAAGTATTGCATTAACAACAATAAGAGCTGATCACATGTATGTGTACTCGTTCATGCTCCAAACATACATGTAGTCTTAGAAAATATATTTGTTTTTCATTAGCAACATCTGTATATAAACATTTGTTTCTTTTCACAAGGAATTCGATACATGATAGAATTCACTTGCATTTATTATACTTTGTAACTTTTTAAAACCATTTGCATATTAATATCTCACTTAAAATATCAATGATAAAATTAAACAATTGTATCAATCTAATATGGAGAAATAAAGACGATGAATAGAACACTGATGGCCATTTCGTACACATGTGAAGCCCCTGTGAAATCTACCTTCCAAATAAAGCTGTGAACAATACAATGAATAACTCAAAACTCACGGTGAGCAACAATTAATGTGTGAACGCTGAACGAAGAACCGAACCAAACATCGATGGCCGTTTCGTATACATGTACAATCCCTGAAATCCTACTTGCCCAATAGAGCTGTGAGCAGCAGTGAACAAACTTACTGTGAGCACACAATGTTTGAACGATGAACGGAATTTGATGAGCGGTTGGTGAACGGTGAACGAAGGCGGGCCGTGAACTAAGCCCAAATGCAAGCGCAAAGTGAGCCTCTAACGTACAGTGAATGCAGGATGAACGATTTGTTCTGAATAATTCCGGATTTATCCCCAGGTTGCAACTAAACAAGACAATAGATAAAACATTGAGTTTTATTCACAGAATTTAAAAAGAATATGACATTGTGCTTTAAATTTTCATTAAAACTTAGAGCCCTGTCGAGGTTTATCTATGACTGTGAACCGTTTGCAGATTTTCTTAAGTTAGAAAAAGCATATTCAAGGCATATTGATGTAATACAAATACAAAATATTCCTATGTCGAATTTGACTTGAGTAAATTGTGAAAAAAAAAGTTACTCTTTCAAATGGGCATCATTTTTACACATGTTCAACTGAACACCATTCATTTGCAGTGTAATTAAAATGCTTCTGACTATAATTATAATCAGGATTATCCATTTAATTGTTCAAATTAGACTGTGAATCGTGTACCGACTTAAGCATACTCAATGCATATGAATATAATGCAAAGTTCCCAATTAACTTTGGGTAAATGGCAAATAAATTTCCACTTCCAAATGAGCACCTCTTTTACACACGCTCAATTGATCACCTTCACACACAGTTCCAATACAACTCCTCAAATACACACTCATAACTGAACACTTCAACATCAAGTCTATTCATCGTCAATGAAATTATTGAAATTGCATGACACAAATTATATTAATAACTCAATAATCCACTACTTTGAGCTCCACACAATATCTTTAAAAAAAGAAAATTTAGAACATTTCGCTTCTTTTATCAAATAATGTTTGTTGCCTAAACAAAGATGAAGCAATTCTTAATTAGATGATTCACATGGAATTTGAAGATAGTGGGGAGAAATACTAAACTTGCTACTTTCATTGAACGAATTAACATACCAAAACATTTCCCTACCATTATAATTTCTCATTTTCAACATCGATGATAACGCTAAACAATTGTATCAATCAAATATGAAACGATAGATGTTCTGTATAGAACCAAACATCGATGGCCGTTCCGTATACATGTACAGTCCCTAAAACGTTCTACTTGCCCAATAGAGCTGTGAGCAGCAGTGAACGAACTCTAAACTTACAGTGAACACACAATGTTTGAACGCTGAACGGAATTTGATGAGCGGTTGGTAACGGTGAGCGAAGACAGACCGTGAACTAAGCGTAAACGCAGGTCAAAATAATCCTTTAATGCACAGTGAATGCAAGATGAGCGATTTGTTCAGAATAATTCGGGAACTATTCCCAGACTGCAATTAAACAAGAAAACAGATAAAACATTGAGTTTTGTTTTGTTTTATTTACGGAATTAAACAAGAATATCGGTTTTGGATTTTAATGAATAAAATTCGGCCATATCCAGGTTTATCCATTCGATTGTTCATATTAGACTGTGAGTCGTATTCAGATTTTCTTAAGTTATAAAAAGCATACCCTAGGCATGTTAATATAATGTTTCTATTTTGACTTTGACTTGGGTAAATTATGAAAAAACACCACTTTTACACATGTTCAATTGAACATCATTCAAATGCAGTCTAATTAAAAAGCCTTTGATTTTAGTTATAATCTGGATTATCTATTTCATTGTCTATATATCAGACTGTGAATCGTTTACCGGTCTAGGCATACTCAATGCATATGAATATAATGCAAATGCAAAATCTAAATATTCCCAGTTGTTTCTGGGTAAATTACGAAATAAATTTACACTTCCAAATGAGCACCTCGTTTACACACGTTCAAGTGAACACAGTTCCAGTAAAAGTCACATTTTAAAATATTTCACATTAAATATCGATGATCAAAAATTTAAAAAAACACTTGGTGTTAAGAACAAAAGAGCAATGCAACTACCGCAGTAGCGTCGGAAGCAAATTGAAAGTGGGAGAGGGGGCTAGACCTATCAAAAATATCTTGACACGCAAAAAAAGGTCTTCGGTTATGGTTGTATAACTTTGCAGAAAAAGTGCCCCCCACCTCCCGGTGTTCCGACGCCTATGTACCGTATACACCCCGTGAAATGTTTGTTCCACTTTCCCACTTGCACTGTGAGCGAACGGTGAGTATCGATGAGCGAACGCAGAGCGAACGGTGACCGATCGCTAAACAGGATATGAAAAGCGGTTAGTGAATGGTGAGTGAATGCAGACTTTGAACTGAGCGCAATCGCAAGTGCAAAGTGAACCGTGAACGCATATTAAATTGAAGATGACAGATTTAATCTGATTATTTCGGAAGTTATCCCCATCTTGTATTTTAACGATAATACATGTTAAAACTTTCGGGCTTGTTTTCTTTCATTATATCCATCTGACTGCGCAAATTACGAAAATAAAGTTACACTTTCAAATGAGCCTTCTTTTACACACGTTCAACTAAACACCATTAACACAGTCCTAAGTCAATTCCTCAAACTTACACACAACTTAACACTTCAATAACAAATCTATTCGCGATTTCTAAAATTTATGAACATTATTTGTCCATACCATATACAGACCTCTTGAAACATTGTTGGAATACGGGGAAGAGCGAATTGAGCGCAAACGCAAGCGCAAAGTTAAATGCGAATTTTTGAAAGAATTATCAGTTAGTTGATATTCTTGTTTTACAGTATCTTATAAACTGTAGGTATTGTGTCCGTCTTATTTACCTACCTTCTTAAGATATCAAACTTTTTTTATCTTAATTAAGAAACGCGCTACCACAATTAAAATAAATACCATAGCTTCGGGGAAATTAGCCACAAGCATAGACATAAAAATTAAAACGGAGTTTATAAAATTGCACGCCTTCCTGGTCTTCATCATTTTCCTTATTGTAATTCTTAATTATGCAAAATACATGTACATGTATTGGTCAGGGTCAATTTCCGCCAGTGCAATCGCTTTTTATGTCCAAGGTAAGTTTCATATGGTTTGAAAAAACAATGAAGTATATGTAAATATATTAGAAACAATATCATGAAACAACGCAAAAAATTCCCAATTTTTTTAAATGTAAAAATATAATAGTCCATGTTTTGTGAGTTCTGTGTACCTGTGTTCACACGCGTGGGTGATAGTCGGGTACCTTTACAAAAGCATGCGGGAATGCTTTTTACAGGATTACAGAATTTACGAATTTACATAAAGTGACCATGCTTATCTTAGATATGTATATATATTAAAATATTTTCCAATTTTTAATACCTTTTGAAATAAAATATAACTGAAACAACGCTGTTTTTGGGCATTTTTTACTCAATACATCCTTGGCATTAAAACCCTTCAGTGTTGTACACATTGCCTGTAAAAGAGCATTTATTGTCGTCTATATAAGTCAAAGAGTCATTAAATAATAAAAATGATCCTGTGTTCAACACGATTAAACCAAGTTTATTCGTAACTTAGATATTAGTTTGTTTTATAGGGGTTTTATTTTTTTTTTTTGGGGGGGGGGGGGGGGGCAGAGGGGTCATACGCTCTCTTTATTTTTTGTACTGAAGTAGGGACAGAATGCCACAACATATTTGACAATATTTAACCGTTTGTTTTAGAATTTTGTGATTTAAGTAGAATGCTCGCCCAATTTTTATTATAGATCATTTAAGTATCGTTTTAAAAGATGATTTCCTTAAATTTAAACATAAATTTGGAACAGACAATTTTTTATGCAAAATTCGTATAACTATGGACTAAATACCGGTATCTGAACTCTCGGTTAAACCGATCACTGATCCTTAACCTGCAGTATAGTCCTTCTAGGTTTACCGGTAGGGGATTAATAAATCACAACAACTAAATTATTGGATTCTATTGATATCTTGTCAATCTTTATTCAAGAAGTCTTTATTTTTCATACACATCAGCTGAAGGCCTTTCTTTATAGATGAACTTTGTCAGCAATAGCGCGTCTATCGACATCTATGTCTACAACACAGTAAACCAATTTAAAAAGTAACTAATACAAATGAAAATAACAGATCATAGAAATAAGCATACATACATATACATATAAACAACAATGATCAGAATTATACAGATTAATATCTTTTTCGTTTATTTCTTTTCTTCTTAATTTTATATCACTTAAATGGGTTACATGTGATGACCAATTTTAGACTCAGTACTCCCCTTAAAGGGGTATGGTCACGATTTTGGTCAAAAGTTATTTTTTCCTATTTTAATGTTTACAATGCTTCAGTAAGGCATTTTCAATAGGCAACCAAAATGTGAGTGTCATTCGTTGAGTTACATGTATAAGTGAGTTACAGAGCTTACAATTCTCTGCAATGTAAGCTAAGCTTTTGTTTACATTTTTAATGTTGAAGTGAAAATTCCAGTTTTAGACCTAAAATGAATGTTTGAAACGTTAAGAACTGTTCATTTACGCTTAAAATGAATAAAAAGATAGACAAATCAACTTAAAAAAAGATTTTTTACTGGTATATTGAACCTATGTAAGCAACAACAGGGCACGGGCCTTGTTTACATGACAAAGAATTGTGAGCCCTGTGTCTTGTTTATAACTCTACGATTGACTCTCAAATTGCATTTGATCATTAGAAATGCATTCATAAAGCACTGTAAATCATAAAAACAGAATAATAGAATTTGGCCTAAATCTGACCATGCCACTTTAAGACGAAGAGCTCTATTTAAAGACATGGGAAATAATTTTAAACTTGAAAGCTAAAATATTTGAAAATTTTTCTTTACTAAATAATAGTTTTATTTCAAGGTAGATCTGATGGGTTATTGTTTACCGTCCAGCCTCTTTAAAGTAACCCCAACGGAAATCACCAACATGCAATTTCATAAATAAGCAAACGAGATCATTTCCATGGTTTCTTTTATAATGATGTGTCATCAAATACTTTATTTTTGTTTTTAAGAAATAAATCAAATTCGATATCTCTTTCATTGATTTTTACGACTATCGTTTAATATTTAAACGAAGTCAAGCAATATCATAAAATGTCATAAAATGCAAAGATATAATATTTTTTTATTATGCTAAACATACCTTTAACTTTCTTTACAAACTTTTTCGCCTCATCCTTCATCTTAGAGGCCATATCTTTGGCCACATCTTCCACTTTTTTAACATTCTCCTCGCTGAAAAGCTTGGATGCTGATGTGGTCAAACACAGCTGACATACCACCAAGACAATCAGCACACACGTAATCGGTTTCATATTTAGTAATATAAAGAAGGTTCGAATTCGATCCGCTCTCTTTCAGATATTTACAACGTATTCCTTTTCTTGATCGTATTTATACACATATATAGTGCAACTGGTTGTAGATTACAATCATTCGTGTAGAGATGATAATTTTATTTCTGTCAACAGCTTATGTTTTTGATACGCCCGAAAAAACGCTCTCCCTTGACTCTAGATTCATATCTATCTGTCCAGAATTTTACATTTTAACATTTTCATCCTTATTTTATTCAAAGGTTTGGCTATATTTGAATAACAAATATCTTGTCCGTTCTCGAAAAAAGTTCAATTTCCTCATTTACAACATTTTACATATGTACTGTATCTTTACTTATTTCTTGAGCTGATTAAATAAATTGACAGTTATGAAGCTGTTTGTAAATATTATAAAAGTACTCTGCGTAATTTTCATCTCATATATTTCGGTTAGATTAATGAGTATATAATTAAAGCTGTAAAGCAAATTCAAAATGGAAAAGTGTCTTGCTTTGATATCATTGTAAATGAGTTTATTTTATTGTCATTCAGTTTTTAAACTTTATTTCTATGATAAGCAGTTTTGACATTGTTTTTTATATAATTATTCCAAATGAGTGGATGCTTTGCAATATTAAATTTTTTCACAAAAATGTAAATTTGACCCAAATTCCACCTTAACATTTTGCAATAATAGGTTCATTGAGCAAGTTTGGTAATAAGTTTTTCATATATATTCTGTAAGCAAATACTAGTAGTAAAAGTGTTTGCAGCAGAAACAGATTTTACTCATAAACATAAGCGGTTTTCAAGAAAGGATATTTCACGTCCAATTCGTACTCAGTTACACTAGTTCCAACCATGTATTACACACTCTACATCTATTACTGTTTGGCTAGATTTGTTACTGACTGTTTATGGAAATATGTAGGGTCGTCAAAAGTTCAAAGAAAGCTCGATAAACATTCTATGGGCACAAACAACCAAACATAATTCCATAGACAGTAATAATCAATCCTAACAAGTGTTTAAATTTCTTTTTTTACTATGTATAACAGGAGTGGGTAGGAACTCTGCCTATTTAAATCCTCTTCCATTTGAAATATCTGTGGAACATATATATGGTTAAAAATAACATATTAAATATACAGATTGGTATGAATATACTACATGTACGTTAAAATTAACTATTTTTAGATATATTTTAAGCGTATATTTCCATTAGTTTAACGTAGTTTTTTTTATCATATGCATTTCTTAATATATGTTATACGTTTACTCTTGTACACAGAATGTCTATTAGATTATAAAATCCATATACACCCAATCAACTGGACACCTATTAAAATTCGTCCAAAATCTCTTAATCACATGTATTTCAGAATATTGCATTAAAATTAACTTTATTTATTTTACAACAATTGATAAACAAATTCAACAACTTATATTATTATCTTTCGTTGGGACGGATGTTAGCCTGAAGGGGTCATTGATATGGGAGAAAGCTGGAGTGCTCGGAAAAACCCCACGTGTCCATGCGAGTGACACCATACCCTTTCGCATACAACCACTGTCGATCATGGGGATCGAACTCAGGTCGCAGCGGTGATAAGCGAGTGCATTGTTTTTTTGCGCTACTTGGACACCCAAGTATTGCATTAACAACAATAAGAGCTGATCACATGTATGTGTACTCGTTCATGCTCCAAACATACATGTAGTCTTAGAAAATATATTTGTTTTTCATTAGCAACATCTGTATATAAACATTTGTTTCTTTTCACAAGGAATTCGATACATGATAGAATTCACTTGCATTTATTATGCTATGTAACTTTTTAAAACCATTTGCATATTAATATCTCACTTAAAATATCAATGATAAAATTAAACAATTGTATCAATCTAATATGGAGAAATAAAGAAGATGAATAGAACACTGATGGCCATTTCGTATACATGTGAAGCCCCTAAAAATCTACCTTCCAAATAAAGCTGTGAACAATACAATGAATAACTCAAAACTCACGGTGAGCAACAATTAATGTGTGAACGCTGAACGAAGAACCGAACTAAACATCGATGGCCGTTTCGTATACATGTACAATCCCTGAAATCCTACTTGCCCAATAGAGCTGTGAGCAGCAGTGAACAAACTTTAAACTTACTGTGAGCACACAATGTTTGAACGATGAACGGAATTTGATGAGCGGTTGGTGAACGGTGAACGAAGGCGGGCCGTGAACTAAGCCCAAATGCAAGCGCAAAGTGAGCCTCTAACATACAGTGAATGCAGGATGAACGATTTGTTCTGAATAATTCCGGATTTATCCCCAGGTTGCATCTAAACAAGACAATAGATAAAACATTGAGTTTTATTCACAGAATTTAAAAAGAATATGACATTGTGCTTTGAATTTTCATTAAAACTTAGGGTCCTGTCGAGGTTTATCTATGACTGTGAACCGTTTGCAGATTTTCTTAAGTTAGAAAAAGCATACTCAAGGCATATTGATGTAATACAAATACAAAATATTCCTATGTCGAATTTGACTTGAGTAAATTGTGAAAAAAAAGTTACTCTTTCAAATGGGCATCATTTTTACACATGTTCAACTGAACACCATTCATTTGCAGTGTAATTAAAATGCTTCTGACTATAATTATAATCAGGATTATCCATTTAATTGTTCAAATTAGACTGTGAATCGTGTACCGACTTAAGCATACTCAATGCATATGAATATAATGCAAAGTTCCAAATTAACTTTGGGTAAATGGCAAATAAATTTACACTTCCAAATGAGCACCTCTTTTACACACGCTCAACTGATCACCTTCACACACAGTCCTAATACAACTCCTCAAATACACACTCACAACTGAACACTTCAACATCAAATCTATTCATCGTCAATGGAATTATTGAAATTGCATGACACAAATTATATTAATAGCTCAATAATCCACTACTTTGAGCTCCACACAAACTCAAAAAAGGTCCGAAAATATTCGTTTTATATGCAAACATATGTAACCATGTAAACAGATAAATATCGCTGTCTCATTATATATGGGAATGCGTTATCCTCTCCAGTAGATCATTGATATATGTTTGCTTTTGTCATGCATGCTCTTTTTCATTTGATAGATGCATCATCCAATATTGAATATCTTTAAAACAGAAAATTTAGAACATTTCGCTTCTTTTATCAAATAATGTTTGTTGCCTAAACAAAGATGAAGCAATTCTTAATTAGATGATTCACATGGAATTTGAAGATAGTGGGGAGAAATACTAAACTTACTACTTTCATTGAACGAATTAACATACCAAAACATTTCCCTACCATTATAATTTCTCATTTTAAACATCGATGATAACGCTAAACAATTGTATCAATCAAATATGAAACGATAGATGTTCTGTATAGAACCAAACATCGATGGCCGTTCCGTATACATGTACAGTCCCTAAAACGTTCTACTTGCCCAATAGAGCTGTGAGCAGCAGTGAACGAACTCTAAACTTACAGTGAGCACACAATGTTTGAACACTGAACGGAATTTGATGATCGGTTGGTAACGGTGAGCGAAGATAGACCGTGAACTAAGCGTAAACGCAGGTCAAAGTAATCCTTTAATGCACAGTGAATGCAAGATGAGCGATTTGTTCAGAATAATTCGGGAATTATTCCCAGACTGCAATTAAACAAGAAAACAGATAAAACATTGAGTTTTGTTTTGTTTTATTAACGGAATTAAACAAGAATATCGGTTTTGGATTTTAATGAATAAAATTCGGCCATATCCAGGTTTGTCCATTCGATTGTTCATATTAGACTGTGAGTCGTATTCAGATTTTCTTAAGTTATAAAAAGCATACACTAGGCATATTAATATAATGTTTCTATTTTGACTTTGACTTAGGTAAATTATGAAAAAACACCACTTTTACACATGTTCAACTGAACATCATTTAAATGCAGTCTAATTAAAAAGCCTTTGATTTTAGTTATCATCTGGATTATCTCTTTCATTGTCTATATATCAGACTGTGAATCGTTTACCGGTCTAGGCATACTCAATGCATATGAATATAATGCAAATGCAAAATCTAAATATTCCCAGTTGTTTCTGGGTAAATTACAAAATAAATTTACACTTCCAAATGAGCACCTCGTTTACACACGTTCAAGTGAACACAGTTCCAGTAAAAGTCACATTTTAAAATATTTCACATTAAATATCGATGATTAAACTAAACAATTGTTTGAATCAAAAATTTAAAAAAAACACTTGGTGTTAAGAACAAAAGAGCAATGCAACTACCGCAGTAGCGTCGGATGCAAATTGAAAGTGGGGAGAGGGGGCTAGACCTATCAAAAATATCTTGTCACGCAAAAAAAGGTCTTCGGTTATGGTTGTATAACTTTGCAGAAAAAGTGCCCCCCACCCCCCAGTGTTCCGACGCCTATGTACCGTATACACCCCGTGAAATGTTTGTTCCACTTTCCCACTTGCACTGTGAGCGAACGGTGAGTATCGATGAGCGAACGCAGAGCGAACGGTGACCGATCGCTAAACAGAATATGAAAAGCGGTTAGTGAAAATCTATTCGCGATTTCTAAAATTTATGAACATTATTTGTCCATACCATGTACAGACCTCTTGAAACATTGTTGGAATACGGGGAAGAGCGAATTGAGCGCAAACGCAAGCGCAAAGTTAAATGCGAATTTTTGAAAGAATTATCAGTTAGTTGATATTCTTGTTTTACAGTATCTTATAAACTGTAGGTATTGTGTCCGTCTTATTTACCTACCTTCTTAAGATATCAAACTTTTTGATCTTAATTAAGAAACGCGCTACCATAATTAAAATAAATACCATAGCTTCGGGGAAATTAGCCACAAGCATAGACATAAAAATTAAAACGGAGTTTATAAAATTGCACGCCTTCCTGGTCTTCATCATTTTCCTTATTGTAATTCTTAATTATGCAAAATACATGTACATGTATTGGTCAGGGTCAATTTCCGCCAGTGCAATCGCTTTTTATGTCCAAGGTAAGTTTCATATGGTTTGAAAAAACAATGAAGTATATGTAAATATATTAGAAACAATTTCATGAAACAACGCAAAAAATTCCCAATTTTTTTAAATGTAAAAATATGATAGTCCATGTTTTGTGAGTTCTGTGTACCTGTGTTCACACGCGTGGGTGATAGTCGGGTACCTTTACAAAAGCATGCGGGAATGCTTTTTACGGGATTACAGAATTTACGAATTTACATAAAGTGACCATGCTTATCCTAGATATGTATATATATTAAAATATTTTCCAATTTTTAATACCTTTTGAAATAAAATGTAACTGAAACAACGCTGTTTTTGGGCATTTTTTACTCAATACATCCTTGGCATTAAAACCCTTCAGTGTACACATTGCCTGTAAAAGAGCATTTATTGTCGTCTATATAAGTCAAAGAGTCATTAAATAATAAAAATGATCCTGTGTTCAACACGATTAAACCAAGTTTATTCGTAACTTAGATATTAGTTTGTTTTATAGGGGTTTTTTAAGGGGGGGGGGGGGCAGAGGGGTCATACGCTCTCTTTATTTTTTGTACTGAAGTAGGGACAGAATGCCACAACATATTTGACAATATTTAACCGTTTGTTTTAGAATTTTGTGATTTAAGTAGAATGCTCGCCCAATTTTTATTATAGATCATTTAAGTATCGTTTTAAAAGATGATTTCCTTAAATTTAAACATAAATTTGGAACAGACAATTTTTTATGCAAAATTCGTATAACTATGGACTAAATACCGGTATCTGAACTCTCGGTTAAACCGATCACTGATCCTTAACCTGCAGTATAGTCCCTCTAGGTTTACCGGTAGGGGATTAATAAATCACAACAACTAAATTATTGGATTCTATTGATATCTTGTCAATCTTTATTCAAGAAGTCTTTATTTTTCATACACATCAGCTGAAGGCCTTTCTTTATAGATGAACTTTGTCAGCAATAGCGCGTCTATCGACATCTATGTCTACAACACAGTAAACCAAATTAAAAAGTAACTAATACAAATGAAAATAACAAATCATAGAAATAAGCATACATACATATACATATAAACAACAATGATCAGAATTATACAGATTAATATCTTTTTCATTTATTTCTTTTCTTCTTAATTTTATATCACTTAAATGGGTTACATGTGATGACCAATTTTAGACTCAATAATCCCCTTAAAGGGGTATGGTCACGATTTTGGTCAAAAGTTATTTTAATGTTTACAATGCTTCAGTAAGGCATTTTCAATAGGCAACCAAAATGTGAGTGTCATTCGTTGAGTTACATGTATAAGTGAGTTACAGAGCTTACAATTCTCTGCCATGTAAGCTAAGCTTTTGTTTACATTTTTAATGTTGAAGTGAAAATTCCAGTTTTAGACCTACAATAAATGTTTGAAACGTTAAGAACTGTTCATTTATGCTTAAAATGAATAAAAAGATAGACAAATCAACTTAAAAAAAGGTTTTTTACTGGTATATTGAACCCATGTAAGCAACAACAGGGCACGGGCCTTGTTTACATGACAAAGAATTGTGAGCCCTGTGTCTTGTTTATAACTCTACGATTGACTCTCAAATTGCATTTGATCATTAGAAATGCATTCAAAAAGCACTGTAAATAATAAAAACAGAATAAGAGAATTTGGCCTAAATCTGACCATGCCACTTTAAGACGAAGAGCTCTATTTAAAGACATGAGAAAAAATGTTAAACTTGAAAGCTAAAATATTTGAAAATTATTCTTTACTAAATAATAGTTTTATTTCAAGGTAGATCTGATGGGTTATTGTTTACCGTCCAGCCTCTTTAAAGTAACCCCAACGGAAATCACCAACATGCACTTTCATAAATAAGCAAACGAGATCATTTACATAGTTTCTTTTATAATGATGTGTCATCAAATACTTATTTTTGTTTTTAATAAATAAATCAAATTCGATATCTCTGTCATTGATTTTTACGACTATCGTTTAATATTTAAACGAAGTCAAGCAATATCATAAAATGTCATAAAATGCAAAGATATAATATTTTTGTATTATGCTAAACATACCTTTGACTTTCTTTACAAACTTTTTCGCCTCATCCTTCATCTTAGAGGCCATATCTTTGGCCACATCTTCCACTTTTTTAACATTCTCCTCGCTGAAAAGCTTGGATGCTGATGTGGTCAAACACAGCTGACATACCACCAACACAATCAGCACACACGTAATCGGTTTCATGTTTAGTAATATAAAGAAGGTTCGAATTCGATCCGCTCTCTTTCAGATATTTACAACGTATTCCTTTTCTTTATCGTATTTATACACATATATAGTGCAACTGGTTGTAGATTACAATCATTCGTGTAGAGATGATAATTTTATTTCTGTCAACAGCTTATGTTTTTGATACGCCCGAAAACACCCTATCCCTTGACTGTAGATTCATATCTATCTGTCCAGAATTTTACATTTTAACATTTTCATCCTTATTTTATTCAAAGGTTTGGCTATATTTGAATAACAAATATCTTGTCCGTTCTCGAAAAAAGTTCAATTTCCTCATTTACAACATTTTACATATGTACTGTATCTTTACTTATTTCTTGAGCTGATTAAATAAATTGACAGTTATGAAGCTGTTTGTAAATATTATAAAAGTACTCTGCGTAATTTTCATCTCATATATTTCGGTTAGATTAATGAGCATATAATTAAAGCTGTAAAGCAAATTCAAAATGGAAAAGTGTCTTGCTTTGATATCATTGTAAATGAGTATATTTTATTGTCATTCAGTGTTTAAACTTTATTTCTATGATAAGCAGTTTTGACATTGTTTTTGATATAATTATTCCAAATGAGTGGATGCTTTGCAATATTAAATTTTTTCACAAAAATGTAAATTTGACCCAAATTCCACCTTAACATTTTGCAATAATAGGTTCATTGAGCAAGTTAGGTAATAAGTTTTTCATATATATTCTGTAAGCAAATACTAGTAGTAAAAGTGTTTGCAGCAGAAACAGATTTTACTCATAAACATAAGCGGGTTTCAAGAAAGGATATTTCACGTCCAATTTGTACTCAGTTACACTAGTTCCAACCATGTATTACACACTCTACATCTATTACTGTTTGGCTAGATTTGTTACTGACTGTTTATGGAAATATGTAGGGTCGTCAAAAGTTCAAAGAAAGCTCGATAAACATTATATGGGCACAAACAACCAAACATAATTCCATAGACAGTAATAATCAATCCTAACAAGTGTTTAAATTTCTTTTTTTACTATGTATAACAGGAGTGGGTAGGAACTTTGCCTATTTAAATCCTCTTCCATTTGGAATATCTGTGGAACATATATATGGTTAAAAATAACATATTAAATATAAAGATTGGTATGAATATACTACATGTACGTTAAAATTAACTATTTTTAGATACATTTTAAGCGTATATTTCCATTAGTTTAACGTAGTTTTTTTTATCATATGCATTTCTAAATATATGTTATACGTTTACTCTTGTACACAGAATGTCCATTAGATTATAAAATCCATATACACCCAATCAACTGGACACCTATTAAAATTCGTCCAAAATCTCTTAATCACATGTATTTCAGAATATTGCATTAAAATTAACTTTATTTATTTTACAACAATTGATAAACAAATTCAACAACTTATATTATTATCTTTCGTTGGCACGGATGTTAGCGCGAAGGGGTCATTGATATGGAAGAAAGCTGGAGTGCTCGGAGAAACCCCACGTGTCCATGCGAGTGACACCATACCCTTTCGCATACAACCAATGTCGATCAAGGGGATCGAACTCAGGTCGCAGCGGTGATAAGCGAGTGCATTGTTCTTTGCGCTACTTGGACACCCAAGTATTGCATTAACAACAATAAGAGCTGATCACATGTATGTGTACTCGTTCATGCTCCAAACATACATGTAGTCTTAGAAAATATATTTGTTTTTCATTAGCAACATCTGTATATAAACATTTGTTTCTTTTCACAAGGAATTCGATACATGATAGAATTCACTTGCATTTATTATACTATGTAACTTTTTAAAACCATTTGCATATTAATATCTCACTTAAAATATCAATGATAAAATTAAACAATTGTATCAATCTAATATGGAAAAATAAAGAAGATGAATAGAACACTGATGGCCATTTCGTATACACGTGAAGCCCCTAAAAATCTACCTTCCAAATAAAGCTGTGAACAATACAATGAATAACTCAAAACTCACGGTGAACAACAATTAATGTGTGAACACTGAACGAAGAACCGAACCAAACATGGATGGCCGTTTCGTATACATGTACAATCCCTGAAATCCTACTTGCCCAATAGAGCTGTGAGCAGCAGTGAACAAACTTTAAACTTACGGTGAGCACACAATGTTTGAACGATGAACGGAATTTGATGAGCGGTTGGTGAACGGTGAACGAAGGTGGGCCGTGAACTAAGCCCAAATGCAAGCGCAAAGTGAGCCTCTAACGTACAGTGAATGCAGGATGAACGATTTGTTCTGAATAATTCCGGATTTATCCCCAGGTTGCAACTAAACAAGACAATAGATAAAACATTGAGTTTTATTCACAGAATTTAAAAAGAATATGACATTGTGCTTTGAATGTTCATTAAAACTTAGGGCCCTGTCGAGGTTTATCTATGACTGTGAACCGTTTGCAGATTTTCTTAAGTTAGAAAAAGCATACTCAAGGCATATTGATGTAATACAAATACAAAATATTCCTATGTCGAATTTGACTTGAGTAAATTGTGAAAAAAAAAGTTACTCTTTCAAATGGGCATCATTTTTACACATGTTCAACTGAACAACATTCATTTGCAGTGTAACTAAAATGCTTCTGACTATAATTATAATCAGGATTATCCATTTAATTGTTCAAATTAGACTGTGAATCGTGTACCGACTTAAGCATACTCAATGCATATGAATATAATGCAAAGTTCCCAATTAACTTTGGGTAAATGGCAAATAAATTTACACTTCCAAATGAGCACCTCTTTTACACACGCTCAACTGATCACCTTCACACACAGTCCTAATACAACTCCTCAAATACACATTCACAACTGAACACTTCAACATCAAATCTATTCATCGTCAATGAAATTATTGAAATTGCATGACACAAATTATATTAATAGCTCAATAATCCACTACTTTGAGCTCCACACAAACTCAAAAAAGGTCCGAAAATATTCGTTTTATATGCAAACATATGTAACCATGTAAACAGATAAATATCGCTGTCTCATTATATATGGGAATTCGTTATCCTCTCCAATAGATCATTGATATATGTTTGCTTTTGTCATGCACGCTCTTTTTCATTTGATAGATGCATCATCCAATATTGAATATCTTTAAAACAGAAAATTTAGAACATTTCGCTTCTTTTATCAAATAATGTTTGTTGCCTAAACAAAGATGAAGCAATTCTTAATTAGATGATTCACATGGAATTTGAAGATAGTGGGGAGAAATGCTAAACTTGCTACTTTCATTGAACGAATTAACATACGAAAACATTTCCCTACCATTATAATTTCTCATTTTAAACATCGATGATAACGTTAAACAATTGTATCAATCAAATATGAAACGATAGATGTTCTGTATAGAACCAAACATCGATGGCCGTTCCGTATACATGTACAGTCCCTAAAACGTTCTACTTGCCCAATAGAGCTGTGAGCAGCAGTGAACGAACTTTAAACTTACAATGAGCACACAATGTTTGAACGCTTAACGGAATTTGATGAGCGGTTGGTAACGGTGAGCGAAGATAGACCGTGAACTAAGCGTAAACGCAGGTCAAAGTAATCCTTTAATGCACAGTGAATGCAAGATGAGCGATTTGTTCAGAATAATTCGGGAATTATTCCCAGACTGCAATTAAACAAGAAAACAGATAAAACATTGAGTTTTGTTTTGTTTTATTTACGGAATTAAACAAGAATATCGGTTTTGGATTTTAATGAATAAAATTCGGCCATATCCAGGTTTATCCATTCGATTGTTCATATTAGACTGTGAGTCGTATTCAGATTTTCTTAAGTTATAAAAAGCATACACTAGGCATATTAATATAATGTTTCTATTTTGACTTTGACTTAGGTAAATTATGAAAAAACACCACTTTTACACATGTTCAACTGAACATCATTCAAATGCAGTCTAATTAAAACGCCTTTGATTTTAGTTATAATCTGGATTATCTATTTCATTGTCTATATATCAGACTGTGAATCGTTTACCGGTCTAGGCATACTCAATGCATATGAATATAATGCAAATGCAAAATCTAAATATTCCCAGTTGTTTCTGGGTAAATTACGAAATATATTTACACTTCCAAATGAGCACCTCTTTTACACACGTTCAAGTGAACACCATTCACACACAGTTCCAGTAAAAGTCACATTTTAAAATATTTCACATTAAATATCGATGATTAAACTAAACAATTGTTTGAATCAAAAATTAAAAAAAAAAACACTTGGTGTTAAGAACAAAAGAGCAATGCAACTACCGCAGTAGCATCGGAAGCTAATTGAAAGTGGGGAGAGGGGGCTAGACCTATCACCGGGGAAAATTATATGTTTCTATAGATCCGGCGACAATAAGACTAAAATGCTCGAGATGGTAAAAAGCACATTATTTAAACTTTAGGTCGGTATGGGTGATTTCTGTGAATCCAAAAACTACACCCGAACAATCCGAAACCTAATTCCTCTCCCTCGACAATCATGTATATCACAATATAAATAAGAATTGAAAACAATAGAAATTAGCACTTAAGCACGAGTGACATATGTCATAGAGTAAAACTTCAATTTGAGTGAGTCAATTAAATCAAAGTTGAGATGTAAGAGTTAATAAAGTAATTAAGCAATTATAACTAAATGAATTATTGTCTTGTACAAAGGGTAAGGTACATTAATGAATTCTTTTGAAAATAGATAAAAGTAAGTCAAATTTCACGAAAATGTCTTCAACGAGAGTCTGTCAAAATTTCACACCATGATAATTCCCTCGCGCTTTGGAAAATTAGACGTCCTCGTCTAAAGATCACAAGAAATAATTGTAGAGAATACGTGGTCTATATCTCAGCGTCGTTTGCTTAGGTCTTGGCCAGAATATGCACAATTTGTCCTACATTGCGGAAGGTCCACAATTGCAACACGGCATTCTGGGCTGAACCATATTTTAAACGAACCTTTGTCTATGTCGGACGCCACACCAGGAAAATTTCCTAGGATTCGAATGCAATCGAACGGTCGCTTAGAAACACATTTTAACATGATGGCCAAGAAATCCACACACGAAACACACAAAACGAGAACAAGTGTTCGCAGGGTGACTGATCCCATACTTGTTACATGCTGGATGGAATCCAGGCGTAGAGTATGTCTTTGTAAGTCCTGGGGATGTCCAAAACTCGAAAAGCAGCGACGCTGGTTTGATGGTCGAATCGAGTGGGGGAATCCTCCGCTCTTGGGTTGCATTTTTGGTATGTTGAATAAGATAATCTTGGGGAAAATAAACTCGCTTTGTTGCTGGTACACAGGATCTAACTGCTACAAAATATATGCAGCAGTCCTGAGTAAAATACCCTTAGGATATCTCCACCAAACTATCACCGGGGAAAATAAGGTGTTTCTATATATGTCCGGCAACAATAAGACTAAAATGCTCTAGATGGTAAAAAGCACATTATTTGAACTTTAGGTCGGTATGGGTGATTTCTGTGAATCCAAAAACTACACCCGAACAATCCGAAACCTAATTCCTCTCCCTCGACAATCATGTATATCACAATATAAATAAGAATTGAAAACAATAGAAATTAGCACTTAAGCACGAGTGACATATGTCATAGAGTAAAACTTCAATTTGAGTGAGTCAATTAAATCAAAGTTGAGATGTAAGAGTTAATAAAGTAATTAAGCAATTATAACTAAATGAATTATTGTCTTGTACAAAGGGTAAGGTACATTAATGAATTCTTTTGAAAATAGATAAAAGTAAGTCAAATTTCACGAAAATGTCTTCAACGAGAGTTTGTCAAAATTTCACTCCATGATAGACCTATCAAAAATATCTTGACATGCAAAAAAAAAAGGTCTTCAGTTATGGTTGTATAACTTTGCAGAAAAAGTGCCCCCCACCCCCCGGTGTTCCGACGCCTATGTACAGTATACACCCCGTGAAATGTTTGTTCCACTTTCCCACTTGCACTGTGAGCGAACGGTGAGTATCGATGAGCGAACGCAGAGCGAACAGTGACCGATCGCTAAACAGAAAATGAAAAGCGGTTAGTGAAAGGTGAGTGAATGCAGACTTTGAACTGAGCGCAATCGCAAGTGCAAAGTGAACCGTGAACGCATATTAAATTGAAGATGACAGATTTGTTCTGATTATTTCGGAAGTTATCCCCATCTTGTATTTTAACGATAATACATGTTAAAACTTTCGGGCTTGTTTTCTTTCACTATATCCATCTGACTGCACAAATTACGAAAATAAAGTTACACTTTCAAATGAGCCTTCTTTTACACACGTTCAACTAAACACCATTAACACAGTCCTAAGTCAATTCCTCAAACTTACACACAACTTAACACTTCAATAACAAATCTATTCGCGATTTCTAAAATTTATGAACATTATTTGTCCATACCATATACAGACCTCTTGAAACATTGTTGGAATACGGGGAAGAGCGAATTGAGCGCAAACGCAAGCGCAAAGTTAAATGCGAATTTTTGAAAGAATTATCAGTTAGTTGATATTCTTGTTTTACTGTATCTTATAAACTGTAGGTATTGTGTCCGTCTTATTTACCTACCTTCTTAAGATATCAAACTTTTTTATCTTAATTAAGAAACGCGCTACCATAATTAAAATAAATACCATAGCTTCGGGGAAATTAGCCACAAGCATAGGCATAAAAATTAAAACGGAGTTTATAAAATTGCACGCTTTCCTGGTCTTCATAATTTTCCTTATTGTAATTCTTAATTATGCAAAATACATGTACATGTATTGGTCAGGGTCAATTTCCGCCAGTGCAATCGCTTTTTATGTCCAAGGTAAGTTTCATATGGTTTGAAAAAACAATGAAGTATATGTAAATATATTAGAAACAATATCATGAAACAACGCAAAAAATTCCCAATTTTTTTAAATGTAAAAATATGATAGTCCATGTTTTGTGAGTTCTGTGTACCTGTGTTCACACGCGTGGGTGATAGTCGGGTACCTTTACAAAAGCATGCGGGAATGCTTTTTACGGGTGGCAGCTTGTGTATTGAATCCATGACGATGTTATTTTTGTAGTACATTGACAATTTTCTACTGGGTTACATATTTAGTGTTTGGTGAGGAGACGAGACCTAATGACAGTAATAAGACTCGGCTTATACAGTTACATGTATACAGGGTCCTTTTTAATTGTAAGGTGCTCGTTTCCGGTCACGACAACCCGTATATATGATTTGATACTTATTAAGATATATTTGAACACCAGAAGCACGTTCAACAGAGCGAGCGCTCGCCAAAATTCCCAATATCAGCAACACAAAATTTGGCGAGCGTTCTCTCTGCTGAACACGCATCAGGTGCATGTGGGCGCGATTAAAGCAAAGAACGCAAAAAAGGGAAGTTGAACGCACGTGAGCGCACAGACAGCGCACGCCAAATAATACGAACGGTGAGCGAATTGTGAACAAACGCAAACATAGGAGAGTAATTGCGTTTTTTAAGGATTGTTATTCAAACGGGGTTGATTAATTACATTGATACATTTATTAATTGATTTCTTTGATATTTTCCGTATGCATTAAGTGCGAGTGCTATATGGATTAAGCAGATTTTTTAAAGTATTGAACAACAATGTTTATAAGAAATTAAACAAAATAAATTAGATTTGCTTCAACCTTCCTATCAGATAGACAGTTAGAATATGTTACAATGGAAATGTTATTGCTAAAGTAAACATTTTCTCCTTTTAAATCAAAAGAAAGTTATGGAAAACTTAATACTCAGTGTAATTAGAACTTGATACATGTAAATCGTGATTATTGATACCTTGTTTTAAAATATCATGAAGCATCGTGATTTTTTTTTCTAATGTGATACTCAGCCTTTAAAAACATCGTAAGAGTTTTTATTATAAAAAAAACCCCGTTAAATCGTTATTTTTTTTCAATTTGACTTCAACGGCTAAATAAACACTCCAAATAATTAAGCTCGTCTTATACACACGTTCAACTGAACACCTATACACTCTCTCAACCACACACTTTAATTTGCATAAGCAAAATAAAAAGCTGATGCGATCCCCACTCGTAAAATATGAAATAACTTTTGTTGGCTAGATTTACACGTCGAAAGAAAGTTGCAAAGATGCATATATGCATTCCAAATTCGCTCAGATGAGTTCATACAGAGGAATTAAATCCGTCTTTACATGTAATCATAGCAGTGTTAATGCGGTTGTGTTTGATGTCCTGTCTGGTCATTTGACAGAATACGCACCAGGTATATATATGTATGATATACATAGAAAACTAAATAGTTCATGCATTTAATCTTAACTTTGATAAAAAGATCATGTTGAATATATACCTCTTGGAACCGATAAACATGTAAGGGTCCATTGCTTATATAAATTCCAAGTTCAATTTAATTTTAAAAATAGTCCCTCCTCATTATGAAATCCCATCAAAATACAAGAGGTGAAACACTTGCACCTACGCAATATTTAGTAGAACATATTGAGACTGGATAATGCTCTAAACAATATGCAACCTTGATACATGTACTGCCAAATTGTTTCAGAGGTTATGTTATTTATGTAAGAGGGTACATGTACCTCTTTCCCTGGATCTGTACGTTTGAGACCCACACATACGGAACCCAAGGCTAGTGGCGTATACGTGTATCATTTTGAATCCAACAAAAAAAATCGCGCGAAATATTGAAGCATCAAATCAAATATTTAATTTAGAGATTAAAAGATTATTCTCTTTAGTATATTCAATTCCTACTGAATAATGTCTTTAAAAAATAATTATATAAGTTCGCGATATTATCGAGAACCTTCTGATTTTTGTATCCTATAACACTACTGGCTCTAAAAACCCCTGTCCGTATGAAAATCCCCTGTCTTTCCCTGTCAACCCCTGTGTTTTCCCTGTCATCCCCTGTGCACCCCCTGTCAGCCCCTGTACACATTCCCTGTACACCCTGCAATCCCCTGTGAGCCACTGTACACATCCCCTGTGTGCCACTGTAAGCCCCTGTCACCCCCTGTACGCCCCTGTCACCCACTGTAAGCCACTGTATTTCCCTGTACATGCCCCTGACACCCCCTGTACGGTGTTTGACTGCTTGATAAGGTAAAGAAAAAGTTTTTAATTAGTAAACGTTTTTGGATTTTCTTCAATATATATTTAGCAGTTTCTGATACATAAGGAAATGGAAAGAAAGAAAAGAATTCATGGTTTAGACGGTGTTTGTTTTTTCTTTGTATTTCATAGAGGGCAATATTGTTGCAAACGTGAATAATTCTGACTCAACAGTGACAAATATCAAGATAAGTATATACTGATAAACCGCTTAACATTTCATTCCATGTATTTAAACAAACGACCGTGTTTTGTAATTTGTAAAAAAAAAAAACCTAAGTGGAGAATGAGTACGGGATATCCGCGACGTTCTGTGCCATGTAACCTGCCTGAGTTAAAGCGCTTAATCACACAACATGATTAGCACGTGTAGATAATCACAGACCGACCGAAATGATCACCTAAATTTTGATGTTTTGCCTGGTATAATGATGCATAGAATTACATCGTCCCAATGAAATGCATGTTGATTCTATTTAGCAGGAAGTTAATTAGTTAATATCTAAGTCATGTAAATCGCAGTCGATGATATTTGCTGTCAGCCATTGTTTTTCGTGGGGTTTTTTTCTGATAAATTATGTGTGTGTGTGTGTGTGTGTGTGTGTGTGTGTGAGAGAGAGAGAGAGAGAGAGAGAGAGAGAGAGAGAGAGAGAGAGAGAGTTGAATTTTTAGGAGGGGTAATTTAGTACGGCCCTTTGACACTTTTATTTTTTATGAGGGTGCATTGTCCAGTTTAGTAATTCATATGCATTATTGTATAGAATTGTCCTCATACATTTAAAACAATAATACAGTTCATGATCATGAATAATTTCATACATGTATACAAATACCGGTAACGGGTAATGTAAAGACATGCATGTATGATCTTAAAAGAATGTTCCGGGTTTCGAGTTTTAGATTAGAAAAATATCATACATTTATTTAAATTCTGAATTTGAAAAATGAAAAATATGAGAGCATTACGGTTTAATTCATAATTATGACTGTGTCAAATAATGTTCCGAATTTTAAGCTCTTTCTTCTCATGTTTGATATTCTTACATGTAGTACTGAGAAATCAAAATTTTCTTTACTTGACAGACTGGGAAAGAAAGTCATAAGCGGCGTTTAAACAACATATTGAATAATTGTTCCGCATTACCGAGCATTCAGATCTTAGGAAAACGGTGTGTGTGTATATACACGTGTGTCTGTCACCTCATTGTTCCCATCCTCGCTACCGTGCACTGCAAATTGTCAAGAAGGGCTGTGTACAGTAGCTATAATTATATAATCAGTGACCGACCATTCAGATCTGAGGAACTGTGTGTATATACATGTACACGCGTGTCTGTCATCTCATTTTCCCAACCTCGTTACCGTGTTCTGCAAATTGTCAAGAAGGGCTGTGTACAGTAGCTATTACATAACCACTGACCGAGTGAAAAAATAATATCAACATTCTCTCCTTTGAAAACTGTAACTTCAATCAATTCTTTGAATAATTGATATGGTGTAAAATAAAACATTGGTGGATTAAAATTAATATTATCGTTTTAAGTTAATCTAATTAATAATAAAGTATTGGGAATGAAATTAGAATTGCATGTTAACTTTTTATGAAAGTAATTCCCGGGTAAACTTTTAGTAACTTTTGATTCAAAATCAATGCAAACTCTCTCTCTCTCTCTCTCTCTCTCTCTCTCTCTCTCTCTCTCTCTCTCTCTCCGTATCTATATAAACTCCTACATGTACAGAAAACACTAGTGCTATATTTATATGTACAGGTATGTTGTGAATGTTCTGACCAAGGCCACAGATTTCTGTTCACTGGCAATAAATAACATTATATTTGATATCTTCCATTTTGCAGTAAAAAAAGGGAAATGAAAATTAGATTTTAGAAATTATTAAATTGCTTATGAGAGTTAATCATCAGTTAAAATTCAATTCAAGGGTCCAATAAGCCGCTCAGAAACATATTAAACAAACATACTAAAATTATTTCTTAGGCAAACTTATAAGCTATTGAAGCTTTATTTTGTTATTCACGGGAAATTAATAAAGATATAATCAGGAACTTGTTATAAAAAAACCCACAGACGTGCTCTATCGTAACATGGCTGCTTATACATGTACATTCTACATTCTGACTGATTAACATGTTTCAGTGTGCAAATATTTGTTTAGATACACAAAATCAAATGCTTAACACCATGTGCTGCGCTTGATCTTTGTAGAAATAATTCACAGTATTTCTTACATTTATTTTTCAAATATTACGGAGTAGTGATGTTCCCGACCGCTAAAGGACTAAATGCCCTGAAGGCTTTCACACCGCCCTCACCTGAGATTTACCACCCGGTGAATCTCGAGCCTTTAGTTGTAAGCATGATTATTTAAGCACTGTGTCAATAAATTATAAATGAAAACATCTTATAATTTCTAAAATTACTATAACAGTGTGTCTTGTGAGTCGACGCTCTGTTGAGTGCAAAAATTGATTTATATCTCAAACTATAACACATGAGAGTTAGATAATTGAATTAAGAAAAAAATATTGAAATTAAATAACAGGAAAGGCTGTTATAAACATTCAAACACAGTACAGGGGGTGTCAGGGGCATGTACAGGGAAATACAGTGGCTTACAGGGGATGACAGTGGTGTACAGGGGGTGATAGGGGCTTACAGTGGCACACAGGGGATGTGTACAGTGGGTGATAGGGGATTACAGGGTGTACTGGGGCTGTGTACAGGGGCTGACAGGGGGTGCACAGGGGATGACAGGGAAAACACAGGGGATGACAGGGAAAGACAGGGGATTTTCATACGGACAGGGGTTTTTAGAGCCAGTAGTGTAAGAGAGGAGATACAAACTATTTTCGGCGCGAAATGTTGAATCCCCTTCGATTTTTGATTCCTAATGAAGAGAGGCTATGATATTTAGTATTTTCACCCCTTCACCCTGGAGAAGGGTTTCAAAATATTCTAGCTGGAGAAAAGAAAGCCTGAATTTTATATACATTTGCTCTGTGTCATCTCTCAGTGGCTCACATCATCAAATCTGCTCTATACTACATTCCATGTTAACTCAGAGAGTTTATCTCTAATCTACTAGTATCATTTTGCAAGTAAACTATTTGATTAGTACCTCCTCTTAAAATCTTTTTCTCAAAAATGCTTGCATGTACACCTCTCGACCTTTGCTCTGTACTCAGGAACACAGAACAAACTACCTCCTATCTACACATGTATAGCAATAACAAAGATAGCAAGTATCATTTACATTTATTGAATCAATTGGTATATGAATAAATATTCAAACATGAACAAATAATATTGTAAAAATACAGTTGGATCATACTATAAAATTAAATCTACATCATTGATTTAATTTTCTCATATCATGCAATCATGAGCAGATCTACAGAGGGATGGTAGTCTGTAGGGTCCACTCCCTATGAAAAATGCAAACTTATTAAATTCATGTAGAATAGTTATGGACATAGGCACTGCCCCCCCCCCCCCTTTCCGCTCAAGAAAATGAAATGGGATACACACATTTTTCTATTACATAATCAAGTAACAATACCCCACCTGTCAAAATGTTGCTGCAGTTTACAAAATGAATTAATTAACAGATTCTATGGTGCTTGAAATTATCAGCAAATGCACAAACATGAACAAAATGCAATTGTATTTGTACATGGATGAGTACATGTAAATCAGTACACATGGAAACCCATCTATGGTATATAATTCAAACAATATTGTTACTAAGTGTTTGTATTTTGGCCTCAGGAGACTACTATGTATAGTAAAAGGGGTCAAAAAGAAAAAAAAACAACTCTTCATATGTCCTATATGACAATAACTGTAAACAAAGAGTGAAAAAATCATCTTAATGATACAGTGTATCATACACCTGCCTTCAAGATCTAACCTACATAAAACAATACAGAATACCTATCCACATATTATCAATTCTGATTAAATACATGTCACTACATCAGCTATACATGTATATCTGATAAAAAATGTATATACATGCATATGCATGTACATTAAAAACAATTAACTGAGATGAATTGAATAATCTAAAGACTGTAATTTTTCCTTTACTATAGGATTATAATACATGTATTTTAAACTGTCTGATTTATATTTGTTAAATAATGCTAAAACAGTATATGTTCTTTGGCTCTTGTTGACAAAGCAAATCAACCAAGTGTGTAAATTCAATCAAATTTAATGTGTCGTCCCAGTCATCACCAAGTCTTGTAAATATTCCTCATAACGATACTTTTAGTAATTAGGCAGGAGTCCTACAGCTTGGTGCTGACCCTGGACTGTGGCAAAACTGAGACTATGGACCACTGTTGCCTTCCAACATAATGTTGCTTAGAAAACCGGTACCTAGAATATAAAAAAAAAATACAAAAAATCAATATAATAATTATAAATACTGACTATCAGTATTTCACAAACATAGCATTAATTTACATGCATATAATAGTTTTCTTAAAATGTCATTTTTATGTACTTAGTGGTACATGTACATAAGACACACTTAAATTAGCCTGTTTTGTAAATTAATTTGAGACCTGCATTAAATATACCTAATACTTATAAATCTTTAATTTGCGTTATTACATGTAATACATGTACAAGTAAATATAAGACGTTTATGTATATCAAGCTGCATACAAATCAGTACAGAAGAGCCAACTTTTATAAAAGCTAGAGGCATAGCAGCCTCTTTCATCAAAAAGCTGTACACTTGTACATGTAGTTACACCCGGTGTAAATCCAGACAAGGTGGTATGGGACACTTTCATGTTGTGATGTACTATTTATCGAAATAAACAACAAAATCAAGTGTAATTTTATAAAATAGTTTTTTTTCCCAAAATTGGCACGTATTATTGTAGCGTAGTGGGTTAGAGGGTTTACTACGAATCTGTAAGTCATGAGTTCGAATCCCGCTGGGGATTTTAAAATTGTTATCTTTTGAAAATATTTTCAAACAAATTTTTTGGTTAAATATTGTAAAGTTGAAAATTCTAAACATGTAAAAGTATTTTAATTATACTGGTACTGTACTTTTAATATCGACAGATGTCCAATAACACCTTAAGGTGGTATGGGATGCCTCCATATTGTGGCGTATTTCTGATCGAATTAAACAATAAATCAAGTATAATTTTATAATATTTTTCTTTCCCGAAATTGTTATCTAAAAGCGTAGCGCAATTGGTTAGAGCGTTAACTACAAATCTGTAAGTCATGAGTTCGAATCCCGCTGGGGCTTTGATACTTTTTACCTTTCCAAAATGTTTTAAAATTATTTTTTGGTTAAATATTGTGAAATATTATTTATCAAGAGGTTGTCATAACTTCTGTTGTAAATAAATAGGAATGCAGAGGCTATAATTGACCACTGTGGATTGTATGATACACTTTTTGTGCATTTCTACATGTGAAATCAATAAAAAAAATCATGCATAATAATAATAAATGAAATAATAAGAGCTTAAGAGTTGTAAAGGGTGTCAGAGAGAGTTATATATATTTTCTAGCTGCACATTGGATTTTTTTTTATCAATATATTAATATCAATAAATATTATTTTTCACCAACCTTATACCCTAAATAATCATTGTCTTATGTAGACATATTATGGAAAGCCGTATGGTACCCCCACATTATTATTATATTTTACTATATAATATGGTCAAAATAAAAATGTCCTACCAAAAATAATAATCTCTTCCATTTCCTTACATTTTTATTTTCACGCCACAATAATTATATTTGTACCCGCACACAATTATTAAAATCGGCTCCAAATAAAAATGTTAACCAAAAATAATAATATCTCACACAAAAAGAAAACAACAATATGGAAAGCCGTATGGTACCCCCACATTATTATTATATTTTACTATATGATATGGTCAAAATAAAAATGTCTTACCAAAAATAATAATCTCTTCCATTCCCTTACATTTTTATTTTCACGCCACAATAATTATATTTGTACCCGCACACAATTATTAAAATCGGCTCCAAATAAAAATGTTAACCAAAAATAATAATATCTCACACAAAAAGAAAACAACAAATCTATCTCGCAAAGATAATTATTGTAAATTTCACAAATAAAGATTATTCCCGGTTATCATTATTACTGTGTACTGACAATAATAATCTTGCCAAGAAGACATTATTATTGTTGGTGGAAAGATTTAGGCGCTTGAAAAGAAACGTTTATCTGATTCTGAATCACAATAATAATCTCTACCTTCTTTTCGGGCAGAGATTATTATTTGGACGCTTGAAATACAAACGCTTTTACAACGAAGATTATCAAATGTGACGTCACTAACAAAGTGAAAGTATAGTAAACAAAAGGTGAAGGACTAAGATAAACATGTATATATGCGTGTTTTTTTACACACAGACGTGTAAGATTAATATTTAGTACGTTCAACATCAATGTCAGAAAGTTAAATGATGCGCATTTAAGTGTAATTTATGTACGCTTAAAAGATTCCTAACCCACACTGTATTGTATAACCCCCTGCTCTCCGACCTTACGTTAACACTGGTTGATAATGCTTACTAAGTTGATTATACTAAACTTAAGTTGTAGTTTACTCTTTTAATTTGCGTTGGGTGCCTCACACCAGCACCCTGCCCCTATTAAAACACAGTAGTTTTTGCATGCATTAAATATTTTCTCATGTAAAGCGGTAAATTTACACAGTGATATTATAAGTTCAACTTCAATGTCAGAAAGTTATGAGTATTTAATTGTAATTTATCTACTTTTTATCCACACTGTGTTGTATAACCCCTCCCCCTCCCCAGCCCTGTAGTTACCACTGGTTGTCTAGTTATGAAGTAATTTAGTTTAATCATTTATTAAGAAACATGTATGTACAACATATGGTAGAAAACAAAGCTTACTGGTCATAAGCATTTGGCTATAATAAGCAAAAAGTCACTGGTTATAAACCCCACAGTGGTCACTTAATGCTTTGTGTTGTGCACTTTGACAAGGCATTTTATCTATATTGTCACAGTTCTTCTAACTGAAATTGGGTACCGCATTAGCTGAGAGTTGAATCTGTAATGGATAGGTGTCCTAATGTCTCTTCTCTGCTTTGCATCATCGAAACTGGAAAAAAGCAGTACATGTATTAAGTACCAGCCTTATGCACTGTCATGGCTCGGAGAAGGGTTTAAAACAATACATGATTGATTGCATGACAGAATGAAATGGAAAGAATTTTAGTAGCTGTATACTTTAGGTTATATGTTATTGGTGTAAAATTTGTCAATTTTGTTTAAAGTAGTCCAAAAATATAATTTATAATTAAAATATGTACGTGTACGTGTATGTGAGTCTGTCCCTTCACATACATGAAGTAATGGATTAAAATGTAGATATGAACAGTGGATATTGGCTACAGTAGCATAGCGGTAGAGCATCTGACTAGAGTTGCGGGGGTCCAGGATTTAATTCCCGGTTGTGCCATATGTTTTTATTGTGCATTTATTTATATGCTCTTTCCTCCTTTCCTACTACAATATAAACAAATTCCACCTTCTTCTTCGTTGTTAAAATTGTACCTCATACAAGTATGTCTGATCTAACATATTTAGAACATAACCCAGTCTTTTCTGACCTCATCAAAAGTTCTGCACCAAGCAAATGTCATCACTCAGTAGAGTATTTAGCGACTGCTGCTAAGATGAAAAAAATTAAGTATATTAATGCAATGTGTGTGGATATTTCTGTTACTTCAAACAAAATTCAAAGGTACGTTTACACATATTTAACATGGAGGCCCTGTGCAGGGGAAATACATGGAGAAGTATGAATGGCCAAATCTTTATCACATCCCATCAGTAAAGCCAGGCCCTAAAACCAGAAGTCTTCTTCCAAGGCTTGTTAATGTGCATTTCAGTAGACCTCTTTAATCACCATAACCATATATGGTTGCCTGCTATTTGTGTGAAAATAAATTCAATGTATATTGTGTACGTGTAAAATGTGTTCAACATTACGGTAATGTATATATGTTCATTTATATGTAAAATCTATCTGTGTTCATTTTCTTTTAAAGCAATTTTTATCAAGGATACATCTATTTCTCATTTAAGGTGGCTCGCTACACTTCAAAATAGTTTCTGAGAAAATTAATTATGATGGATGGATGGATGGATGGATAGAGATAGATAGAGAGATAAAGAATATTAGTATAAAAGTCAAATAGTTGAAAAAATGTGCAATTTTGGATTTTAAAAAGTTGTAATTTCAAAACTTTAATTCAGTAAATGTGATCAAAAGGCCCAGGCGGATTCGAACTCATGATCTGCGGTTTACAAGCCTAATACTTTAACCACTGAGCAATGATAATATACAACCAAATCGATTCACCGCCTGTCCACCATTTCAATAAGTTTTTTCTTTATATAACCCAGTTAAAAAGTTAAAGTCTAGGTGTAGTGAGGTCCCTTAATTGAGCAAAATATATCATTTTAGATTTGGCAATTTTAATTCACTGTGCACACTATTCCTCGATATCAACTTTATATTGGTAAATCTCTAATTAATGCATATAAAAAGAACTACAACAATTTGTTATCAAGTTTTTATTCCTTTTGAATCAGGGTGGGTAATATAGTTGATACATTCCAATTCTCTCTTTCTTGTTCCTAAAATGAAACGTAAAAATATTTAATTCCTTTTCTGAAAGGTTGAACATATTTTTCATATCATAATCATATCCATATGCTGTAAATGCAAAACATAGTAGCAAATTAACACATGTTTTTAAAGATATTGTATTCTCATTTAAATTCATATTTATGAAAAATTAAATCATCAGGGGTGAATTTATCATCAATATTACATGTAAATACCTAACTTTTCACAGTTAAAATTAAGTTGCTCTGCTTTACTAGTTTACAGCATAAACTGTCCAATGGTACTGTCATATTACAAAGGTAAAACTTAAATCAATTTCAAATATTACATAAGATAAAAAATTCTAAGTTAAAGTTTGTAAATTATTGGATTTATAAAAAAATGACCAATACATTTTTACTAACCTCCTGATAGCCACCACTGTGCTTAATTCTTCTTTCTTTCTTGTCCCAGATGTTGTCTGGTGTACTCCTTAAATACATGGAACTCTATCAACAGAAAAACAAAAATTCATGTATGTGTACATTTACACATTGCACATTACAAATACACCTGCACTAAAATTCTTAAGTTAGATATTTCATGGATCAAAGGTATAATTCAAAACAAAACAGTAATGTTTACATTAGCCCCAGGGGCCTCTTCACTCACCTGAGCAACAAAAGGCATGACTGATCAAATTAGCTTTATTAGGTGAGTAGAAATTGAGTAGAAATTGTTTACAGAAGATCTTAATTATTCATTTTGTTTCTCCACATATCTTACGGTTATACATTGAACCCATTTTCCTGTGTCAGATTTTTCAAAGATATTTTTCAAAGATATTTCTGTATTTATTATTGCCCCACCCTATCCCAGGGGACCATAACTTAGACAAATATGAATCCCCATTACCCGAGGATGCTTTCACACAAGTTTCATCTTTTCTGGATAAATGGTATTAATAAAGAATATTTTTTAAAAATGCCAAGAAATTTTCAATAATTTAAAATTATCTCTCCTTGAAAGATAGGATGGTCCTTCATTTTAATAAATTTGAACCCCCCTTCACTTAAGAATGCATTGTGCCAAGTGTAGCTGAAATTTGCTTAATGGTACTGGTGAAGATTGAAGAATTAAAAACTGAAACAATTATAGACATACTGACACAGAGACAAACAGATGTACGCTGGACAAAAAATGATCAGAAAACCTCTCTTGAGCCCTCAGATCAGGTTAGCTAAAATGCCTTAGTAAATTGATGTATGATATTCAAATTAAAGGTAAAAATCTTGTTACATGTATTCTTCACATACTCTTCATTATAGAAAGACAAAGTAAACAAAAATTAAATTTCAATCTTTAATCTGTCTTGAAATATCATTTTTGAACAAATAAGGTCTAGTTCAAAACCAGTTACCCATCAATGAAGAGTTGATGAATGAAGCAGGTTCATTACAGACAGGACATGTCCATGTGGACTTTTTGTCATTATCATCAGTTCAGTGGGGCCACCAAAGCACTGGATGTGGGAACAGGTTCTGGCTTATGTAGATGTACATGTAAGCTGTAACAAACAGATGTAACAACCTCACTATATATATATTCATTAAACACAAATATTTGTTTTATTCCAATCTAAAACTGATTTAATTGAACATACATGTATACTGAATACATTGTTCTAATAGTGATTAAAATGAATAAATGCTGATTGTTTACAATATAAACCTTATACTTATTGCTGGTACATATTAGCCAGATAGAAACTTATTACTAAGACAGAACAGATATGGATTACATTGACAAGATACTGCTAATATTGACAGGAAACTAATTAGAATGACCAGATGCTGGTGTTTGTATATTAAACATAGGAGCACTGTGAGTAAAACTAAAGAAAACACAGTACATGTACATGTATTACAATGTATTGAGAAGCACTTATGTGTGCAAAAAGCACCAAAACGGTTCTTCGTTTTTTGTCTAGAACACTTAGAAAAAAGTAAATTTATTACAGTTAAGTTTACTTTGATTTGATTATATGGATGAACATGTTTCAAGATCTTTACCCTAACACATGATGTAGTTACTTACAGAGTAGGTATTTAACTGTCTGATTCATCTCCATAACTGAAACAAAGTAGGCATAAATGAAGATAATGTAAGACAGGAATTTGAATCAAGATACATGTAATTGTTGTTAAGAGAATGACAAATAGTAATTACAGGTGAGAGCTCTAGTGAAGTTTGCGTAAACCTTTTTAGTCTGCCCGACAAGGCCTCGGATCCCTGAAAACATAAACATATATATAAATCTATCGATAAGCATTGTCACAAGAAACAAGTCTTCCACTTAATTTATTAATTTAATGACCATGCCTGAAAACACCAAGAATGTAGCAGGTTAATAGAAAAAATACCATACTCATCTAAGTCAGCAGTCACGCCAGTTCAATGGTGTTAGGCACAGTTGGGGAGTGCTTTCGGAAAGGAGTTATATCCACTGGTTGACCAGGGCGCTTATAACAAACCATCCTTGGCTGACTGGTTGTAGTACAATTCTAAAAACAAAAAAGCCTGCTTTAACATGTTTAAGGTTGTATGGGACATCTGTCGATATTAATGTGGATAAAAGAATACAATGATCAAAATACTTTCACCGTTTTAGAATTTTCAAACTTCACAATACTTGTCGAAAAATAAGTTTTGAAAAAATGTTGGAAAGTCAAAATTGTAAAAGCCCCAGCAGGATTCGAACTCATGACTTACAGATTCATAGTTAATGCTCTAACCAATTGCGCCATACTGTTAGATATCAATATAGGGAAAGAAAATAATTATAAAATTATACTTGATGTTATTGTTTATTTCGATCTGAAAAACGTCACAATATGTAGGTGTCCCATACCACCTTCATAGAATGGCAGATATAAAAGTACACAACAGAACACTGTACAAAATGAAATAAATTGTGTCAGCTTTGAAGAGAAAAAAAGCAATAATATAGTATTGAAAATAAAACACATATAAAGTTGTTTTCATACTCTATTATGTTGTATAACAAGCAAAAACATCATCAATCTTGGGGGGGGGGGGGGGTAATGTAGATTGGTTTATTGTATAAGAGAAGAAAATAAACACTTATCCAATCTCTATGTATGTGTGGGTGGGGTCGGTGGGGTGGGAAGGGGTATAGTACATAAATAAATGTGTTTAAATGGTATTTTGTTATCCCCCCCCCCCCCCCCCAGTTTTTCATCCTTCCCAAACAGGCAGTTTTCTGGGAGTGAGTTGGTTTTTAGTAATCCGAGATTCCTCTGACTCTAACCCCTGCTTTTATATTGTGACATCCGAGATTCCTCTGACTCTAAACCCCGCTTTTATATTGTGACTTGCGTCACAATATAAAAGCGGGGGGTAAGAGTCAGAGGAATATCGGATATGTTTTTAGTTGTTGTACTGTTGTAAATTTATAAGATATATGTCAGCTGCGACAAAACGTAGGGTAGTCTCCAAACCTTTGTGCCTAATAGATTAGAGACAATCAAATAGCAATTAATTAAAAAGAAACGTACCTCGCATAATGACAGTCCTGACCGTCCATCCTCCTTTTTTGATGATCTAAAGTGAAAGTTAAGTTGCACATGCGCAATGGTAACATCTTCGTTGTAAAAGCGTTTGTATTTCAAGCGTCCAAATAATAATCTCTGCCCGAAAAGAAGGTAGAGATTATTATTGTGATTCAGAATCAGATAAACGTTTCTTTTCAAGCGTCTAAATCTTTCCACCAACAATAATAATGTCTTCTTGGCAAGATTATTATTGTCAGTACACAATAATAATGATAACCGGGAATAATCTTTATTTGTGAAATTTACAATAATTATCTTTGCGAGATAGATTTGTTGTTTTCTTTTTGTGTGAGATATTATTATTTTTGGTTAACATTTTTATTTGGAGCCGATTTTAATAATTGTGTGCGGGTACAAATATAATTATTGTGGCGTGAAAATAAAAATGTAAGGAAATGGAAGTGATTATTATTTTTGGTAGGACATTTTTATTTTGACCATATTATATAGTAAAATATAATAATAATGTGGGGGTACCATACGGCTTTCCATAGAACAAATCTATCTCGCAAAGATAATTATTGTAAATTTCACAAATAAAGATTATTCCCGGTTATCATAATTATTGTGTACTGACAATAATAATCTTGCCAAGAAGACATTATTATTGTTGGTGGAAAGATTTAGACGTTTGAAAAGAAACGTTTATCTGATTCTGAATCACAATAATAATCTCTACCTTCTTTTCGGGCAGAGATTATTATTTGGACGCTTGAAATACAAACGCTTTTACAACGAAGATTATCAAGTGTGACGTCACTAACAAAGTGAAAGTAATGTAAACAAATGGTGAAGGACTAAGATAAACATGTATATATGCGTGTTTTTTACACACAGACGTGTAAGATTAATATTTAGTACGTTCAACATCAATGTCAGAAAGTTAAATGATGTTCATTTAAGTGCAATTTATGTACGCTTAAAAGATTCGTAACCCACACTGTATTGTATAACCCCCCGCTCTCCGACCTAACGCTAACACTGGTTGATAATGCTTACTAAGTTGATTATACTAAACTTAAGTTGTAGTTTACTCTTTTAATTTGCGTTGGGTGCCTCACACCAGCACCCTGCCCCTATTAAAACACAGTATTTTTTGCATGCATTAAATATTTTCTCATGTAAAGCGTAAATTTACACAGTGATATTATAAGTTCAACTTCAATGTCAGAAAGTTATGTGTATTTAATTGTAATTTATCTACTTTTTATCCACACTGTGTTGTATAACCCCTCCCCCTCCCCAGCCCTGTAGTTACCACTGGTTGTCTAGTTATGAAGTAATTTAGTTTAATCATTTATTAAGAAACATGTATGTACAACATATGGTAGAACACATAGCTTAGTGGTCATAAGCATTTGGCTATAATAAGCAAAAAGTCACTGGTTATAAACCCCACAGTGGTCACTTAATGCTTTGTGTTGTGCACTTTGACAAGGCATTTTATCTATATTGTCACAGTCGTCTTAACTGAAATTGGGTACCGCATTAGCTGAGAGTTGAACCTGTAATGGACAGGTGTCCTAATGTCTCTTCTCTGCTTTGCATCATCGAAACTGGAAAAAAGCAGTATTAAGTACCAGCCTTATGCACTGTCATGGCTCGGAGAAGGGTTTAAAACAATACATGATTGATTGCATGACAGAATGAAATGGAAAGAACTTTAGTAGCTGTATACTTTAGGTTATATGTTGGTGTAAAATTTGTCAATTTTGTTTAAAGCAGTCCAAAAATATAATTCATAATTAAAATATGTATGTGTACGTGTGTGTGAGTCTGTCCCTTCACATACATGAAGTAATGCATTAAAATGTAGATAATTATGAACAGTGGATATTGGCTACAGTAGCATAGCATTAGAGCATCTGACTAGAGTTGCGGGGGTCCAGGATTTAATTCCCGGTTGTGCCATATGTTTTTATTGTGCATTTATTTATATGCTCTTTCCTCCTTTCCTACTACAATATAAACAAATTCCACCTTCTTCTTCGTTGTTAAAATTGTACCTCATACAAGTATGTCTGATCTAACATATTTAGAACATAACCCAGTCTTTTCTGACCTCATCAAAAGTTCTGCACCAAGCAAATGTCATCACTCAGTAGAGTATTTAGCGACTGCTGATAGGATGAAAAAAATTAAGTATATTAATGCAATGTGTGTGGATATTTCTGTTACTTCAAACAAAATTCAATTTAACATGGAGGCCCGGTGCAGGGGAAATACATGGAGAAGTATGAATGGCCAAATCTTTATCACATCCCATCAGTAAAGCCAGGCCCTAAAACCAGAAGTCTTCTTCCAAGGCATGTTTATGTGCATTTCAGTAGACCTCTTTAATCACCATAACCATATATGGTTGCCTGCTATTTGTGTGAAAATAAACCCAATGTATATTGTGTATGTGTAAAACGTGTTCAACATTACGGTAATGTATATATTATGTTCATTTATACCGGTATGTAAAATCTATCTGTGTTCATTTTCTTTTAAAGCAATTTTTATCAAGGATACATCTATTTCTCACTTAAGGTGGCTCACTACACTTCAAAATAGTTTCTGAGAAAATTAATTATGGATGGATGGATGGATGGATGGATGGATAGATAGATAGATAAAGAATATTAGTATAAAAGTCAAATAGTTGAAAAAATGTGCAATTCTGGATTTAAAGAAGTTTTAATTTCAAAACTTTAATTTAGTAAATGTGATCAAAAGGCCCAGGTGGATTCGAACTCATGATCTGCGGTTTACAAGCCTGATACTTTAACCACTGAGCAATGATAATATACAACCAAATCGATTCACCGCCTGCCCACCATTTCAATAAGTTTTTTCTTTATATAACCCAGTTAAAAAGTTAAAGTCTAGGTGTAGTGAGGTCCCTTAATTGAGCAAAATATATTATTTTAGATTTGGCAATTTTAGTTCACTGTGCACACTATTCCTCGATATCAACTTTATATTGGTAAATCTCTAATTAATGCATATAAAAAGAACTACAACAATTTGTTATCAAGTTTTTATTCCTTTTGAATCAGGGTGGGTAATATAGTTGATACATTCCAATTCTCTCTTTCTTGTTCCTAAAATGAAACGTAAAAATATTATTATTATTATTATTATATCATCAGGGGTGAATTTATCATCAATATTACATGTAAATACCTAACTTTTCACAGTTAAAATTAAGTTGCTCTGCTTTACTATTTTACAGCATAAACTGTCCAATGGTACTGTCATATTACAAAGGCAAAACTTAAATCAATTTCAAATATTACATAAGATAAAAAAATCTAAGTTAAAATTTGTAAATTATTGGATTTATAAAAAAATGACCAATACATTTTTACTAACCTCCTGACAGCCACCACTGTGCTTAATTCTGGCCCCAAGGTTATAAAACTTTTTTCATACTCGTACTCAAACTCGTACTCCGTACTCCGAGTATGTGCTCCACTGAGTACGACTCTAAAAACCGAGGTTATAAAAGTTTTGGAGTACGTTCTCCGCTGAGTACTATTTGGAGTATGCTCCAAAAACCGGTGGAGGAAATTTTACTTCTCTGGAGTAAGATAGAGTAAGATAGAGTAACATGGTAACTCATGTAAATAGTCCTGTCTTGTAGGCAAACTGTACATGTATTCAGATAAATTATTTATCAACAAAATGGAACACATTATTTACATGTACCTATGCCCTTTTTCATCTGCAACTATGGAGATGTGTCGGTATCTATAATTTTTTAACTTTTGAGCAACAAAGACGATAAATCCAGTGTTATTGGAAAACATATCAACAAATTGTGATTATGTCAAATGTTTTTGGAAACCATCTCTCTCTCTCTCTCTCTCTCTCTCTCTCATAATTTCAATCATCTATCTTGCATGCATGTTATAATAAATTAACGTGTTATCGATTTTTTTTACATAGACAAGCTGAATTCTAATTTACTGTAAATTACCCGAATACTCAAACAGAATCAATACATAGATCATACTTAATGTCTTTCCATAAATGTTTATTTAAGAATAAAATTTGATGTCATAACACCAAATTTTATTTTTGAATAATCATTTGTGGAAAGACACTAATATAAGACTAACGACTATGGGGTCACCGGAACCAATCGTCTTCATATTCGAGCGTTTATAATCAAATATTCAACCAAATAATGCATTTCACTTTACGTATACTTTGACATGTCTATGCTCCGATGTTTTAATTTGAAATAAATAAAAAAGATCATGAGTTAGGTGATTTTCCATGGTCAAAATGACTTTGATATTTGGAAAATAAAAATCAAATACTGGTAGATGGTTCGAAATAGAAACCCTACCCCCGGCAGTAAAATTAAAATAAAAGTTCCGGCCTATATTAGACAAAGAACACATCTAGATATCTGCAGATAATATGTAAAGTCACATAGGAAGCCAAATATTTACGTCATAATTTAAAAACATTGCCAACACAAAAATTGAAAATTAATTTGCAAAAACCCAACTCAACTTTATAAATTTTACAACAAGTTCTACAACTTATATCAATATCTTTCGTTGGCGCGGATTTTAGCGCGAGGGGGTCATAAATGTGGGAGGAAGCCGGAGTGTCCGGAGAAAGCCTACGTGCCGAAGCGGGTGACCACCATACCCTTTCACATACAACTTCTGCCGATCACAGAGATCGAACTCGGGTCGCAGCGGTGAGAAGCGAGTGCATTGTCCACTACGCGACTTGGACACCCTCCAATCTTTTTGTTTAAGTTTATATCTAATACCCTTTAATATGCGTTTAGATTGCTTGCTGCCGTTTCTTGATTATTTTCTATATTTCTAAGTAAGATTGCTTTTTGTAGTATAAGGGGTGGATCCAGGATTTGTAGTTAGAGGGGGGCGCCAGTACATGTATAAGGCAGGGGGTCTGGGTGCTGCCTTGAGGCGGGTTCAGGGCAAAGCCCTGTTGGTGGCCCAGGGGGTGAAGCCCACGAAAGCTCCTGCATTCTAGAGATTTTGTACGGTAAAATTGAAGTCTTCAAATTTAGACTGTTGTGATTTCTCTTCTCGTGGTTATACTTGAAGTAATAAAATATAGATTGAATTATTTACAATTTTTAAAGCTTTGTAAATTTAAGACCTGCAGTAATCTCATCAAAACCCTCTGCCTTGCAGAAACATAAGAAACATTTTCTTTTCTTTTTTTCTTTTGAATGGCTGTAAATTAATCAGAATAAAAAATCAAGTTCAATGGGACGAAGTAATGAAGTTTAAAAAAAAAAGGTAACCATGCCAGCTTGTATTATAATAAACATGGAAGAGTCGTTTAAAACACTAGCTAGTAACCAATTACGTAAAGGTCGGTGAGACTGGTCACATTTGAACTCGAGGAAAGCGTAACCAAAATGGGTTTTCTATTCACATTACACCATTAAACCCACGGGTTTTCTTCATACTACACCATTGAAACCAGTCTAATGTAGAAAAATCCCACGACTCCCCCCCCCCCCAAAAAAAAAAAAATTAATAATTAATTAATCGCAAGTTGTACATTTTCTTTGCCAGAAGGAGTATTATTTAACTTTATTTTGACAATTTTAGGTGGGGCGGCGCCCCCCCCCCCCCCCCCCCACACAACTGATTTACCGCTTATTCTATATTTTTTCCCATTCCAAGATTTGTGGCATGTTACATATAATGATAAATGATTAATAAGTAAGTAATAGAAAGTGTTATACTTTTATGCATCCCCCCATCCTTTGTAATGTTTAGAACTAACCTACATTCTCACTAAAATCAAAGAAGGGACCCTGCAAGTGCATCTGATTAATATTAATTAATAGCGATACATGTACATTGATTTCTTGATTTTATATGATGGAGAGTATGGGCCGTATTTGACTAAAAACAGAATTCTTAGAAAGCATATGTACATTGATTAATGAAGCAAAATATCTAAAAGTTATTTTGATAATTTAGGTTGCAGCTCTCCCTTACTCTTAAATTCACATCTAATATATCTAAATATTTCATTAATAAAATGGTAAAAACTTTCCATTGTTAATTTATTTTAATTTTAGACATGTAATTATGATTAAATTATAGCGTATAATAAAGCAACATTACAATACGTAACAATATAATATGTTTGCACTACATTTTTTTTAGATTAAATGCTTTGAGTACGACTTTGAGAAAGCTCCATAGCTTACTCAGAAAATCGCCGTTTTGTACTCAGCCGGAGTACGAGTATGAGTATGAAAAAGTTTTATAACCTCGATACCTTGAGTACGAGTAGATTTGGAGCACGGAGTACGATTTGGAGTATGAGATCGTACTCAAAAAAGTTTTATAACCTCGGGGCCTGGTTTCTTTCTTGTCCAAGATGTTGTCTGGTGTACTCCTTAAATACATGGAACTCTATCAACAGAAAAACAAAAATTCATGTATGTGTAGATTTACACATTGCACATTACAAATACACCTGCACTAAAATTCTTAAGTTAGATATTTCATGGATCAAAGGTATAATTCAAAACAAAACAGTAATGTTTACATTAGCCCCAGGGGCCTCTTCACTCACCTGAGCAACAAAAGGCATGACTGATCAAATTAGCTTTATTAGGTGAGTAGAAATTGTTTACAGAAGATCTTAATTATTCATTTTGTTTCTCCACATATCTTATGGTTATACATTGAACCCATTTTCTTGTGTCAGATTTTTCAAAGATATTTTTCAAAGATATTTCTGTATTTATTATGGCCCCACCCTATCCCAGGGGACCTAACTTAGACAAATATGAATCCCCATTACCCGAGGATGCTTTCACACAAGTTTCATCTTTTCTGGATAAATGGTATTAATAAAGAATATTTTTTAAAAATGCCAAGAAATTTTCAATAATTTAAAATTATCTCTCCTTGAAAGATAGGATGGTCCTTCATTTTAATAAATTTGAACCCCCCTTCACTTAAGAATGCATTGTGCCAAGTGTAGCTGAAACTGGTGAAGATTGAAGAATTAAAAACTGAAACAATTATAGACATACTGACACAGAGACAAACAGATGTACGCTGGACAAAAAATGATCAGAAAACCTCTCTTGAGCCCTCAGATCAGGTTAGCTAAAATGCCTTAGTAAATTGATGTATGATATTCAAATTAAAGGTAAAATTCTTAAGTTACATGTATTCTTCACATACTCTTCATTATAGAAAGACAAAGTAAATGAAAATTAAATTTCAATCTTTAATCTGTCTTGAAATATCATTTTTGAACAAATAAGGTCTAGTTCAAAACCAGTTACCCATCAATGAAGAGTCGATGAATGAAGCAGGTTCATTACAGACAGGACATGTCCATGTGGACTTTTTGTCATTATCATCAGTTCAGTGGGGCCACCAAAGCACTGGATGTGGGAACAGGTTCTGGCTTATGTAGATGTACATGTAAGCTGTAACAAACAGATGTAACAACCTCACTATATATATATTCATTAAACACAAATATTTGTTTTATTCCAATCTAAAACTGATTTAATTGAACATACATGTATACTGAATACATTGTTCTAATAGTGATTAAAAATAATAAATGCTGATTGTTTACAATATAAACCTTATACTTATTGCTGGTACATATTAGCCAGATAGAAACTTATTACTAAGACAGAACAGATATGGATTACATTGACAAGATACTGCTAATATTGACAGGAAACTAATTAGAATGATCAGATGCTGGTGTTTGTATATTAAACATAGGAGCACTGTAAGTAAAACTAAAGAAAACACAGTACATGTATTACAATGTATTAAGAAGCACTTATGTGTGCAAAAAGCACCAGAACAGTTCTTCGTTTTTTGTCTAGAACACTTAGAAAAAAGTAAATTTATTACAGTTAAGTTTACTTTGATTTGATTATATGGATGAACATGTTTCAAGATCTTTACCCTAACACATGATGTAGTTACTTACAGAGTAGGTATTTAACTGTCTGATTCATCTCCATAACTGAAACAAAGTAGGCATAAATGAAGATAATGTAAGACGGGAATTTGAATCAAGATACATGTAATTGTTGTTAAGAGAATGACAAATAGTAATTACAGGTGAGAGCTCTAGTGAAGTTTGCGTAAACCTTTTTAGTCTGCCCGACAAGGCCTCGGATCCCTGAAAACATAAACATATATATAAATCTATCGATAAGCATTGTCACAAGAAACAAGTCTTCCACTTAATTTATTAATTTAATGACCATGCCTGAAAACACCAAGAATGTAGCAGGTTAATAGAAAAAATACCATAGTTACTCATCCAAGTCAGCAGTCACGCCAGTTCAATGGTGTTAGGCACAGTTGGGGAGTGCTTTCGGAAAGGAGTTATATCCACTGGTTGACCAGGGCGCTTATAACAAACCATCCTTGGCTGACTGGTTGTAGTACAATTCTAAAAACAAAAAAGCCTGCTATAACATGTTTAAGGTTGTATGGGACATCTGTCGATATTAATGTGGATAAAAGAATACAATGATCAAAATACTTTCACCGTTTTAGAATTTTCAAACTTCACAATACTTGTCGAAAAATAAGTTTTGAAAAAATGTTGGAAAGTCAAAATTGTAAAAACCCCAGCAGGATTCGAACTCATGACTTACAGATTCATAGTTAATGCTCTAACCAATTGCGCCATACTGTTAGATATCAATATAGGGAAAGAAAATAATTATAAAATTATACTTGATGTTATTGTTTATTTCGATCTGAAAAACGTCACAATATGTAGGTGTCCCATACCACCTTCAGAGAATGGCAGATATATAAGTACACAACAGAATACTGTACAGAATGAAATAAATTGTGTCAGCTTTGAAGAGAATAAAAGCAAAGGACTTCAATATGTTAATCTTGGAAAATTATACACAGTAAACCCACTTTTTTTCAAGTGAAAGAAATTTTTTACGAGGTGTGCAGGAGCCTCAGTGTAGCAAATATTTCTTGCCGATGACCAGTATTTTCCATAATATAGTTGTAATAAAAAAAAACAGGTGTGGATAAGGCTTGGTCGCGAAAATTAGTCGCTGCGAACCAGTTTGTCTCAGGTAAATTGCGAAATAAAGTCGTTGCGAATAATAGTTGTTTACAGTATGTAAATTATAATTGATCTTATCACAGATTTTAATAAACTAAACAAAAGTATTAAAGCAACTACACACGGATAACATATGTCATAAAACAAGAATAACTGGTCATGTTAACAGTTACACAGCCTTGCTTTATAGACTACTTCACCTACAACTACAACAACAGTACATTTCAATGTTTAGTAGAGGATCTGACGTTCAGCAATGATCAACTATTTTTTCTTTCCTAGGTAAAAGCAATAATGTAGTATTGAAAATAAAACACATATAAAGTTGTTTTCATACTCTATAATGTTGTATAACAAGCAAAAACATCATCAATCTTGGGGGGGGGGGGGGGGGTAATGTAAATTGGTTTATTGCATAAGAGAAGAAAATAAACACTTATCCAATCTCTGTGTATGTGTGGTTGGGGTCGGTGGGGTGGGAAGGGGTATAGTACATAAATAAATGTGTTTAAATGGTATTTTGTTATCCTCCCCCCCCCCCCCCCCCCAGTTTTGCATCCTTCCCAAACAGGCAGTTTTCTGGGAGTGAGTTGGTTTTTAGTAATCCGAGATTCCTCTAACTCTAACCCCCTGCTTTTATATTGTGACATCCGAGATTCCTCTGACTCTTACTCCCCGCTTTTATATTGTGACGAAGTCACAATATAAAAGCGGGGTTTAGAGTCAGAGGAATATCGGATATGTTTTTAGTTGTTGTACTGTTGTAAATTTATAAGATATATGTCAGCTGCGACAAAACGTAGGGTAGTCTCCAAACCTTTGTGCCTAATAGATTAGAGACAATCAAATAGCAATTAATTAAAAAGAAACGTACCTCGCATAATGACAGTCCTGACCGTCCATCCTCCTTTTTTGATGATCTAAAGTGAAAGTTAAGTTGCACATGCGCAATGGTAACATCTTCGTTGTAAAAGCGTTTGTATTTCAAGCGTCCAAATAATAATCTCTGCCCGAAAAGAAGGTAGAGATTATTATTGTGATTCAGAATCAGATAAACGTTTCTTTTCAAACGTCTAAATCTTTCCACCAACAATAATAATGTCTTCTTGGCAAGATTATTATTGTCAGTACACAATAATAATGATAACCGGGAATAATCTTAATTTGTGAAATTTACAATAATTATCTTTGCGAGATAGATTTGTTGTTTTCTTTTTGTGTGAGATATTATTATTTTTGGTTAACATTTTTATTTGGAGCCGATTTTAATAATTGTGTGCGGGTACAAATATAATTATTGTGGCGTGAAAATAAAAATGTAAGGAAATGGAAGAAATTATTATTTTTGGTAGGACATTTTTATTTTTGACCATATTATATAGTAAAATATAATAATAATGTGGGGGGTACCCTACGGCTTTCCATAGTTTTTTTTATTGTGGATTAAATTATTAAAGATTAACATGTATCTAACCTAATATTCCAAAACATGTCAAGATACATAAAATCACAAAACCCACATAATCACAAAATCAAAGTATGTAACTTATGCATAAAGAAGATATACATTAGTGCTAAAACTCGCAAAAATGCCCCCCCCCCCCCCCGACACCTATGTTTTGTCACTCTCTCGCTCTCCTATGTACAAATTGTTCAAATTTTTGTCTCTCTCTCTCTCTCTCTCTCCTCTTCTCTCTCTCTCATCTCTCTCTCTCTCTCTCTCTCTCTCTCTCTCTCTCTCTCTCTCACCCGTTTCATTATATGTATGCACATGTGCATTTGATCGTTGTAAATTAGAAAGCTATACTCTGTCCCAAGATATCCTGGATTCACATTTTGCTTAATTACTCGATATTTATAAATACCTCAGGGTTCAAACGATGTTTATTCAAAAGTATGAAATATTTCCAACATATTTCCGTTGAAGCAGACCCGGATGATAACGTTGAAAAATTGTGCGAGGTATTCCGAGTGACTTCTGAATGGAGAAAAGATGTAAACATTCCCCATTATAAATCTCCGTAAGAAATCTGTTTTCGTTCCTTTGAACTTTTATGAGTAAAAAATGATAATGTGTCAATGAAGATATCTTGGAAAAATTTCCCTTTCATCGATTTCAATTGCACTTCTTTCACAGGTATGTGTATTTTTATTCAAAATCGGACAAATGTGCTGCATAAATATCTTGGGACAGACTATAAGAAAGCTCATTCAAGATTTTAAATCGAAATACAAGATTCGAAATATGAGAATTCAAGATTCAATAACTAAATTAATCAATCTAGTCATGGATCTAAAAACCTGTATCCTAGCAACATTAAATGTTCTTTAAAAAGATCTGCTGTGCATGCTAGCTCTTATATATAAATAAATGTTATTTCATCCCTATCTAAATGGTTATTTGTATAACTTATTTAAAAGATTATATGATTTGTAGCTTTTAGAACTCCGAAAGCAGGGTGTTTCGTAAATCTATCCATGTGGATATTCCCGCCTGTTGCATTTTAACCTGGGGTATATTTCACCCATACAGTAATTTGTTTAAGATAGTACATAACATATAGTGTAAAATTTTCCCATGATTCAATTTTTTTTTTCAAAATTGCACCAAATGTTAATCATATTGAACTGTATACATATACAAAGTTTTAAAAAAAATTCTACCATTTGTTATCTCGTAATCTAGGTCACAACTATGCCTTCCAACACCCTGTTAGAAAAGGGCTAGGCTCGTCAGAATACATGATTTTTAAAAAAAAAATGAATTAATCAAAATATTTTTTTTGGCAAATATATATCAACAAAGAGACTAAGACACGTCAAATGCTAAAACAAATAATAATAATTGACTTGGATAAATTCTTGTACCAATAAAATCAGTCCAAAGTATATGCAAGAGGGCCCGATTATGAAGCTAATCGCCCTACTAAATATCGTTTTTATTTAAATTCCTATAATTCAAATTCCACAAAAACTATCATTTAAAATGTGGGAATATGTAGATAATATTCTGTAAATACCAAAAAAAATTCCAGCACTAGATTTTTTTTAGAAGAAGTTTAAACCCCCACCCCCCCCCCCCTGCTCTGTGACAAAGAAATTTTTGAACAGTTCATGGCGTGACGTCATAATAAGACACGTAGTACATAACGTACGTCATTAGTTTGTCTATCACTGCCCAGTAAATTCCTAATTCAAAACCCTTCATTTAAGCGCTTGAAAATTTGGATCTCATAAACGTTTGACTTACGCGAGAATTTCCAGTGATTGTTTTTTGGATACTGTTTTGTACTACCTTAAACATTGGTACTTATTCACTGTTCTTGTGTAAATATGCGGTTATTGTTAAGAGATTTATGTGCGAATTAAACATAATACCGTTTCTAAAGTAACGATAATAGACCGCATGCACATTTGTTCAAGAAGAGCTCAGTTAGCTTTATTTGCAGCTATGTTAAGGCTGTCCGTATAGCTAAAATATTATCGGAAAATGATATATTGTTTTTATTTTTGAAAAAAATACTTTAATCAGGCAAATTTCTTTAAATCTTTATTTCATAAATTAACAGCGATATCCAACACTATATTTGATGCATTTTTGTGACTTTATATATACCTTTTAATCAGTGCATATCCTTACACAGCAAATGATCATTATGAGTCACATTGATGCAAGTGAATAATGACAATAAATCAGAAATATTTTTATGAAATATCCTTTGATTGATCATGTTTTGCAGTTTTTGCTTGGAGTTCATATAAATGGTTTGTTTATTTAAAATATATTGTCGAAACATTTTGCTACATACTCAGAATTAGGCACAGTTTTAAGCTCGATTTACACAAAATAGGTTTAATTGGTAGGTTCCCCAGCATGAGTCACATTGGTACTTATATTTTCTTTCCCATTTTCACGCAAAATCTACTTAAATTGTATTGATCTTTTACTTGCATCAAGTGTTTTTTTTTACTTGCATTAAAATATATCCATTCATTAGTTTACACGTAGCAGGTAGAGTCTCGAAACCATTAGTTTACGTCTTTATGAATTGTCATTTACCTAATTCAAAGCTTTAATTTGACACTCAATATTGATAATATTGAATATAGTATCACTAAGTATTAACAACAGCATCTGTGTAAAGGAAACAAGCGATTTTATTATTGTCTCAATATATTTAACTTAATAACGTTATGATTCTATTATAAGTTGGTTACTATACATTCTCTGAGAACTATCGAAAGGAATGCAGATCGTGACGTTAAAGTTATAACTATGACATCATTTTGTATGAAGTACAGACATTAGTGACTTTATACACAATTGTCGTGAAAGCAATTGGGAAGCCTTAACATACCCGTATACTCTCTCTCTCTCTCTCTCTTCTCTCTCTCTCTCTCTCTCTCTCTCTCTCTCTCTCTCTCTCTCTCTCTCTCTCTCTCTCTCTCTCTCTCTCTCTCTCTCTTGAGAACCGGTCAGAATATGGTGAATTCATTAAATATGAGTTTAGATATACATGTAGTCTCTCATAATTCTTTAAAAAGCTAATCATCTACTCAATACATTATGCAGAAACAGTATTTCAAATTTTGGACAATATATGGATTTCATGGCATTGATAATTAAACATCTGTGTAACATACAACTGATGTTAAGCCGAGCTGTTCTGTGATTGGTTGAGCAATTAGATTGTGAATACAAATGTAGATAAATACAGTTACTTCATGAATCATTTAAGCTCATATCAAATGTATTTTTTTTTTATTTCAACGGGTTGTTTTCTTCTGTCAAATACTTAATTATACAATGTTTAGTTTGATTGCTCAAAATCATTCAATAAATTAATCATGTTATAAAAAAAGATGCAGTGTTTATTAAATTCCAACTTTGTACATTTTGCTGATAATTAAATTAAATGCATTTATGTGACTCAATTTTAAGAATAATTTAACAAAATGTCATGTTTATCATTTTACTCTGAAAAGCTCTTTTTTCCATTTATGCATTTTCCCTATCCACTTTATTATCAATCTATTTTTTCCTATCACATGCAATTCAAATTGTTTTAATATTTTGAAAAAAATCAATGTTGGGGCCAGGTAGTGTACAAAAGATAACAACATTTTTAAATGAATTTAAAAAAAAAATTACAGTTAAGATTGACCAATTTAAGTTTTGATTTTTGATAATTTTAATTACCAAATCTTAGAGTTCTTTTAAAATTTACAAAAGTAGATGTCATAGCAAACAAAACTTGCAATTATGGGGTTATAATTAACATGCACTCAAATAAGGCTGATGTGATAAAAATTAACTAGTACTTTAAGTATGATTTTTTAGCGCTTGAAAGTTAGGGGAAAAACAACATGCAATATATGAAAACTTATAAAAGGTTGCAAGCTGAGTAATTTAAAATTCCCTATTCAGTTTTTGTTTGTAATTGAAATGCTATATAGGTAACTGGTTGAGGAATGCTTTCAAAGTGTTTACATAAATCTATTATACAAATTGAAATACTTTGAACCTCTCTGCTTCGAAGCTAACGAGAGAGAGAGAGAGAGAGAGAGAGAGAGAGAGAGAGAGAGAGAGAGAGAGAGAGAGAGAGAGAGATTGAAAGAGTAAGACTACATATTGCTTTACATATGTATAATGTTCTAATTAAAACTTTGCTGTAATCTATTTCTGGAAAATGACTTACCAGCTCAAGATAGGTTTAGTCCATTGATACACAAAGTGACATGTTCGCTCCTGTCCAGACTCCTAATTTTTATTCTGCATTGAAGGCAGACCTCTTGAGTAAATCCTCATTAAAATCTCTATTCTTTGTCCAAATATGTGGGTAAGATCCATCTTTGGGCAAATATCACATACTAATCTGTTCAAGTACATAAATGGATGCATGTCAACATTGAAAATTCTTCTCTTAATTAATCAAACTCTAAAAAAAATTAACTGATTAAACATGTTAAAACAGATTTTTTTTTGTTCCTATATTTGAAACATATTTGAAATATTAACTTCAAAGTAAATGTGTATCAGTAAGTACTCATATTGAAGTATGGTTCAAAATGCCTTATTTTGTAGAATATGTGACACAGATTTTTGTAGAATTCTAAAAATGTAAAATGCAGGTAAAGGTAATAAATGATTTAATTATATTAGGGATGTCAATTTTACTCGGTTGGCTTTGTCGATTAATCGGAGCTTTAAGTCAAGCAATGGTCAAGTATTCATCGATTTATTTGAAACTGTGTGTCCTTTTCAAATCAAATAATGCTACTGTCATAGACACCGTGTCATAAACTCAAAAACATGAAAAAACTTATCATAATACGCACCGGATGTATTTGATTTCAAATAAATTGAAAAGTTATTGTTATTTAAATATTTGTTAGCTAATTTCTTAGCTTTTAATTCCTTTTTCTAAATATGTTGCTTACACATGTTGCTCTGTCCATATCATCTTAGGCAAATCAAATGATTTATGAAATAATTTCATGTATCTTTACATACAATTGATAAATAAATCATACTTTTCACAATATATCTTTACAGAAATAACTTTTGAAATATTTATAACAAATCTCTGCCTTCTTCCAGTTATATAAAATCAGTCAGTACTAGTAAAATAGCACTCCAAATCAGTTATATATTGGATTAGATATTTGTTTATTCAAAAATTTAATCATATCAGTATAATTAATCATCTCACATCTTCGCAAGCCAAGGGTTTATGATCCACTCTGCTCCTAGCAGAGTGGATCGTAAACCATTGGCTTGTGAAGAGGAGCAGAGTGGATCGTAGATCCTTGGCTTGCAAATATGTCATCTCAAGGCATTTGTTTTTATAATAATTAATCTTTAGTTGTCACGGGACAATTCTCCCACGTTTCTCAAAAACGCTTCAGCCGATTTTGATAAAACTTTCAGGTCTTATTCATGACACAATTTTTAAGAAAATTACACGAGCTTTTTTTGGTCGTCACTTCCGGTCCTGAGATATTAAAGATTTTATGTTTTTGCTTGTTCACCATTTTTCTCCAAAAGTAATTAAGATAGAACTTTCTAATTTTCAGGGATGGTAGAAAATGTCCTGTCGCAGTGCCCTTTGCATATCCGAACGTCCGCCTTCACTTCCGGTCGTCACAGGAAGGAAACAAACGACAGTCATTTTTCAACTTATTGTGGTATACGTCTTGCTGTTCTCGTATCATTCTGTAATATTTATTTTTGTATTTTTTTACTTGTTAACGTCAAAACGAGAGGGATTAACATATACTAGTGGTTTTTTTTTTTTTTTTTTTTTATAAATATACACTTCAACAATGGAGAATTACGCATTTCTTTTGATTTGACGTTAAAATAGTTTGACTCTTAAAGCCGAACAAATAGGATCCAGCGATACAAAAGTGAATAAAACATATCGCATAGCTTCCTATGATATTTATTTTTCATCTATGTTGATATTGCATTTTGAAATGCGTTTTGTTTCTCCTCCCTACAGTGAAATGTCCATTGGAATGCCTTCGAAAGAATGACCCTAAGGGCAAACAATACTTTGGGACTATAACCATGACAAAAACGGGAGTCCCGTGTCAGCGCTGGGATTCCCAAACACCACATATCCACAAGTTTGGTGAGTTGGCTGATCAGGAAAACTATTGTAGAAACCCAGACGAGGACGACGGTCCTTGGTGTTATACGACAAATGCCGACCAACGATATGACTTCTGTACAGTCCCACATTGCTAGTTATACCAGACAAATGGAATGACAGCTATAGACTGGAACTTAAATGTGAATGTTCATCTCTAATACTGAATTAATGTTCTTAGTCAACGAAGAAATGAAAATGATGCATTTCTTTTTTCTTCTGTATTTGTTACACTAGTATTTAAAAACATACAATTAATAACACACCTAAAAAGGAAGAAGAGAAAGAGTACATAGTAACTCACTGAGAAGCACATGGTGGGTTATTGATCAAACTATTTTTCGTTCATCTATCCCCAGTAAAACTATTGTCACATTGAGTCGTCTATATTAATCAAAAATAATAATAAAAAAGGTGTGGGCTTCGCTAAATACGTGTTTGATTTTTTATTACATTCGTGACAATCGTAATCGCAAGCAATCTCTAGCCATATGAGTCTACTTGTTAATCTACATGTTATAATTTTGATATCACTTTGTTTCAATCCATAAGTTCTAGTTTTTGCAAAGTATCATTTTTTTAAATAAAACATCTTGCTCAGTTTATTAGCAAGATTATTTAGTATAATCTATAGTATGTAGCAAGTATGTATATAAAGTATGTAGCAAGATATTAGCAAGTGTTTTAGATATCTTAATTCTTTTTGGAAAATTTCAAAGTATCCTCACAATTCTTGCGGGCAAGAGGTACAAATTTGTTGGTTTAAGAAAATAATTGCGTTGCATTTGAAAGAAAATAAACCGCTGATGATCATTTTGTTTTTTTACTTAAAGTATACCATTTTATAAGTAAACAAACCCATTAAAACAGATTAATATCATATTTAAAGCTCAATTTGTACAGTAAATTACAGAATATTAAATTATAAGCAATGAACTCAATATCTACCCAAGTTATACTCGTAAACCTGGGTTGGAGCAATTTACGCTTTGTTATAATCCGCATCGCGGATTTTAAACTGAACTGCCCCAACCCAGGTTATACTCGTATAACTTGGATAGACATTGAGTTCATTTCTTAAATGTCTTTATTAAGAATGAATAACAATGAATAGCAATTATTCGTACAGACGCCAACGAGTTCAGATTGTAAAACAAAACCATAGGAATATTAAAGGCTATTAAACACCGAATGGTTCTTCATATTAGATATGCATTTTCTGATAGCAAATATACTAGTTATAGATGGCAGTAGATGTTATTTAGCATGAATATTAACAGTAATTACACAATCTAGGCGAATACACTTCCGATGAAAATGTTTTGAGGAATAATACATACAGAGTGAGGAAAACCAGAAGAAAATGGTTCGCCAAACACACGGTGTTATCCACAATTATTTTTATTTTTAATGTGTTGGATAATTCATTAATAAAGAAAAGTACTTAAGTAACCATTAAGTGATAATATGACATTTATTGGAGGTCAGAGAATGAACGATTGATCCTAAATTAGATAAGTTTGATATCGCTAATATACTGATTTTTATATTTATGATTTGATTGAATTATTTTACGGTAATTATAGGTATTAAATCTTGAACTTTAAAATTTCTTGAATCTCAATTTTCGTATTTTGACTCTCATGTTCCGAATTTTGAATCTCGTACGAGCCTTCTAGGATTTTGTCTTAATGAACATTGTGGATTTTTTTTTATCTGTATTTGCCATTAAAACAAATATATATAGATATATCTAGCTGATATATCGGATGATTCTTGGAATCGGTTACTGTTTGATTGTGATTGATTGTGACCGTAAAACAGTCAAAAAGCTTTTAAAAAGCTTTTAATTCTTAATATTTCAGATCTCATTCGCAACAAAAAATAAATAGAAAAAACAATAACAACTAATCTATATAGATTGATTTTTCCAAACATTATGTAAAATTCATGTGTTTTTAAAACGGAGTAGTCATTTCTAAATTATAGAATAGTGTGTCACGTTTCTCGATTTGTTGTTGTAGATCCTTTAAAATATATGTGGGTTTTATTCAGTAGCAGTATTATTTTCTTGAACTTTTTAAACATTTCATAAAAATTCATAAATGAACATCTAATTCTATTTAAACAAAAAAAAAAAAAACATAAATGAACTTGTCATTAACAGTGTGCTTTGTCTGTATATAAATGCAAAAGCTGACATTCAAAGAGAGAGAGAGAGAGAGAGAGAGAGAGAGAGAGAGAGAGAGAGAGAGAATACAATGAATGTAGCAGTCATCAAATTCATTTAGTCTGGAGTAAGCCATTTTACTCTTCATAAACAGCAAAACGATTCTTAAAAACAGCGAAGTATTTAACCATATTATATAGCTTTAAATCTGTTGATTATCAAATTGTTTCCTTTTATATGAATTGTTTTGCACTGAATTCAAAATTAGTCTGCTGATTGTGAAAATGACGTTTAACTATGAAATAACAAAAACAAAAACATAACGTCTAGTGGATTAATATTCTTCACATTAGGTTTTTGTGACGTAAGCAATTACTTGTTTAATCACATGTCGCACAACGACAAGAATAAAAAGATACAAAAATGGAACGTTCATATTTAGATTTTGCTTTTATTTTGACGATAGGAAAGCTCGCAGATTATAATTTCGTTTTAATGCTTATGCCCTTAAAGACTTTAAAGTCAGATTAAGAATAGCCAGACCATTTTCAAACACAGATTTGTAGTTAAATGGTCTGAACACTTAACTCAATATTTGACCCCTTACTACAAAAACACTTTTTTTATCGACCTAAATGAATCGTTTAATAAAAATCAATATATAAATTGGGTCTGGATGATTGATTGCCCCCCCCCCCCTCTTTTTGTCATTTATGATGTTCTGAAAAATACTTTAAGACAGAGTGTAAATTCATGTTTCAGATTAACAGTACTTGTATTCGTAAGTTTTTTTTTTTCATTATTCGGTTACCCGGTTAATATTATCGAAAAATATTTAGGCGAATACACTTCCGATGAACATGTTTCGAGGAAGAATACATACAGGGTGAGGAAACCCAGAAGAATAAGGTTCGCCAAACACACGGTGTTATCCACAATTATTTCTTTTTTAATGTGTTGGATAATTCATCAATAAAGATAAGCTATTAAGTATCCATTAAAAGATAATATGACATTTATTGGAGGTCAGAGGATGTACGATTGATCCTAAATTAGAAAAGTTTGATATCGCTAAGATACTGATTTTTATATTTATGATTTGATTGAATTATTATCTTGTAATTATAGGTATCAAATCTTGAATCCACAATTTTTATCTCGATTTTCGTATCTTGACTCTCATGTTCAGAATTTTGAATTTTATACGAGCCTTCTAGGAGTTTGTCTAAATGAACATTGTTGGTTTTTATTATTTGTATTTGCTATTAAAACAAAATATATATATACAATGTATATTTATAGTTGATATATCGAATGAGTCTTGGAATCGGTTACTGTTTCATTGTGATTGATTGTGAGCGTAGAACAGAAAAAGTCAAAAAGCTTTTAATTTTTAATATTTAAGATCTCATTCGGAACAACAATTAAATAGAAAAAAATCCAATAACATCTTATTAATATAGAATGATTTTTTTCAACCATTATGTATAATTCATGTGTTTTTAAAATGGAGTAGTCATTTCTAAATTATAGAATAGTGTGTCACGTTTCTCGATGTGTTGATATAGATCCTTAGAAATAGATATGGGTTTATTCAGTTTTAGTATCATTTTCTTTGAATGCTTAATATTTGATTTATGTTACGCCTCTCTTTTCTTTCTCGCGCAATATGTCTCATTATATTTATCTAATGGAATGGAGATATCTAAATAAAAATATGTATGCTTTACGATCTACTTTAAAGTATTGATCATCCTGTTCACATGTTCGTGATATTGTATTAATGATTTATGAGATGCAACTGAAGCGTAATGTGAATTTTTTAAACATTTCATAAAAATTCATAAACTGGACATCTTTGGAAACCCCTGTCCGTATGAAAATCCCCTGTCTTTCCCTCTCACTCCCTGTGTTTTCCCTGTCATCCCCTGTGCACCCCCTTTCAGCACCTGTACACATTCTCTGTACACCCTGAAATCCCCTGTCAGCTACTGTACACTGTGTGTCACTGTAAGCCCCTGTCACCCCTGTACGCCCCTGTCACCCACCGTAAGCCACTGTATTTCCCTGTACATGCCCCTGACACTCCCTGTACGGTTTTTGACTGCTTGATAAAGTAAAAAAAAGTTTTTAATGACGTTTTCGGGTTTTCTTAAATAATAATAAGCAGTTTCTGATACATTAGGAAATGGAAAGCAAGAAAAGCATTCATGGTTTAGACGGTGTTTGTTTTTCTTTGTATTTCATAGAGGGCAATATTATTACAAAAGTAAATAATTCTGACTCAACCACATACCAAGATAAATATATACCGATAAACCGCTGAATATTTTATTCCATGTATTTAAACAAATGACCGTGTTTTGTAATTTGTAAAAAAATAAAAATCTAAGTGGAGGATGAGTGCGGGAAATCTGCAACGTTCTGTGCCATGTTACCTGCCTGCGTTAAAGCGCTTAATAACACAACATGATTAGCACCTGCAGATAATCACACACCGATCGAAATGATCACCTATATTTTGACTGTTTTGACTGGTGTAATGATGCATAGAATTACTTCGTTTCAATGAAATGCATGTCGATTCTATTTAGCAGGAAGTTAATTAGTTAATATCTAAGTCATGTAAATCGCAATCGATGATATTTGCTGTCAGCCATTGTTAATTGTTTTTTTTCCCTGATATATTATGAGAGAGAGAGAGAGAGAGAGAGAGAGAGAGAGAGAGAGAGAGAGAGAGAGAGAGAGAGAGAGAGAGAGAGATAGTTGATTTTTAGGAGGGGTAATTAGTACGGCCCTTTGACACTTTTAACTTTTATGAGGGTGCATTGTCCAGTTTAGTAATTCATATGCATTATTGTATAGAATTGTCCTCATACATATAGAGCAATGATACAGTTCATGATCAAGCATAATTTAATAGATGTATACACATACCGGTAACGGGTAACGTAAAGACACGCATGCATGATCTTAAGACAATGTTCCGGGTTTCGGGTTTTAAATTAGAAAAATGTCATACATTTATTTAAATTTTGAATTTGAAAAATGAATAATATGAGAGCATTACGGTTTAATTCATATGACTGTGTCAAATAATGTTCCGAATTTTAAGCTCTTTCTTCTCATGTTTGATATTCTTACATGTAGAACTGATCAATCAAAATTTTAAATTTCTGTTTTCTTTACTTGACAGACTGGGAAAGAAAGTCAAAAGCGGCGTTTAAACAACATATTGAATAATTGTTTAGCATTACTGAGCATTCAGGTCTTAGGAAAACGGTGTGTGTGGGTATATACATGTACACGTGTGTCTGTCACCTCATTGTTCCCATCCTCGCTACCGTGCACTGCAAATTGTCAAGAAGGGTTGTGTACAGTAGCTATAATCATATAATCAGTGACCGACAATTAAGATCTGAGGAAGTGTGTATATATATAAATGTATACGCGTGTGTGTCATCTCATTTTCACCACCTCGCTACCGTGCTCTGCAAATTGTCAAGAAGGGCAGTGTTCAGTAGCTATTATATAACCACTGACCGAGTGAAACAATAATGTCAACATCCTCTCCTTTGAAAACTGTAACTTCAATCAATTATTTGATCAATTGATATGGTGTAAAATAAAACATTGGTGGATTAAAATTCCCGGGTAAACTTTTAGTAACTTTTAATTCAAAATCAATGCAAACTCTCTCTCTCTCTCTCTCTGTCTCTGTCTGTCTCTCTCTCTCTCTCTCCGTATCTTTATAAACTCTTACATGTATAGAAAACACTAGCGCTACATTTACATGTACATGTATCTTGTTAATGTTCTGGCAAAGGCCACGGAATCTGTTCATTGGCAGTAAATAACATTATATTTGATATCTTCCATTTTGCAGTAAAAAAGGGTAATGGATATTAGATTTTAGAAATTATTAAATTGTTTTTGAGAGTTAATCATCAGTTAAAATTCAATTCAAGTGTTCAATAAGCCGCTCAGAAACATATTAAACAAACATATTAAAATTATTTCTTAGGCAAACTTATAAGCTATTGAAGGTTTATTTTCTTATTCACGGGAAATTAAGAAAGGTATAATCAGGAACTTGTTATAAAATAAAGAAAGACGTGCTCTATCGTAACATGGCTGCTTATACATGTACATTCTACATTCTGACTGATTAACATGTTTTAGTGTGCAAATATTTGTTTTGATACACAAAATCAAATGCTAAACACCATGCGCTGCGCTTGATCTTTGTAGATTTTCAAATATTACGGAGTAGTGATGTTCCCGACCGCTAAAGGCCTAAATGCTATAAACGCTTTCACACCGCCCTCACCTGAGATTAACCACTCGGTGAATCTCGAACCTTTAGTTGTAAGCATGATTATTAAAGTACTGTATCAATAAATTATTAATGGAAACATCTTATAATTTCTAAAATTACTATAACCATGTGTCTTGTGAGTCGGCGCTCTGTTGAGTGCAAAAAATGATTTATATCTCAAACTATAACACATGAGAGTTAAATAATTGAATTAAAAAAAAATATTGAAATTAAATAACAGAAAAGGCTGTTATAAACATTCAAACACCGTACAGGGGGTGTCAGGGGCATGTACAGGGAAATACAGTGGCTTACAGGGGATGACAGTGGCGTACAGTGGCACACAGGGGATGTGTACAGTGGCTGACAGGGGATTACATGGTGTACTGGGGATGTGTATAGGGGCTGACAGGGGCTGACACTGAAAACACAGGGGCTGACTGGGAAAGACGGGGGATTTCATACAGACAAGGTTTTTTAAGAGACAGAAGTGTAATTAAACATCTACTTAATCATAAAAAAACATAAATGAACTAGTCATTAACAGTGCGCTTTGTCTGTATATAAATATGAGAGAGAGAGAGAGAGAGAGAGAGAGAGAGAGAGAGAGAGAGAGAGAGAGAGAGAGAGAGAGAGAGAGAGATAATACAATGAATGTAGCAGTCACCAAATTCATATAGTATGGAGTAAGTCATTTAACGCTTCAAACACAGCAAAACGATTCTTAAAAACAGTGAAGTACTTATCCCAATTTTATAGCTGTAAATAAGTTGATTATCAAATTGTTTCCTTTTAATATGAATTGTTTTGCACTGAATTCAACAATTAGGCTGTTGATTGAAAAAATGACGTTTAACTATAAAATTACAAATAAAAAAACATAACGTCTAGTGGATTAATATTCTTCACGTTGGTTTTTTGTGACGTAAGCAATTACTTGTTTAATCACATGTAGTACAACAACAAGAATGAAAAGATACAAAAATTGAACGTTCATATTTAGATTTTGCTTTTATTTTGACAATAGGAAAGTTCGCAGATTATAATTTCGTTTCAAATTTTATGCCCTTAAAGACGTTAAAATCAGATTAGGAATAGCCAGACCATTTTCAAACACATATTTGTAGTTAAATGGTCTGAAAACTTAACTCAATCTTTGACTCCTAATTACAATAACTTGTTTTTTCTCGACCTAAATGAATCGTTTAATGAAAATCAATTGATAAATTGGGTAGAAATGATTAATTGCCCCCCCCCCCCCCCCCCCGACGCTGTTTTTGTCATTTTTGATGTTCTATAAAATACTTTAAGACAGAGTGTAAAAACATGTTTCAGATGAACTACTTGTATTTGTACATTTTTAGCTCACCTGAGCTGAAAGCTCAAGTGAGCTATTCTGATCACCTTTTGTCCGTCGTCCGTCTGTCCGTCCGTCTGTCCGTCCGTCCGTCTGTCCGTCTGTAAACTTTTTACATTTTGAACTTCTTCTCTAAAACTGCTTCGCCAATTTCAACCAAATTTCGCACAAGGCATCCTTATGGGAAGGCGAATATAAATTGCAGAAATGAAAGAGTCATCTTTATTCAAAGTGGAAAAAACCTCGAAACTGTAGAAAAAGGGGGGGGGGTGCATTTTTAAAAATCTTCTTCTCAAGAACTACTGCTTAAAATTCAACGTGATTTAGCATAAATCAGCCTTATGGTAAGGAAACTATAAATTGCAAAAATCGAGGTTTAATCCGTTTCCAAATTTGAGTTATAACGGAAAATAATAAAGGGGGTTTAATCGGTTTATAAGTTCGGGCTCGTTATGTTAGATTCATTGACGACATTCTATATCGGAAACGAGGCTCTTTGTTCGAAGCGGCCATATTTCGACGTATTCTGACAAAAGATTAAATTCATTGTTGTGGAACAGTTCACGCGCAAAGGTAATGTTTGAAACTTGCAAGATATATTGGTGCCGATTATTATGTGAAGTAAATTGAGGTTAAATATTTCAGTGCGTTGTCATTTTCAGTCGTGACGGTAGTTTTAGTTTGTTTCATTTTCATTGTGCTTTTTAACTTTGGAAACCATCGCGTGTATTTTTGAATTTTTACCCATTAAATCAAACATAAATTTCGGTAAATCAGGCAGCTGATTGTTTACATGTGCAAAATAGTCAAAATCTGATGCATCAACAACATGAGAAAAGACGATTCATATTCACGCAATAAGTAAATTGGTACAATCTCTGCGCAATGGTAGATTTATGCAATGTGTTATGTGAATATGCTTAACATTTTCTCGAGTCTAAATAGATATTGTTTTCGATGATGGATATATGTAGGTGTATGTATGATTAAAAATTTGAATTTTGCTCTGTCTTTGTTATGGTGCTTTTTCTGTTTTTATTGCTTACAATTTTCTATTTACTAAACATAGTATTTGAATGTCAAGCTTTAAGTTATGAGCAAGATACAGGGCTTTGCTCACAAGTTTTTTTTTTACACAGAGCTAAGGCTATGCTTTTGTTTGTTTACATTTTAAATGGTGAATAGTATATAACAAGTTTAAAAATCTTAAGTTAAATTCATTAAACTCATGATTATGTGAACAAAAAACTTAACTCAAACCACAACCACCTCAATCTGCATCATCTACTGCCTTAGATATGCGACAAAAGGCTAAACAGTAGACGGAAATGACAGAAGTTTGAATTCAATCAACATACAAGTTATATTTTGAAATATTGAAACAATGTAGGGAAATCTCATTTACATATAGGTGTCAACTTCTGTCCACCCTTTTGACATTTATCACATATCCAATGCAGTAGATGCAGATTGAGGGGTGATTTATATTAATGACAGGTTAATGCACTATAATTGGTTGAATTGGTTGTAAGCTCACATGTTGAATGACCTATTAGGAGACGGAGAGGGTCACAAAATAATTTATGAGTTTCAAGCAGAACTTTCAGATGATGTCACAGTTTGAGATAAATCCAAAATGGCATCAATTGGGTACCTTGTGTAATATTTGATATACGGTATTTATTTTCATTATGAGAAAAATATATAACGTCAGGTGTCCTTGACTCAAACCTATTATGGGCACTGTATTTTTCTTATGATTTTATGACTGATGCTGAAATTTTGGTTGATCATTAGAAATGTCTTGCCAAACATTAAATACTTGTAATGTACAGAAAAATTAAAAGGATGATGTGATACAGATACAGTTGCACCTGCTCTTATAGCCACCTTTAATCAGCGGCCATTCGTCATGATCGGCCAGTTTCAATCCTGCACGTTTAGTTTTTCACTATATTTTAACTGATTTAAGAGGCTACCTGTCTAATGCGGCCAGTGTTTTTATGCCCCGAGGTTTCAACATGTCTGTTTTCAACGGCCATTTTGTCTGTTGTGTCATATTACTTCTGACTAGGACATGTGACCCCGTATATTAAGAAGCAAAACTTCAACAGCTGATGATGAGTTAGTGACAAATAATTGAGTGTGTAATTTTAAGTCTGCTGAGATTTAATGAGATATTTATCCCCTCGCGCAACTTGTTGTGAAGGGGATATAGCATCGCTACCGTGCGCGTGTGTGTTCGTATGTGTGTATGTATGTATTTATGTGTGTGTGTGTGCACTCCATTTCAATTTTCTAGTAAATTAAAAAAAAACTTCTAATAGAATTTCCTCAACCTTTGCACATATATGCCTCATTGTAAAAGATTAAAACAAATGTAATGTCATATTAATTGGTCAAATTTTTATGCAAAAACTTAGATAAAATTTCACCATTGTAAAGGAGGGGGCATACATTATGACAAAATTCGTTCAAAACTAAAAATATTTATCATGGATTGCACACTTCTGTAAAATAACAAATAAAAAATGCATGTGCCTTTTTAAACCATTTATACTATTACAAATTATTATTTCATTAAGTCAATGTCATAATCAACTTTGTATACGAGTTATGAATCGAAATTTCTGAGTAAGATTTATCAATCTCCCAGAGCGAAAGTAGCATGACAGAACAACGATACGGTGAGTTAATAGAGTTTGTTTGAATGTTTGTTATAATCCCCTCGCCAACTTGTTGCGAAGGGGATATAGCATCGCTGCTGTGCGTGTGTGTGCATGAGTGAGTGTGTCCTCAGCTTGGAAGCAAGTGTAAAAGAAAATCCTTGCATGGATATTTATCAAACTTTTGTACACTTATTTGGCATGGTAAAAGGACAAACCCTGTTAATTTTCAAGTCAATTAGTTGAGTACTTTTTAATACATTGATCATTAAAATAAAACAATTTTAAACAGAAATTTCATGTACGACTTGACAATAACTACTTGTGCTTCACTTCTGTGAAAGTAAGCAGTTCAAATCAACAACTTGATATTTTTTGGATTTAGATCTAGTACAGGTGAAGAAAAAGTAGTTTTTCTAGTAATGGATAGTTAGTAGAATGTGGTCTCCTCTTCATTTTCATAACTATATACAGTGTATTTCTAAATAATGCATCCCCCACAAACTCATAACTCATGTCGCGAGGAGATGCTCCGCTTAGCGATGCCCTTGTTGATTATAACACCTGTTTTGTGTTGTTTATCTATATACTTCAATCCAAACTTACTAAATAGCCATTCTTGACTAAACAGGTTAACATGTGCAGCAATTTGCACGGAAACACTGTTTCTGTTTGTTCACCCAATTCATCAATTGAAAATTATTATTTGGGCGTGGTTAGCACAAAATGTTTTGCTCCTAATCACTTGATAGATAAATTGAATTATACTGACCATTTAAAATTAATATAAACTGTTTCTTCAGCAATCCAAGCTGTGCATTCACCATCTATGTGTACGCCGCCATTACAGATGCTATTAATAAATCTGTGCAGTAGAGCCAAAATGAATAAACTTGGTGTTTTTTCTTCATTAATTTGAAACCTGGAATAAGAGGCCACCTGTTTAAAGTGGCCAGTTTGTCATTGTCCATCAAGTGGCCTCTTAAAACCGGTGCGACTGTAACTACTTTCTGCAGCCCCTTTTAACTCAAAGAATAACGGGTGGTCCTTAGTACACTAGAGTAATTACTAATGCGCCTGTCGCTTTTAACATATCATGTGGCAAAATATTTTTCACAAGTGTATTCATCGATCAAGTGAGTAAGGTTACAAAAAGTAACAGAAGTTCATGCCAGGTAAACAACAATCGTTTTTATTATACTTTCATGGTAAATACTGAAATCTGATTGGCTTAGACGCAGTTGATAATCCATTCTATTACCCTCAGCGTTAGCAACACACTTAGCAACAGGTAACACAACGAATTGTTACATGCGCATAAATTATGCGCGTACGGTTCGTCGTAGAATTCACGTCATTTCCATACAAAAGCAGTAAAAATTTCTCTAAATTAAAGACATTCAGTATGATTGAAAAATAATATCTTGAAAATGTTTGAGGTTCTACCCCTAAACCATATATATTGTTATCCTTTGTGTCAAGAAGCATTAACTGGTATGTAGGTCATGGGCCCCGGGGGTTGTCCTAACCCCTTTTAAACAGGAAGTGCCCAAATATCTTAAAATCGATTGAGGTCCCCACCCCTAAACATTATGTATTCTTGATTCTTGTGTTAAGGGGCATCATATGGTATGTAGGTCATGGGTCCTGGGGGTGGCCCTGACCCCCCTCAAACAGGAAGTGCCCAAATATCTTGAAAATGGTTGAGATCCCCACTCCTTAACCATAGATATTCTTGATCCTTGAGTCAAGGGGCATCATATGGTATGTAGGTCATGTCCCCGGGGGTGGTCCTGACCCCTCTCGAATAGGAAGTGCCCAAATATCTAGAAAACGATTGAGATCCCCACCCCGATACCATATGTATTCTTGATCCTTGTGTTAAGGGGCATCATATGGTATGTAGGTCATGTCCCCGGGGGTGGTCCTGACCCCTCTCGAATAGGAAGTGCCCAAATATCTAGAAAACGATTGAGATCCCCACCCCTATACCATATGTATTCTTGATCCTTGAGTCAAGAGGCATCATATGGTATGTAGGTCATGTCCCCGGGGGTGGTCCTGACCCCTCTCGAATAGGAAGTGCCCAAATATCTAGAAAACGATTGAGATCCCCACCCCTATACCATATGTATTCTTGATCCTTGTGTTAAGGGGCATCAAATGGTATGTAAGTCATGGGTCCTGGGGGTAGTCCTGACCCCTCCCTTCCCCCTCAAACAGGAAGTGCCCAAATATCTTGAAAATGGTTGAGATCCCCACTCCTTAACCATAGATATTCTTCACCCTTGTGTCAAGGGGCATCATATGGTATGTAGGTCATGTCCCTGAGCGTAGTCCTGACCCCTCTCGAATAGGAAGTGCCCAAATATTTAGAAAACGATTGAGATCCCCACCCCTAAACCATAGATATTCTTGTTCCTTGTTTCAAGGGGCATCATAGGTCATGGGTCCTGGGGGTAGTCCTGACCCCCTTTAAACAGGAAGTTCCCAAATATCTTGAAAACGGTTGAGATCCCCACCCCTTAACCAAAGATATTCTTGTTCCTTGTGTCAAGGGGCATCATATTGTATGTAGGTCATGGGCCCCGGGGGTGGTCCTGACTTCTCTTTGAACAGGAAGTGCCCAAATATCTTGAAAATTGTTGAGATCCCCACCCCAAACCATATATACTCATGATCCTTGTGTTAGGGGCATTAAATGGTACATGTATGTAGGTCATGGGACCTGGAGGTAGCCCTGACCCCCTTTAAACAGGAAGTTCCCAAATATCTTGAAAACGGTTGAGATCCCCACCCCTTAACCAAAGATATTCTTGTTCCTTGTGTCAAGGGGCATCATATGGTATGTAGGTCATGGGCCCCGGGGGTGGTCCTGACTTCTCTTTGAACAGGAAGTGCCCAAATATCTTGAAAATGGTTGAGATCCCCACCCCAAACCATATATACTCATGATCCTTGTGTTAGGGGCATTAAATGGTACATGTATGTAGGTCATGGGGCCTGGAGGTAGTCCTTACCCCGCTCAAACAGAAAGTGCCCAAATATCTTGAAAACAATTGAGATCCCCACCCCTAAACCATATTTATTCTTGATCCTTGTGTTAAGGGGCATCAAATGGTATGTAAGTCATCCTTAGGTCATGTTGGTTCACCTGAAATACAGTAAATGACTCTTAGGGAACCTCATAAAATTTCACAAATAGAAATATTTCAGTATTTACTTTTTTTGTCTGTAATGATTGACCCTTGTTGGTAATTTTTACCCCCAATACCCAATAATGGCCTTGTTCATTTGGAAGACTTTATAATCGCCCCAATTATAATTAATATCTTGTTCATTTTATTTTCACAGTCCAAACCCCCTTTAAAACCATGGTCTTTGCATGACATTTTATGATCTGGGTTTTTTTGCAGATGCCACGGCGGAAGTATTGGAGGATGAACAGGAAAGAGTTACAGACTGACATGACTGAGGAGACTGGCCTCATGAAAAACAGTAAAACAATTTCTGACCTGGACTTGACTGAGGAGACTGGCCTCGTTAAAAACAGTAAAACAATTTCTGACATTAAAATGACTGAGGAGACTGGCCTCGTGAAAAACAGTAAAACCAATGTTGACCCTGAGGAGCCTGGCCTCAGGTTACAAAAAAAAAACAGGAAAATCAAAAAACTTGTCAAATGAATTTGGACACTGAACTCGAAATGAATTTGCACAATGAACTCGAAATGAATTTGCGCAATGAACTCAAAATGAATTTGGTCACTGAACTTTGTAAAACAAATTTGTGTCAAAACTCAGCTGAAATGAATTTGCAAAACAATGTGAAAAAAAATCTTACAATCAATGACTCTGTGACTAAAACTATGCAAAATAATATCCAACCTCTTGAAGATGATCTGGTTTATCAAAGGAAATTAGTTATTGGGTCATTTCATCAAGGAGACTCAAGATTTTCATCATTTTCAAGGGGCAGTCAATGTTCTTGCAATGCACTAACTATGTTGATCAAATGTTATGAAGGATTCTCATTCACAACTGAATTTTTAGATAACATTTTAATAGCAGGAGACCAGGTATATACAACAGTGGTCAAAAGTTTGATGCAAAAACAAATCTTTCATAACAAACTCCTCAACTTTGATGAATTACCAAGTAACTTAACTTTGGGAGAAAATCATCATGTCATTCACAAATTTGATACCATTTGGGGATTAGTTGTCTCGGGAGAACAAAATAGCCCTGTGAAATCATTGCATCAAGCATTAGATGAGGCATTCTAGATTTCTAAATATTTGCTCATTATGATAGGAGCAATTTGTTCGGGTGTATACAAAATGTCAAACACTGAATATTATTTCTTTGATTCTCATTCACATGACCATAATGGCATGTCTGCATGTGAGGGCAAATCTGTGTTGGTAATGAACAAGAGCCTTGATGATTTAGTGACATATTTGTACAACATGTACAACAGCATGCATATTGATTTTTCTATGCAGTTTGAAATCTTACCAATCTCAATTAGTACTTTGCATCACAGTTTTCCAGAGAGAGACCCATTGCAGAAAAAATTCTACAAAATGGATGAACCTCCATCTATTACAAATGGTGGGAAGCAATGCAGAAAACGCTATATCAGAGAATACATGTCAAGAAAGAGAGAGAACGCACAATTTAAAACTGAAGAAAGGTGCAAGGATGCTCTTGCCAAAAAATTGAAACGACAAAATCCTGAAGTGTTTGAGAATGAAAGGAAAAAGAACACAACTGGAAGAAAATTGAAACGACAATGTATTAATGTTAAAGAAAAGGAAAGAGAGATGGACAGAATTGCAAGAAAAGTTAAAAGACAAAATCCTGAAGTCTTAAAGAAGGAAAGAACAAAAAATACAACTGGAAGAAAGTTGAAACGACAATGTATTAATGTTCAAGAAAAGGAAAGAGAGATGGACAGAATTGCAAGAAAAGTTAAAAGACAAAATCCAGAAGTGTTAGAGAAGGAAAGAACACAAAATACAACTGGAAGAAAGTTGAAACGACAATGTATTGATGTTCAAGAAAAGGAAAGAGAGATGAACAAAACTGCAAGGAAACTAAAAAGACAAAATTCTGAAGTGTTAGAGAAGGAAAGAACACAAAATACAGCTGGTAAAAAGTTGAAACGACAATGTATTGATGTTCAAGAAAAGGAAAGAGAGATGAACAAAACTGCAAGGACATTGAAAAGACAAAATCCTGAAGTGTTAGAGAAGGAAAGAACACAAAATACAGCTGGTAGAAAGTTGAAACGACAATGTATTGATGTTCAAGAAAAGGAAAGAGAAATAGACAGAACTGCAAGGAAACTGAAAAGACAAAATCCTGAAGTGTTAGAGAAGGAAAGAACACAAAATACAGCTGGAAGAAAATTGAAACGGCAATGTATTGATGTTCAAGAAAAGGAAAGAACACAAAATACAGCTGGAAGAAAGATTAAAAGGCAAAGCATTCAAATTCAAGAAAATGAAAGAGAGATGGACAAAATTGCTAGAAAGAATAAACGACAAAACATTAATGTAAGAAATAAAGAGAATGAACGAGAGACAAAAGCCAAAAAATTGAAGAGAAAGAACCCAATTGTCCTTGAACAAGGAAGATTGAAAAAACAAGCTAAACGAAGAATCATTTCATATTATGCAAATAAAAAAAATCATAATAGGGAACAGAAACAAAAGAAGAGGACAGATGTTGAATATTGTAACAAAGTAAATGAACAACAAAGACAGCTTAGGTTTGGAGCAGATATAGATGATTGCATCAAAAATTTTCATGAACAGATTAGACATGGTCCCATTTTTGTATGTTCTTGTTGTCAGCAAACATGGTTTAAAGAAAGTGTATTAAAAGTGGAGAACACAAAACTGGATGAAAGAATTAAAAAGAAATACTTGACTAGTACTCTCTCTGTTCAAGATAAGGAGTGGATTTGCAATACTTGCTATTCATCGTTGAGAGAAAACAAAACTCCAAAGTTGTCTGTTTTAAATGGCATGACATGGCCACAAAAACCAATAGAATTAGATTTGTTTCCTTTAGAGGAAAGGCTTGTGTCTTTGAGAATTCCTTTTATGCAAATTAGAGAGTTACCAAGAGGTGGACAATATTCTGCCAGAGGTAATGTTGTGAATGTCCCAGTTGATATTCAGCCTACAATAAATACCTTACCTAGAAAATTGGATGAAAATGTCACAATTCCTGTAAAATTGAAGAAAAAATTATCGTATTAAAAATGTGATTATCATGAAAATGTAAGACCAGCAAAAGTACTGATAGCATTGCATTGGCTTATGAACAACAGTGAATTCTACAAGAACGCAAATATCAATGTTGATGACAACTGGTTTCAAGAAATCACAACCTCAGCAAACGAAATTGTTCAAGAATTAGTTCAGACACAGTCAAGAAGGGACCAAAATACTCATTGTCCGGAGTCTGATAATGATGAATTTCGTGAAGTAGATGGAATTGGTAGAGATGGAAATTGTGATACTTTGCTAGATGATGCATCACGAGACATGAATCAGGTTTACACGTTTGCCCCTGGTGAAGGACAACGTCCACTAAGTTTATATCAAGATCAGGCTGCTGAATATTTATCATTTCCTACAATCTTTTGTGGAAGGAAAAGATTAAATGATGAAGAAAGAGAACTGCGTGTTTCATATGCAGACATAGCTAAGTGGGAATTGAGAAGTTTTGATAGACGTGCAGCACAGTCTGTTCCAAACTTGTTTTTTAAGTTGAAAAATATACAAATGAAGCAAGTTACTGACAAATGCAATCTGGCTTTGAGGAAATGTAAAACTAAGGGAAAAACATTTACAGCAAATGATGTGCAAAATCCTGAACATGTCAATGGTCTTGTTAGACACAATGAGGGTTATTTTATCTTTAGACAGTTAAGAAATTCACCTGCATATCTTGAAACTCGAAAAAAAGATGTATTTGCCATGATCAGACAGTTAGGTTTACCAACATGGTTCATGTCTTTGTCTGCTGCCGATACAAGATGGACTGATCTCATCAGAGCACTGGGCATTTTAAACAATGCAAAGGAATATACAGATGAAGAAATTGACAATATGTCATGGTTTCAGAAATCAAAAATGGTACAGAAAGATCCAATTACATGCACCAGATATTTTGACCATAGGTTTCGAGTGTTTCTAAATTCTGTTTTGAAAAGTGACCATCATCCAGTCGGCAAAGTGAAAGACTATTTTTATAGAATTGAATTTCAACAGCGAGGATCACCCCATGTTCATATGGTTGTCTGGATTGAAAATGCCCCAAAATATCTAGAAAATGATGAAAAAGAGATTTTGGATTTTGTAGATCATTACCTCAAATGTGAAAAGAATGAAGATGATGAATTGACAGAATTACAAGTGCATAAACATTCTCAAACATGCAAAAAGGGAGGAAAAGATGTATGCAGATTTGGCTTTCCACTACCTGCTTTAGAAAATTCTATGATTCTAGAACCTTTAGATGCTGATGTTGACAAGTACAGGAAAATGTATGATAAAATTCAGAAAAGGTTAAATGATATGTCCAAAAATGGCTGTGATTTATCATACAAGGAACTCCTAGATTCAGTCTTAGAAATATCTGAGGAAGATTACATCAAATGCATTAGGAGTTCATTGAGAGGTCCAAAGGTTTTTCTAAAAAGGAAACCATGCGATATGAGAGTAAATTCTTACAACAATGTTGTTCTAAATGCTTGGAAAGCAAACATTGACATGCAATTTATCTTGGATCCATATGCCTGTGCAATGTATATTGTTTCATATATAAGTAAATCTCAAAGAGGAATGAGTGATTTACTGAACAGAGCTGCAAAAAAAGCTAGAGGAGGAAATCTTGACCTAAAAAGACAAGTGCGTCATATTGGAAACCATTTCCTCAATAGCGTGGAAGTTGGAGCACAAGAAGCTGCATATTTAGTGTTGCAGATGCCTCTAACAAAAGCATCAAGAGATGTTGTTTTTATCAACACAAGTCCCTCTGATGATAGAGTTATTCTCATCAAAACAGATGCTGAATTGAAAAAGTTGACACCGAATTCTACAGATGTTGAATGCAGTAATGTCATTAAAAGATACACAAAACGACCTAAACAACTTGAAAACTGGTGTTTAGCTGACTATGTATCCCAACTTGATGTAGTGTTTCCAAAAGAAAGTGAAAACACATTCGATCAAACAGAGATAAATGATGATGATGATGATGATGATGATGATGATGAAAATGATGAGTCAGATGTTGACTTTAATGAAAGTGATACACTTGTTACTCTAAGGAATGGCATTATCATCAGACGTCGCAAAGTACCTAGAGTGATTAGATATGTCCGGTTCAGTCTAAAAACAGACCCTGAAAATTACTATAGAGAAAAGTTAATGCTGTTTTTGCCCTGGAGAGATGAAGGAGTTGATCTGTTGTCTGGAACTGACACTTTTGAAAATTCATTTAGTCTAAGAAAATCTTGTTTGGCTCATAAAATCAAGCAATATGAGTTTCATGCTGAACTGCTAGATGCAGCATTACAGATTGCAACTGATGATTCAACAGATGCTTTTAATGAATTAGCACCTAATACTCAGCAAACGGAGGCAGAAGATGAAGCTGAAGGATCTTTTGAATCAGAAAACTTTGTTCAGTTTAATCCTGAAAGACCAGTTGAACAAAGGATATATGATATTGGGGCAGATGTAGGCATCCCATCAAGACAAATTACAGAGGAAAGTTCTGTGAGACTGCCAGAGAATGAATATTTGAAATTGGTGAAAAGTTTGAATGTAAAGCAAAGGGAATTTTTCAATCATGTCTTGCAATGGGTCAAAACAAAAAAAGAGCCGATTTATTCTTTTTTATCTGGAGGTGCTGGAGTTGGCAAATCTGTTTTGATAAGAGCATTTTATCAAGCTTTGCACCGATATCTATGTTCCACTGAAGGTGAAAACCCAGATGATGTTAGAATACTTCTCTGTGCATACACAGGAAAAATCAGCATATAACATTGGAGGGTCAACCATAGCGTCCGCTTTTCATCAAAAAATTAATCAAAGCCAACAAAGTTTACACTGTGATGAATTGAATACTTTTCGTACAAAATAAAGAAACCTGAAATTAATCATAATTGATGAAATATCAATGGTAGGCAATAGGTCACTGGCTCTGATCGACAGTCGTTTGCAACTTCTTACAGGCATCAAAAAGCCATTTGGTGGTATTGGTATCTTAGCAGTTGGTGATTTTTTTCAACTCAAACCTGTGATGGACAGGTGGATCTTTCAGGATTTAAAATGTAATGCCCAAGCTCTTGCAAGCAATCTTTGGAAGGAACACTTTTGTGTATTTGAATTGGATGAAATAATGAGACAAAAAGATGATATCGAGTTTGCTCAACTGCTTAATTGCCTTCGTTATAATCAACTAACACCAGAAGACAAGAATGTAATTCGAAGATGCATGATAACAGAAAGAAATGAAAATTATCCACACCATGCTCCAGATCTCTTTACTCAGAACTCCAAAGTAGATGCATACAACAACCAGTTGATTGAAGGACTTGAAGGAGAAAAGGTCACAGTGAAATCAGTTGATACTGTTATCAAAGATTACTCAAAGGAAGTGAAACAAAAGCTTCTCAGGTCTTTAGTAAATGAAGATGATGTTAGCAAAACTGCCAATTTAATGCAAATGTTGATTCTTGCTGTTGGGATGATATACGATATCTCGGTCGATGTTGATGTCTCTGATGGGTTAACAAATGGGTCTTCATGTAAAGTTCAACTGATTGAAAGCAAAATGGAAGGCATATCAAGACCAAGCATAGTTTGGGTCAATTTTTTTGATTCTGCTGTTGGAAAGTCAACTCGCAAAAAATACAAGCATTTGTTTCATGATGGAATAGATGATGACTGGACACCAATTTTTGAAGTTCAGCGGTCTTTTGTATTGAATCATAATACTTTTCAGAGAATTCAATTTCCATTGCGACCAGCTGCAGGAAAGACGGTTCATAAAGCTCAAGGCTGCACTGTTGATGAAATTGTAATTGACTTGTCTCAAACTAAAATAAGGAAAACTCCACACATTCACTATGTTGCTCTAAGTCGAGTACGGTCAGTAGATCATCTACATATACTTAATTTCAATGAGCAGGCATTAGCTATGGATGAAAAAGTGCTTGAGGAAATGGAAAGAATGAAAACTGAGGCGCCATTGCAAATTTGTTATGTTCCAATGTATCAAATCAATTCTGATTGTTTTAAAGTTGCTTTCAACAATTCTAGATCACTTCATAAACACTTTTCACAAGTAAAAAGTGAGCCAAATATTCTTGCATCAGATGTAGTTGGTTTCTCGGAGACAAGACTATGTATTGCAGATGAAGAGAATTTTCAACTACACAGCTACACAGCAATATTTAATCATGAGGTTACATGTCACTTGAATAGACGTCCACATCATGGAACAGCACTGTATGTGAAAAATGGCTACAAGATATCGGATATCTCAAAGTTTAACAATGGCTCCTTGGAGTTCATAACTGCGAATGTACATTTAAGCCAAACTAGAGATGTACAAGTCATCGTAATTTATAAATACCCATCATGTTCTTTAACAAATTTCAAGCAACATGTTAACACACATCTTAAGCCTTTGACTGAACACCAGAAGGACTTGGTACTTTTAGGGGATTTCAATTTTGATTTGTGTGCTGGGCATATTGACTTTTTAACATTTTTTGAAAAATGCTTTGAATGTAAACAAATCGTGACAAAGGCTACACATAATACCGGTTCTCAGCTGGACCTAATTTTTACAAACATAGCCCCATGTGCAACAGATGTGATTGAAGCATACTGGTCTGATCATAAAATGATATACTGTGCTTTTGAATGAAATAATTGTGTTTTAAAGAGAATGGGGCGCCAAAGTAAAAACTCATCAGAGGGAGCTGTGAAAATAATGCCCCCTCCCTCATCCCATTTGTCACCTTTAAAAAGGTGACAAATGGTCTGTTAATATAAATATTGTAAGACACCAACTATTTGCTTTTGGCACTGTCATAGATTCAGTGGTTCAAAGGGGAAAGGGGATTAAATTATTAATTTAGCATTTGATTTGTAACAATTCCACTGTTCTCTGAATCTAGAGAAGTTGTAAAATATATTCTCAATTTTTAATTTCTAGCCTTTAATAGGCCAAATTTACACAGATATCCACTTCACTGATGTTGTTTTCATCAATTCTCCTCCCCCCACCTAAAACATGACTATGCCAATATTTTCAAATTCATATATTAAATATATAATTAACTAGATCTCGTTACGAGTAACGAGTAGGTCTTCCGTTCAATGTTTTGAAAAGTTTAATGACTTTGGCTACTATAAATCCCTAATTAAGTAATAAATGGGTGTGGTAAAAAGTTTTTCAAGCAGACATTGTTACGATCAACAACTTTGCTTCTTTAATGCATTACAAAATCTTTATCGTTTTTAAGTTATTTGTCATGGAGTTTAGGAGTATCTTGGCCCCTAATTTAAAGGGCCAAACCCTTTTTCTAGATTTCATTGAAAAGGTCTTAAGAATACTATTATTTTTGTTTCGTAAACCTATCTAAAATTGTTGTTCATTTTTGAGATACAAACGATTGGGTATTTTAGGGGCCAGCCCTGTAGATCCTTAATGGGGACAGACATTGGTGTTTTGATTAGTGGAATCGATTTAAATCATCAGTACAAACATTTTCTCTTCTACAATGTTTAACAAAATATGTCTCGTTCTCTAGATATATTGTATCAAAGTTTGAGATATTTGGCCCCTAAAAATCCCTAATTATGTCATAAATGGGTGTGGCATTGAAGTTTTCAGATTGATATTGTTACAATCAACAACTTTGCTTCTATAACGCATTACAAAATCTTTAAAGTTTTTAAGTTATTTATAATATACTTTACGAGTCTCTTGGCCCCAAGTTCAAGGGGCCAGCCCCTTTTCCTTGATATCGATGAAAAGAATTTTTAATAATCTACCACTTTTGTTATATATGTCTTAACAAAATATCAACTGATAAAAAGATACAGATCAAAACGTGTGAAAATTTTGATTCAAAATTCGGACCCAATTTTCGAGCCATAGCGAGCTCCAAGGAATGGCGCCACAGGAGTAAAACAAAAACAATGGGCACAACTTCAAACTATGGTCTAACTATCCTGAAAATTTTATATTCATATCTCTGATAGTTTTTGAGTTTTTGTGTGCACAAAATAGGTCGTAAAAATGAACAAAATGGCCGATAAATCGGTACCGGAAGTGACGACAGGAAAATTATCAAAAATGTATGAAGATCATATGAAGTCAAATCATCTGTGAAAACATTGTGGAAATCGGTCGAATAGTTTTCGAGAAATCGCGTGCACAAAATTTGTGGAAAAGAAAAATAATAATAATAATAATAACTAGATACGATCTCGTTACGAGTAACGAGTAGGTCTTCCGTTCAATTTTTTAAAAGGTTCAAGGACTTTGGCTCCTATAAATCCCTAATTAAGTAATAAATGGTTGTGGCAAAGAGTTTTTCAAACAGACTTTGTTACGATCAACAACTTGTATTCTATAATGCATTGCACAATCTTGATCGTTTTTAAGTTATTTGTAATAGTGTTTACTAGTATCTTGGCCCCTAATTTTAAGGGCCAGTCCCTTTTTCCTGAGTTCATTGGAAAGGTCTTAAGAATGCTATCATTTTTGTTCGTATACCTATCAAAAATTGTTGTTAATTTTTGAGATATAAACGATTGAATATTTTAGGGGCCAGTCCTATAGATCCTTAATGGGGATAGACATTGGTGTTTTAATAAGTGGAATCAATTAAAACCTTCCATGCAGATTTTCTCTTCTATAATACTTAACAAAATATGTCTCCTTCTCTAGATATATTGCGTCAAAGTTTAAGGACTTTGGCCCCTAAAAATCCCTAGTTACGTACTAAATGGGCTGGCAATGATTTTTTCTGATAGATATTGTTATGATCAACAACTTTGCTTCTATAATGCATTACAAAATGTTTATCGTTTTTAAGTTATTTGTAATAGAGTTTACGAGTGTGTTGGCCCCTAATTAAAGGGGCCAATCCCTTTTTCTTGATTTTGTTGGAAAGATCTTAAGTATAGTAACATTTTTTGTTTTTACACCTATCTTAAATTGTTGTTCATTTTTGAGATATAAATGATTGAATCTTTTAGGGGTCAGCCCTGTAAATCCTTTATAGGAACATACATTGGTGTTTTGATTAGTGGCATCGATTGAAATCATCAATGCAGACATTTTCTCTTCTACAATGCTTAACAAAATATGTCTCCTTCTCTAGATATATTGCGTCAAAGTTTAAGGATTTTGGCCCCTAATAATCCTTAATTACGTAATAAATGGGCGTGGCAATGATTTTTCTTATAGACATTGCTACGATCAACATCTTTGCTTCGATAATGCATTACAAAATCTTGATCTTTTTAAAGTTATTTGTAATAGAGTTTACAAGTTTATTGGCCCCTAATTAAAGGGGCCAGCCCCTTTTTCCTGATTTTGTTGGAAAGGTCTTAAGGATACTAACAATTTTTGTTCTTACACCTATCTAAAATTGTTGTTCATTTTCGAGATATAATTGATTGAATCTTTTAGGTGTCAGCCCTAAAAATCCTTAATGGGGACAGATATTGATATTTTGATATGTGCAATCGATTAAAATTATCAATGAAGACATTTTCTCTTCTACAATGCTTACAAAATATATCTCCTTCTCTAGATATATTGCGTCAAAATTTAAGGTTTTTGGCCTCTAAAAATCCCTAGTTACGTAATAAATGGACGTTGCAAGGAATTTTTCTGACAGATATTGTTATGATCAACAACTTTGCTTCTATAATGCATTACAAAATCTTTATCGTTTTTAAGTTATTTGTAATAGAGTTTACGAGTCTTTAAGCCCCTAATTAAAGGGGCTAGCCCCTTTTCCGTGATATCGGTGAAAAGAACGTTTCATACTCTACCACTTTTGTTATATATGTCTCAACAAAATATCAACTGATAAAAAGATACAGATCAAAACGTGTGAAAATTTTGATAAAAAATCCGTACCCAATTTTCGAGCCATAGCGAGCTCCAAGAAATGGCGCCACAGGAGTAAAACAAAGCCAATGGGCACAACTTCAAACTATGGTCTAACTATCCTGAAAATATCATATTCATATCTCTGATAGTTTTTGAGTTTTTGTGTGCACAAAATAGGTCGTAAAAATGAACAAAATGGCCGATATATCGGTACCGGAAGTGACGACAGGAAAATTATCAAAAATGTATGAAGATCAAATGAAGTCCAATCATCTGTGAAAAAATTGTGGAAATCGGTCGAATAGTTTTCGAGAAATCGCGTGCACAAAATTTGTGGAAAAGAAAAATAATAATAATAATAATAATAAGAAACAGTACGAAAACAATAAGGTCTTCCGTTGGAAACGGAAGACCTTAATAAGAAACAGTACGAAAACAATAAGGTCTTCCGTTGGAAACGGAAGACCTTAATTACTAATTATATGTACTAGTATTTTCTAATTTACTAGATTGATGTTTATAAAAAAAATTAGTTATTACATTTTGTATTTTACATTACTTATTACATTTTGCCTTTTGCATTATTTGGCCATCTTTCTTTATACTATATTGTACCGGTATTATAATGTCTATATATAGATATATTGAACAAAAAATGTTTAAGTCTTATATACAAAGCAACAGTGAACATGTGTAAATTTGTGTATATTCTTCAATATTCTAAGACTTGCATTAATAAGAGGAAAGACACTGATTGACAACAGTTAAATTTAATCCTTCTCCAAGCCATGAGGGCGCATAAGGCTGGTGCTTGTACCCAGTTTCCAAGGTGCTAAGCAGATAGTGACCGACTCCCGGACTGTTGGATAGAACACCAGTCCATCAAAGTTTAACTCCCAGCTTACTGCTCGTACCCTATTTTAGCTGGGTGGACTGAAACAAATATTGATAAAGTACCTTGTGTAAGGGATAACACAACATCAAGTGACCACAGCGGATTTTAACCAGCAACCTTTGGGTTACTGGCCTAACACCCATGACCACTGAGCCATGTGCTCCTTAAATGAACTACATATGATTTAATTGTGAATTACAATTGTGGACAGGTCATGTAAACAATTTCAATACTGTGCACAAGCCACATCAAAAATTGAACTTTTCCTTTATATTAAAGCAAAACAGAATGTGGCAATATCTGAAGAAGAGAAGAAAAAAATAGTGAATTTAAGAAAAAAACTGATTAATTATGCACATGCTTTTATTTGTTTTATACTTTTATACAGTTGTATACTAATGCTTTATTTATATATTTTTTGTTACCGTATATTTTTTATGTGTCACAATAACTTAATAGAAGCTAAATTCTACTCATATATTTATACAGCCTTTGCTAGTATTATATATGTCACATCAAAATTGTTTGCATCTCATGTAAATAATTACACCCTATATTCTAGAAAACTATTTTTCAAATATTTCTTTAAATTTAATTTTATTTAATTAGATTCTTTATAGCTGTTATCAATGACTTCATTCAATAATATTGTGTTATGTCAAGCAAGGGTTGGTGTCTTACAATACAATATATGTACGTGAATCTGTCTTCATTTTTTAAAATTCTTTAATATTATTTATACCGACAATACACACACAATATGTACAAATCCTTCATGTGAGTGCATAGTACCCGGTAGATGTAAATTTAATCATGTTAATACATGTATGATGTTAGTCGAAAATATTGGAGAGCAAGAAGAAGACATCTTTTCAGTAATGTTCCTTCTCTTTTATGATTTGAACTTAATATCCTTTATGGATTTTTATATTACTTCAGACCAAATCATTTTTGTGTAAACTATAAAACTACCCTGGTAATATGATTGTTAATAATGAAAATAACATATATTTTATTAAAGCAATGTTATTACTTTATTTGAATGCATGTATATCTCTTATGAATACAAAAGGCACCAGTATTTAAGGACACTTAGCTCAAATCGTTAAAAAATGACAGGTAAGTATAAAGAAAGGAGGTCACTGGCCAGCCTGTAGAGGGCGGTAAACCTGCCTTTTCTAATAAATTCATATCTATGGACAGTCTTAGTTCATAGTTATAAACAATATGACATACATGTATAAAGAAAAAAAACCAAAAATATTACATACTAGTTCTTATTTGAGACATTGTTCTCTTAATGTACACTTTATAGAAAATCTCATTTAAAGAAATTGAGAAATGAGAAATACATTGCATTTAAAGTGAATTTATTTTAAAACAAATATTCACCTAAAAATCATTTTCACACACTCATTGCTTAAATATTCTTTTGTAAAAAAAATAGTATTATTTAATATGGTTATGAATAATTTATATCCAAATATAAAATAATATGATGATATGAAACATTTTTTTGTATCATATATAATAGCACAGAAAAGATGTCTTCATATTGTATGGTTATTTTAAACTTATCATAAATGTGTCATAAAGTTTATTGTCTTTGATTATGTTCATTTTTTAGTATAAAGTGCATTATTTTTTGCAATTGTTCAAACAATCACCCTCAAACAACAAAATTATTTTAAAAAACTCACATTTTCAAATCATTTCTGATCAAATTCATTTTCTGTTTTATTACAGTTAAGTAAATGACACAAGAATAGTTATGTTACTAGTTTTTGTATAAAATTCTATCAACAAATATTTTTCATTTAATTATGTCTTGTAAATCATTACTGTTCATAACCTTTCTATTTTCGCATTTTCGTAGAAAGGTTATGAAAAAACAGTGGAACTTGTAAATTAATTTATTTAAACTTTGTGTATGTCTATGACTTATTAAATTATATATCCATGTATATATCTGGTTGCAAAATATGATTTATTGTATTTTATCATCATTATATTCATTTAATTTAACGTAGAATATGCATAACTATAAGACACTGAGAAACTACAAATTTACATTTATAGTATATTTGTAAAATTTGTTAAAACCATTTTAACAAGACCTTGGAATTTCAGTAGGACGTAGCTATCTATGCATCAAAACAAGTTTAAAGTGATGCAGTTTCAAGCAAAATATGCACCGATTGCTTAGTCTTAGCTTAAAAGTGAGAAAATCTTGTTGATTTCAGCCATGGCTGAGTGGCCGACACTGATATAGACAGGCTTACGTCACATTGCTGTTTAACACAACTACCCAAAGTCCAAGCTCTTGTTAAAATGGTTCTAAAACTAATGTATTACCAGTAACTACTTTTTGAATGTGTATGCATAAAAATTATTCATGACGTTCTTTTCATATTACCAGTAATATTTGTTTTTAAATAAAATTGCTTTCTAAAATGAAATATGTCTCATGTTGATATATCATAATTGTATTCAATGTAGATATGTAAAATCATGCCATTGTGATTGAAACATATTTAAACAGGTTTCATATTTTTAAGGGTTCACATCAAATAAAATGTTGCCAATTTTTCAAGCCAATTTTGCCAAAAAGCATACGAAAGCTTCACTGCACATTTTAAATTCTGGGATATATCAAGTTGGCATATATTAAATGAAGCTAGATTTTAACAGACACAATTTAGATTACAAATTGGCTTATATGATTTTGTGCATGCTTCTTGTTATAACTTAATCTTGGAAATAAAGAAAGGTTGCGTGAAATAACTCGTATTTGGTAACCACTTTTTTAATATATAAAACTGGATATGTATTGCATGATCTCTGATATGAAAATCAATGAACTAGAATATTGGCGTCCTCTAATTGTGTAGATTCAACTTGTTCAAATTATGACAACAGGTTATAAAATCGGCCCACAATAAGTGCTAATTTTGAAACTACTATACATTTTAGCAAATGCATGAATGTATCTTTAGAGAACCATAACTCATCAAATCTGTGCACAAAACTGCAGAAATTAACATACCAGTGATATATTTAATTTATATTGCGCAATTTATTTTCATTCCCACCCCTCAATAAAAATATTTAATCTTGCATAAGAAAACTGTGGTACATAACTATGCTAATTTTAATATAAAATATCTCTATTCTCAATTATTTAAAGTATTTTAAGTCAAAATAGTTAGCAATTTTGGCTCAGATCACCGATGTGGCCCATGGGCCTCTTGTTTAGGTCATTTGTCCGAAAAACAAGATATTAAATTGGTGTGGCCTTATATCAATAAAATACATACATGCAGGTACAGTTACCGGTACTTAAAGTACCAGTATATGGCAATATGAAAAAATTGATAGAGCACCCTGCTCACTGGTTTATAACCTCACTATTTTCAAATTACAAATATTGCTTTTAGTCTTTAAACAGGTATTTATATATTTACTGCATAATTTTTTAAAACTGCATGCAAGAAAACCAAAACAAACTTGTTCTAATCAATTTTTATGTTAAGCCTAAACATTCCTTCACATAATATAGTACATGTAAAAATATTTTCATATTTGACTCAGAGCTAGTCTAAATTTTTGAAAAATGCCACAAATAAAATATTTGATTGCATATTCAGAGCTTAAATAAAGTAGATTAACTCTAGATACACAGGGCTGATATGAATAGGCATTAAATGCTTTTTGAAGTGAAACTAACAATTTACAATAATTAAGAAATTCATTGCATACATACCGAATAAATCAATTTAATGTATAGTTAATAGTTGCCTTGATTCAAGAAAACTATACTACTGACACAAAAGAATATAACTTACTAAATTGCACAATAAAATCCAAAATAAGGAGTTTTTAAAACCACTATGAAGAATATTTTAGATACAAAATTTCAACACCCTCTTTCAGCACTTACCGTAATTACTATCTCATATAATTAATCTTGAGAAAATCATACCTTTAATCATACAAATTAACCTATATCACTTTCTACATACATTGTGCATCTACAGGTGAAAATGTCTGGTATATTACCATGAACAATGACGCCCAAGACTCAAAATAATGATGAGAGTGCCAAAAAGATATTACTACAGTATTACAAATAGTAAACCTTCTAGCAGACCTCATACATCTTGGGCAATCAGGGTTCAATGCCAGCAACCAAACTCATACACATGATACATTTGTAGTTATAGTTATATTTCTATACGCTACAAAAAGAGACAACTGACATAATAAGAGAATATCAGAAATTATGGAAATAACACTTTGCAATGCATCAATAATTTAAATGCTAAAATGACTATTTCTAACCAGTTGTATAATCAATATATATCTACACGTATTCTAATATAACTTAACAGATCTAGAAAAAAATATATATATTGTCATGTCTATCCATTATCATTTCAAGTGTTAAAGTGTAACAAAAATATATAGATATACAAATTTAAAAAACAAACATACCATTTGTTGTTTTCTTCATCTTTCTGTCAGAGGGGTATGTAAGAAGGGGGGGGGGGGGCAGCTGCATTGATATATGGCATGATAAATATATTTTATAAATATATTAAAAATTTATGTATAATAGCTATATGTATGCCTATTTCCCTCCTTATAATTTTAATCAAAATGATTTCGAACTTCATATTTTTCATGTACATGTAATATATACATAATTATGTAATCTGAGAGAGAGAGAGAGAGAGAGAGAGAGAGAGAGAGAGAGAGAGAGAGATCAGGCTTAATTACCTTCTTCTCTCCATTCATGCCTTAAAGGGAACCAAATTTGCCCATTTATCTGCCTTGGTATTTTTTTAAAAAAATGAGCAATGAGTAAAAAATACTATAGTATGTGACCTTTTGGCATCCCGTAACAATCGCAACATCTCGGGCCTTTCCCGGAGACCAAGGAAAACAGAACGTTTTCCAAATGTTCTTGCAATCAACTGCTCCTCTGTTTCTATTCTCGCATATCAGACAGGTATTGCCAGTCTAGAAATCATTAATAGTCGTATATATCATATTAAACCGCCTTTCCCCTGTTAAAATTTGGTAATGTCATGTAGAGTCAGATTAGTTTTCCGACAAACTGCCACCCTGAAAATGAAAGTAAAAGTAGGAAATGTTTTCTTTAGTCTCGCTTACTCCAGACTCTCGCTCTCGAGAACGAGAGTCTGGGGTAAGCTATACTATATTTTCTTCAATTCTCTCCTTCAAATGATATTTTTTCTACAAATCCTATTTTCTGGCATGTGTCAAGCACTCTGATTTAAAACATCACAATAAAAATATAATATAAATGGGATAAACAATCGGAACATCGCTCGGCCTTTTCCGTCAATTCGAGACGAACCCGATTGACCATATAAGGTAGGCCTCATGTTTTGACATTCCCGCCAAATTGTCAGAGTCGTCAAAATGGCTGCGCCGAAAAAAATCAAGTTAGACGAGCAATCGATAGAAGTAGAAGGTTACGTTCACAACGTCTCTCCACTGAAAGTGTCTAGAAATAACAACAACTATTTTAACGCAATATTTCAGGAGGAGGGAAAATACACCGATCTTGTATGTTTTGTACAAGATTACAATTCTGTTCTGAAGGACATCGAGAAAACAAAGTAAGTAAGTTATATTTAAATTACCTAACTAGTGTTTATTATGAAATCTCATGACAAAAATTAATATGTTTTACGGTGTGACCGTTGGGGCGAGCGCAGAAGGAACCACACATCTGTCATCATTGTTAAATGCAACCCGTGGACTTGCCCTAACCAAAAAACTTTGGCTTTGTCTCGAAAGCTTTTACCACCGCAAGGAACCCGAAATTATCAAACTTTTATTCCAATGGCCCCTTCCTAGTCTTATACACTTAAACAAACTACCACTGAGCATTAATAAAATGTTAAACAGACTTACATTGTATTAAAATATTTTGATAAACACAACGCCGTTTTTTTTTATGTAGATACAATTATGTTTTATCTTTTCTTTACCTTTTAATAATGATCATTAAAATCAGTAAAAATAAATTTTGTTTGTTATTTCTCATTTTGTTCCTTGTTGTAACCCGTGTTTTAATTATTTTCCTCAGTGACATTAATTTTGTTTTAAATCTTTTTAATTTTTGTACGCTATATAAGCGTTTTAGACATGTGCCCTCACCCCTTTCTTAGTGTGTGATATCCAATATTATTTGACCACATATGCAACTATATAACAAATACATGTACCGGTAGATATTTCAACAGTTTAATTCTTTTCAATAAATTTAGCATGGAACTTGCATGTGTATTTACTAAGCAAAAAAAAAAAATCATCAAAACAAAACTAATCAGCCAAAGAGTCACCGTTAACACTGATACTGAGTACTTCCTACATGATCCAGTACATATGCTTGATCCATCTCTAAATGTATCGCGGGAAATTAAAACGCGAGATCTTTGTGACGTCATAGTTAACATTCTTTTGCGCTCGACAGTTTTCGTAAATTGTCGGACAAATTCGGAGAAGGAAATGACGTCATATGTCAGCAAAAGTTCAGTTTTTTTACGTAAGCTTATGTGTTGTTTACTGTAATGTTTTTAGAAGGATTTTTTTATTGTTAAATGAAAATGATGTATGCGATGTAGAGGTAAGAATTTGCCGTAGAAACACTTTCTGTTCCACCATGTTGCTATGCACCGCAAAGGATCACTGGGATAGTAGAACGTTTTGACGTGGCCTCATAAAATTTTCTTTGAACAATGTGCAGATTTCAACTCGAATTTCCTCCGTTCGTACACGTTGTCTATGGAGCTCACTACGCGAGCGGCGCTTCGCGCCGCCTCGCTATTATGAACTATAGTGAAGTGCAGGCACGTAGCATCGTTTTTGAAAGTGGGGGGCCAGACTCGTCCAAAAAATGTTGACAAGGCTTCAATTAACTTTAATTTTACTCCTCATTTCTTTATTTTTTTTTCATATCAATTTCTTTACATACTCCCAAAAAAGTGGGGGGGGGGGGGGCCAACTCCATGATTAGTCCATTTTTTATATGTAAATTTTTAAAAAATTTGTTGCTGCGAGAGAAAGTGGGGGGGCCAGGCCCCCCCCCCCCCTGCCCCCCCCCCCCCCCCCCCCTAATGCTACGTGCCTGAAGTGTAACTTTCTGGATTACGTAACGTGCAAGTACCCATTATTGCCCAAAAATACACAACCTTCCTCATTACTCTCTTTATGTAAGCTATCATGTAAAAATTTTAATGCAAATCTCTGTATTGTTCATATACTTAATTTAAGTAATTATTTTTTTATTCTCATCAATACCGACTCACTTGTAAAAATTAACCCTGTCCATGATCTTCGATTTACAGGAAGTCGAATACCCATTATTGTCACTCATATTTTTTTGTCATTTTTCAGTAATTAATCGGTAAAAAGGTCAAAATTTTAAAAGAATTTAACAATACAAGATAAAATGCAAAAAAAATAACAGGATTGTTTTTTATGTCTCTGCAACCATGTGCACACAAACAGAGGAACATGTGCTTCAAAAATCTCAAGACAAATGATTAAAAATATAAAAAAAATGCATTGTTTATTTATCAAAAGCTCTTGAAAATAAGTTTTAGTGTGTCCAGTAAAAGAAGTAATATGTGTGAAAGTTAACAGCAACGCCTCCACGTTATACCACAGGTGCGCAAGGATAAATCTTTGATCCGCTTCAGGTTGCAGACAAAATGGCGTTGTACAAGCAAGCAGACGCTCAGTTTTCTTTCTTAAATATTGTGTAGTATAAATGGTATCTTGCTTATTTCTTTCAAATATCATAACACAGAATTATATACATCTCGAATTAAGACCTATACAAAAAATGCCCTGTCACCAAAGTGGATTACAAGTCAAACATTCGTTGGCATACATGTGTCATCGCACGGATACAAATGAGATACATTTTTATAGGCTTACTTTTGTTAAGCTGAGTTCCGAGATGTTTAAAGTAAATTTTCTTCGTTCCCAACTCTTATAGTGTCTTAAAAACTGTATTATTTATTATTTTCGTTTGTAGCTAAAAACAATGAATATATAAGGGAAATATTGTTGTTTTTATAGCAATATGCAATAATGGATACTCTGCAATAATTGGTACTCGCACGTTAACATTCAGTGTTGAACGTTAGCTAAAGGTCTGTAACTCCCGGTCTGAAAAAAATCGGAGGGACGACCTGGGAGGCACAGTGCCTCCCATGGTAAAATCTGCAATTTACGGCGCACAAAAATTGTGCTAGTTTTGGACCAATTAATCTTATTTCCAGACATATCCTATACATATATTGATTCCAAAAAATTCCTCAGACATTTTATTATAGTCTGTCCCAAGTCATTGCTTCCGTCACTTTTAGATGATATTTAGGTCACCTGATTCACTTAGGTGACCTATTGCAATTGGTCTTCATCCGTTGTCGTGCGTTAACAATTTTACATTTTTAAATTCTTCTTGAAAACTACAAGGCCAATTGTTGCCATTTTTTATGTGAAGCATCTCTATGGTAAGAAGAATCTAAATTGTCTAATTCATGGCTCTACCAACCCCGGGGCGCCACAGGTGGGGCCAAATATGCAAAAAAAGCCATCTTTTCAAAAATCTTCTTCTCTACTCCCACTCATGTGAGGAAAAAACTGAATGCATGGTTATGATGTCGATGAAGCCCTCTACCAAATTGTGAAATTCATGGCCCCTGGGTTAGGGGTTCAGGCTCTAGGGTGGGGCCAATATGGCCATATAATATCAATATATTAAAACATTAAAAATGTGGCCAAAACACTCATATAGGGTATGGTTTCCTAATGCAAGGTGTGGCCAAAATGGTCATTTAGTGTTAATGTATATAGAATGTTTAATAAAGGTCTACTGACACCAAAAAAAAAACTGACTGCATATTTAAAAAAAATTAAAATATTAAGTTGTCATCTTTAATAATATTTCATGTCACCTACATGTAAGGCAAGGGTTATGGCTGGGAGGGGTGTGTATATTTGTCTTATCATTTTATTCTACTAAGGAATTTCAATGAAACAAGTGGGTTAATTCATATATTTAGAAAAGAGAGAATGAATCTGTCTATCAAACTTAAGATATTGTGAAAGTTCATTGAGTTTTCTTCCCTTGCTTCTTCATAATGGAGTTATCTTCCCTTGTTTCCTCATAAAGGAGTTATTAATCATTAAATATAATGTTATTAAGAAGTTGTATGATCAGAAGAACTATGCAAGTTTTTTTTTTTTATTTGAAACAAAAACAGTCTTTGAACTCTTTGATTAAACAAATAGACTCATTAATAGTAAAAAAATAATTGGCTAACCAAAATCACTGATAAACAATACATGTAAAATAATTTTTCTATATATACCAGATGATGGCTCCAAGCTTCAATGGGTTGAATATTCAAAATTGAAACAGATCCAATAAAACGGGAATATTTAAAATTTTTTTTTTTTTTTTTTTGTGTAAATGCCCACAGGGAGAGTTTCTGTCTGCCTCTAGGGATGGGGGATAAGAGGTTGTTTTAAATAAAACATGTCTACTAGCCACCTTGTTTTAGTTTACCTATGAAAACATATACACATAAAACCTATCTTGAAATTTAACAAATGTGGGAAAAATTACTTTCTATCAGAGCCTTGTATCTTTTCAATATCAGGTCATACAATCTTTTATGATCTGTGTAAGTTTTTCACTAAAATTATAGGTTTCATAGTCCTTTTTTAAAGATTTCAGGCAGGAAGGTGGTCGTCATTACAGTATTATAATTTTTCTACTTCAGAATAAAAATAAATTAAATGCATTTATAAGACTCCTTGACAAGTTTGTGTATGGGCTATTGTACTCAGGGGACCTTTAAGGCCTATTGGCCTCTTGTTAATTAAAGCTGTTGTGTACACTTTTAAACAATCGTTATGCTAAGTATGTGTATAATAATACACATTGCAGTAGTTTTCCCGTTCAATCAACCCAAGTTTCAATGAAAAAAAATATGTACAAAGTGGCACCTGAAATACTACTAATGTCAATCATCCAAACACCACTTGGATATAAACATGGGGACCTAAAATATACATTTGTTTTATGTGTGACCCATGTCACATGCCATTTTCTGCAAATAGAGGGCCCCAAACAGAAATGATAATTTTCCTACTAGAATACGCAAAATTATGCGTAATGAAAACTAAAGTCGACCTCCTTTAATTGATTTCATTTTCAGAATTAAATCACTTCAACAGCTACAAAGTATTTTAAAAGTTTACATACGTTATAATCTTACCAATTTGTGTTACTTTTTTTTCCATAGAAGCTCAGTAACTCTCTCTAAAGTGGAAAAAACAATAAGTTCTAAAACAGGTGGATATGATATAAAAGTAACATCAAGATCCAAAGTTTCTGCTCCAAAGAGGCAATTACAATTTCGATTTGAGGAACCAAAATTGAACAAAACAGTCACCATCAAAGAGGCAAGATCAGGACTAAATCCATTTCAAAAGGTAATTTATACATTTCCATTAATCCTCTGGTTACCATTTTTCAATCACTTATTTATCAATATTTGACAGGCATATAATTGACATGTGAGTAAATACTTCACCAACCAATCACACTTGCAGGTGATGACAGTATATTCCTACATAAATAAGTAAAGCTGACAATGCAAAAATTGAAATTATCACATTTATCATTAAGTTTTGTTCTTAAGTTATCATTCATGACACTTGAAGTAAAATATTTGAATAATAAAACAGATAATCCAGACTCAATTATATCCTTTATTTCAATTACCTTGGATAATTCAAGTGATATACAAATGGAAGCACAATTATTACTGTGGAATAATTAAAATTTGTGAGAGCAAATTTTCATGGATTGTGTGATTTTTCCTTATTGGTGCCAATATAATTTCAATGATGTGTTATTATTACTTTCATTGAGAAAACTTAACTCAATGACTTTCATAATTACTTGTCGTTGATAATATACATTCATGGGTAACAAACACCCACAAATACCCAAAAATTGAGGCACCACAAATTTTAATATTCCACAGCAATTGATGTCATCAATATACCTAAATGTGAAATTTAAACCCACAACAAGTCATTCTTTTTATACCCCTGCAAACGAAGTTTAGGGGGGGTATATTACTGGTTTCACCCTGTCTGTCTGTCTGTCCGTCCATCTGTCTGTAGATGCAACTTTGTCCCCCCCCCCCCCCATAGAATTTTTAACCGGGTTTTCCAACGGAAAAATCCGGTTATTAAAATGGTGAAAATGGCGGGCGGGTGGGCGGCTGCCAAAAGGGTACCCTCATTGTATGGATAACTCCTCCTACAGTTTTCAAGATAGGAAGTTGTTCTTTTGCAGATCAATTGTACATATATCAGAGGTGTGCATATTGCTAGGATTTAGATTTCCGATAATTAATGAAAAAAATACCAGCTTTTGAACTTAGTCATTTTTTGGCAAAATATTGCATATAGGGTACCCTCATTGTACGGATAACTCCTCCTACAGTTTTCAAGATAGGAATTTGTTCTTTTGCAGATTAATTGTACATATATCAGAGGTGTGGATTTTACAACGATTTTGATTTCTGATTATTTATGAAAAAAATACCAGCTTTTGAACTTAGTCATTTTTTGGCAAAAAATTGCATATAGGGTACCCTCATTGTACGGATAACTCCTTCTACAATTTTCAAGATAGGAAGTTGTTCTTTTGCAAATCAATTGTACATATATTAGAGGTGTGCATATTGCTAGGATTTACATTTCCGATAATTAATGAAAAAAATACCAGCTTTTGAACTTAGTCATTTTTTGGCAAAATATTGCATATAGGGTACCCTCATTGTACGGATAACTCCTCCTACAGTTTTCAAGAAAGGAAGTTGTTCTTTTGCAGATCAATTGTACATATATCAGAGGTGTGCATATTGCTAGGATTTTGATTTCTGATTATTTATGAAAAAAATACCAGCTTTTGAACTTAGTCATTTTTTGGCAAAAAATTGCATATAGGGTACCCTTTCACCTTATCCATTTCACTGGATACGGGTTGACATGGATTATGGATACAGTTGACATAAAAGAAAACCCGGTTTGCTGTCACATTGACAGCTTTTCACTTGTTTACTACTGCATGGAACAGTCTGAAAATTTGTACATCTGTTGATCACCATCTGAAGATGTGCACCTGCAATTTCTTTTAAGATCAGACAAGATTTAATGATTTTATGACGGTTTTCATTTTCCCTATTCTATATATTGTACACTGATGTTGAAAAGTAAGGGAGGTAATCCTTACAGATTTGATGAATTAATTAATAGTATTAATAAAAACACTCTAAAATATATATTTATATAAATACATCCAGATGGAGATTTTTTGTCTTTATGTGTTAACTAAATTTATTTTTTATAACTATTCTATCATATGACAATGCAAAATGTTTGTCTGTTAATGATAAATTCAATAGAGTTAATAAGAACATCAAAGACAAGTGTGGCTGAATTCATTTGTCCCAAGGGGGCCATTATGTGAGCGAAAATTGATAAGCTGTAAAATGGGCGGGGGTTTTGGGCTATTTTAAAACTGTTTCAAAAAGTTTCTATCATTATAAGGAAAAAAATAATATCATTATTAATAAAGAATTTAACTATTTTTAGAAGTTGTTTAAATTTATTAGTCAAGTAAATTGATGAAGTGACCCTATAGGGCATTAATTTAAATGAAATTCAAAACCACTGATATGATTGTAGTGTTTTGCAAATTTTAAATTTTTTTGTAATATTAAATTTTTTTTAAACATATTTTTACATAGTATGGTAATTATGGTAATGTTTTAGGTTAAATTAAATTCAACAAGCTCATCAAAGAAAATCATTGTCCTATGGGATCAATTTTCTTATATGGAGTTCCATTGTACCATAGGAGAAAGTGAGGAAAATTTGAAACAACTAACTGCATCTGTTAAGACTCTTATTAGAAAGATATATAAAGTTTTATCAACATAAGAGCATTGCTTGGCTACTGGTATTTCCATTTACTCCAAAGGGAGGGGTTATTGTCATTTTGTTGGTTTTTCTTTTAAACAATTAAATAAAAAAAATGTCATCAGATACATAAATTTGTAAATGTATTACTCAATACTGTTATACATATGTATATACAGTATAATTCTGACAATTTTCATTTTAATTTCTAGATTGTTTTTATTTGTATGTGTTTCAAACCTTTATTATTCAATTCAATTATTGCCCCATTCGATATTAGCCTTGCAGGGGTATTAGTCCCATTAGGACAGTTCTACTTTTTGCAAAAAAAGCCTTTCCATAAATCCTGCTTCATAAGGGTTATGCAATACTTTTAACAATTTTAATTCCAATTTCATATTAAATATCTTATCTATTTTTTCATTGTAGATTACAATTGAAGCAAAAGTAATGAACAAAATGGATCCAACTCTACAAGCTATTAAATCTGGTGAAGTAATCAGAAAGTCGTATATTACAGTAGCTGATGCAACTGACACAATTCAAGTCTGTGCTTGGGACAAACACATTGACCAGCTGGAAATTGGGAAATCTTACAAGATGACATCTGTATCGCTTCGTAGTTTTGATGGCATCAAGTCAATCACAACTTGCCCAGACACCATCATTGATAGAATTGAGGACATTGAATCTGTAAACACTGCAGAAACTGATGCGATCAGTGTTATTGATACATTAATAATCGATGCAGTATCATGTAACTCCTTCACACTATGCAGTGCTTGTAACAAAGCAATCGGTGTATTCAATCCAGATGTCAATACAGTAAAATGTCCAACATGTCAAATGCGACAAAAAAACAAAAAACTTACACCAATCATTTAAAATCCAGGTCAATTGTAGATTTCAATCTAATGATCAACCAAAGAAAATGGCAATATCACATAATGTACTTACTAACTTCCGTGAAACAAGAGAGTTAAATTCTGACAACGAAATCGAAGATTACTTTCTTTCAAAGTCAAACTTCAAAGTTGAAGTTACTTCTTCACAATCTCAAATATTGAGAATTTTGGAAGCAAATTGATGCACAGTAAATGTTTTCAAATGTTTAAGGTACTGGAGAGGTTTCATTTCCAAACAGATACGATGTTTATTTCTGTTAACCCAAGTTCCTTTTGCTACATTTTCTGAAAAACAACACAGTTATTGTCCATTGGGTCAATAATAATAATTTTCTGTTTTCTTTTTTTTTAAATTTAGTTAGTATTATTTTTTGATGACAGTTGTTAACAGTAAATGTTTTCAAATGTTTGAGGTACTGGACAGGTTTCATTTCCGAACAGATACGATGTTTATTTCTGTTAACCCAAGTTTCTTTTGCTACATTTTCTGAAAAATAAAACAGTTATTGTCCATTGGGTCAATAATAATAATTTTCTGTTTTCTTTTTTTTAAATTTAGTTAGTATTATTTTTTGATGACAGTTGTTAACAGTAAATGTTTTCAAATGTTTAAGGTACTGGACAGGTTTCATTTCCGAACAGATACGATGTTTATTTCTGTTAACTCAAGTTCCTTTTGCTACATTTGGTAAAAAATAACACAATTATTGTCCATTGGGTCAATAATAATTTTCTGTTTTCTTTTTTTTTAATTTAGTTAGTATTCTTTTTTTTTTTTTTTAAATACTTTTACTTTCGTTTCTGTGCCATGCTAGTGACAGAAATACTGATTTATTACAAGTCAATTAAAAGTTTTCCTTGACCAAACACTTTAAATATGTTTATGGACGATAAATATTGTATTATTATATTTTTTTATTTAAATAATCTATAATTTTACTCTTCTTCTTTTTTTAATTCTAAAAATTCCAAAAACCTCTTCAACAAAATTTACTATAATTTTCACATTGCTAGTGGTCCTTGAATTACCATTACGTATGCAACATTTTTCTGCTGTGTTACCATTTATGCTATGTTTTAGAGTCAGACAATTACTACACGTTTTTTTGTGCACCTTTCTTAATAGCTTTTCTTTTCGTGATTAAAACATAAATTGTGTAATATCTTGTTTCGCCTTTTTCCAAAATAATAAATATGTGTCCAACAAGTCAAGCATATTTGCATTTTTTTTCTCTTAAATATACTTCAATCAAAACAATATCTTGGTTTTGTTGTGTGTTTTTAATAACATCATTTTGAACAAATTCAAAAAATTGTAAATCAATTTATCCTTGTCGCATGGTAACACTCTAATGACCACAAATTTCCATTTAATTACCCGTGGTATATCGCTGATGCCTGCACAGGTCTTTTAAATGGAAAGTGTTCATTGATTAATCATAGAACCAATCACCCTGGTCAGCTATAAGACAACCTTATTCTTAGAATGTCTAACAAACAAACCATTTAAGTGAAAAATTAATTAGACCATTTAATAGTCATTAAGGATTACGTTTACTCAGGGGCGAAAAAAATCCACTAATAGGAACGAAAAACTACTTATGGCACATTGTAGCCCCACTATTGTGGTGCTATTTTTCACTTTCAAATAACCAGGTCAATGACCTACTTTTTCTGCTAGTGACCTCTGAATGTTTTTTGTAAAAATTTGTCAAAATTGTCCACCATTTTCAAGGTTTTCTTTTTTTGTAATTATTAGATATAAAACAATTTGTAAGTTGGGAAATGATAAAATACCAATAGCTTTACTAATTTTATAACTGACTGAATCGTTTTAAGCTCATATTTTAAGTTTAATTTAGTCCGAATTTCCTCTATCAATTTCCAAAATTGCACCCATTTTTCATCGAGTTTTACAAAAAACTGACTTATTGAAGCTCCAAACCATTGATTGCCTAAAACTGTTTTTGTTGTCTGTATTATGTTGACATTAACATTATATAAGGTCAATGATCAAAATATCGAGATATTTTATCTTGAATCGATTTTATGTATTTTAAAGATTTTTTCAATCGCGTGCCAGCCCTTGATATAAATTCATAGACGAGTAAATATAACCATAAAATATTTAAAATGATATGAAAAAACATATAGAAACTTAACTTTTGCAATTACATTGCAACAGAAAGTTTTTAAGAGAAAAAAAGAAAATGAAAAAGTTAGTCCGAATTTCCTCTGTTTTAATATTTATCTACCTTTGTCGGACCATATCTTCCTCAAGTAAACAAATCATGGATATCAATATCGATAATTGTTAATAACGTTGTTATTTTATGTTTTTAAAACAACTTTGGACTTCATATATTGAACTTTGTAAAAATATTTTTGAGATCTCAAACACTGAGTAAACGTAATCCTTAAAATCAACTTTACAAGTGCAAAGAATAGAAAAAAGAAAGTAAAATTCTCATTCTGACACTTTTATTCCACATACAAAAAAGTGATTATATCTTGGAATGCTGTTGGCTGTTTATCGAAATACAGTGTTACCCTTTAAATCCCTGAAAACTTAAATTATTCAATCTATAAACAAAGACCATGCAACAAAAAAATTCAAATCAGTAAGTAACAACAAATAAAGCAACTGTAGTTCAGGTGAGCGATGTGGCCCATGGGCCTCTTGTTTTATTCATTATTCGGCTACTCAGTTAATGTTATCAAAGAATATTTACCAAATGTTTTATGTATCTACCTGATAGCATTGCAATAGTAGGACATTATTTTTTAGCAGCGACGAGTTTACTGTACTTTTGAATTGATTGTATCAGAGCTTGAACACAACCTTAATCATAGAATATTAACGTTCATATTAGATGTATTTTGTTTCCTTATTGCTTTGTTTCATACTGTTCTCAACACTGGCAAGCGATGAATAACAGAGTATAAATAATTTGAAAAACACATCAATGTCAATAATTGATCATCGTTGTTATTGTCCAATAAAAAGGGTAGGGAAGTGCTATAATTGAACATCGATTTTTATTCATACTATAAAGGTAACCATTTTTCATATCACAAATTTAGATATCTTAGACCTTAGCACAGTTTTCTATCGGAGCGATTCGATTGAAGCAATATATAGTTCTACTATAAATTAGAATTTAAATATGATGAAATTTGATGTTGTATACCTGCTGTTGCTTTTCACATTCCTATCGCTTTCAGTGGCCATGCTTTCCCATAATTATGAGGCAAATTTGGAGTTTGATAACAAAGTTCCTATTTTGGAACCAATAGACAACAGAAATGCGGACTCTCTAATAAGATGTGCCATGTTCTGTGGTTCTGGATGCAAGTGTTTTAGCTTCAACCATGATACAGGAATTTGTCGTTCCTATAATTCGTGTCATAAATTGAATATGACGAGTGGAGCAGGATGGAAATTGTACCTTAGTCCTTCTCTGAACACAATTGGTAAGTGACTATTTGTGAGACATTTATTAAAATTCTATATCTTGCTTTTTTAATTCTAAAACTGATTTTGCACGCAAAGCAAACAAAGAACATAATGTAACATTTATTTCATGGCTCCTTTTAATTTTATCTCAATTCTCTCTACGTCCATTTATATTTGGTTATACAGAAACAAAAAGAGTCAACCACCATAAAAAAAGATAAAAGAATCCACACACACACACACACACACACACACACACACACACACTCTCTCTCTCTCTCTCTATTCCACAATCAAATACTTGAGAGCGCAATATTTCAGCAACATTATATTTCTGACTTTTTCAGAAGGAAAAAAGGACTAATGGTACAAGTTCTGTCGATACAGTGGTAGCAACGTTATTGTTGACAAACGACACGCACGATTCTGATACACGAAGGATCGCGCACGATATACGAACGATTACGCAGGATACACGGACGATCACTAACGTACTGCATTTTCACGATACACGAACGATAACGATAAAAAACGCAAACGAACGATTCAACACTATTTCACACGCAAAATCAAAATTAATATGTAAGATTTGAATTACGAAAACGTATTGATTTAATTTGTATTACAATATGCCTGTGTTTTATTGAAAAGCAGCACGTACAGTAGCCATGCACTGTTTTATTTTTTCGAGTAAACGATATGATAGGATCCATACACCAATTAAATTGTTTTGTGTCCACAACGAATATTAACTTCTATCATAAGTTAAAGAAAATTAAGTGAAAAAGAAATAAAGATAATGCATAAATTACACGAAATTATTTACACACGAGTTGATGTTCATGTAATCCGATTTCCTTACGTACGATTTAACTGTGCGAGATACAGGTTAAATTTGTTACCTGGTTCCAAAGAATTTCGATTTTACACATCCCATATTTCCATAATGTACGGTACATAATTGATTGACTTTTATTTCTGAATTTTAGAGCGTCGAACTATATTTTATTTCTAATGAATGTTTAAACAATGTAACAGAGAGGAACGCGTATCGTATTTTCATTTGAAAGAAAACTTAATGATTATTGTTTAGCTTGAACGGGAAATGGTTAACCTTGACCGCTTTCATTCAACGTGTCCTTTTTGCTTGACGCCAATGATTAAAATTATGTTTCAAGACACGATGGATGCTTGATACAGACTGATTAAAAATTCATTCAAAACTAAATCGACCGATCAAAGGATTAAATGACTTGTTGAATTACTTGTTAAGGACGAAAGAGAGAATATTTTAAAAAGATTAGCGCTGACATGATGTATGTAAACAACTGTTAATATTTTTCTATAAAATAGTTTAAATTCACATATTGTTGCGCTGTTTTAAAAACTACTTGTCGTTATTTTAGAATAAATCCTGCCATTCCGTAAAAAAAGTTACAAAAAAGAAAAAACCGCACCATCACACATGATCACACGGTAAAAAATCGCAAACCAATTATTCTGATACACGCTCGATCCCGCACGTTACACGAACGATCACCCACGGTACACGAACTATTTAACACGATTAGCTTGTCAACAATAACGTTGTTACCACTGCAGAAAAGGTTGCATCATTAATTATTTTGATATCGTTTACTATTCATAGAATATATATACATTTAGTATATCCGTTTGATTGGGATTGTTTCGAAGGGATGTAAAATTGCTGAGATAGAAATTAATGACAAGGCGCTATCACAGCCGATTACGAAGTTGGATAAAAAATCAATTCCATGTACACACGTTTTATGATGAACACTATTTACATCAATTCGAATAGCGGCAAAAAACTTTCCACTCTTCAGTGTGTTTGTCAACGAGTAGCCTAGGAGATTTTTAAACTCGAAAATTTGCCAATGTTTACGAATGCATACTACCACAAATGGGACCATGAAAAGCTTGCAACTCTGCTAAATATTTAGGGACTGTGTGTAGTTTGGAGCCTCTTGACAAATTCTCTATTAAGAGTGTTAAAAAAAACATTGCCTGATTGGCTGAAAAATTTGTTTGAAAATAAGATTATACATGTATAATTGAAAGGCGCCTGCATTTGCACGCAATGTACTCAGTCGTTTTTATGACATTAGAAAAATTCCTGCACTTTCGAATTATTTAAAATTACAAATTAACTTTTGAAAAGATAAATTTTGACTAATAGAATTACCCTAAACCTATATAGGCACACAATTCTTTCACTGAGTGAACGATTTACTGTCATTCAAAAATTAAAAATCCACAAATATAATAGTGTCTGCTTGAAAGATTTAAATATTTGTTTGGAAAAATATTAAAATTTATACATTACCGTGTTTCACCAAAATATTTCATCTATTTTTTTTTTATTATTGTCGTTCTTTGTGTGACAGTAAATTTGGCAATAAAGAGTACCACTGAAAGTGCTGAGATTTGCAGGAAAAATACCATAGTTCTCTTGTACAGAACTATGAAAATGCGACCTGGACTGTGTGCAATAATTGTCGGTTAACTTTTGATCGGTTGAACTTACTGCCGGGATAATTAAATTGATTTTTTTCATTGAATTTCTAAAATGGAAAGAATAATTATATTCCTACTGTCCTTTACAAAAATTAAGTTTCATTAAAATGAAAAATTGTACATGACAATTTTATTAGACAAAGAAATTCAAATGCAATCACGAACACCTGCATGTTCTTTTAATATATAAATTGATTTTTCCAATGCACTACGGCCACAGTTTCCTATTTTCAAAGATGAATGGGTTACCGTAAACGTATTACATTTGACTGTGTATTCTTTTTAGCGTTTTGTTGAAAACCATTTCCGCTAAATCAAGTACAACTATAAATGCAATTCATATATATGTATAAGAATAGGTATATTTAAAAATACGATCCACACTTTGTTGAAAAATTATTTGCTGCCCAATATCGTACACGTTATAAATAATACCCAGTACTTTTCAATTGATATTTTTTCATAAATAAATAATTAAATTCATTCTTCAAGCCATTTTATTCGTTCGTATTACCCGTAATTTAAATCACGCATTTCTTAAAAAGAGCTGTTACTATTTATATAAGGGTTATTTTACCTTTATTTTTTTTAAGGTGTGTGTATGTATCTATTGTCATTCATTGCGAAGTTGTTTTAGATAAATCTTTCAAGCAGACACTATTATATTTGTGGATTTTTAAATTTTGAATGACAGTAAATCGTTCACTCAGTGAAAGAATTGTGTGCCTATATAGGTTTAGGGTAATTCTATTAGTCAAAATTTAAGATATTATAAAACAATTCATTGCGTCGGATATGACTGAAAAATGTTTTCATGTACCAAACTCAGATTTAAATTTCTAATGTGTCAGACGAGGAGAATTATGGTCCTCATATTCCAAAAACAAGATTTCCATTTTATTGAACTATTTTAAGATCAGATCCAACAAGTAAAACGAAACAAAACTGACTTGAAGTCAACATTAGTCAACAATACTCAAAGCTTGACATGTATTGAGCTACATGTATCAAGTAAACAGAATTACTTTTTTGGCATCCTGAATACAGAAAAAGCAGATAATTACACAATGCAGTTTTAAACGAAATGTTTAAAAATGGCAAACAAAAGATGCAATTACATGTAATGACAACAGATAGTACATGGCAAAAAATTGTTTTATACCTGTATAAAGATTAATTCAGATGTGATGTATAAGGTGTTGACTACCCAGCATCCTTAAATTGACAGATCTATCTATAAACAACTTAAAGATTCAAAAATGATTCATAAACATGCTGGTGTTTTTACGTGATTCCATTTTTAAATAGGTGCAATGTTTATTTGTATTAAAGGTCTCTGTAGAGTTCATTCAAATATCCATTAGACCAGGGTTAGTCACTATTTTATTTTCTAAACATGTACAATAGTTGACCCTATTTTACTTCTAATAATCCACAATAAATCATACTCGATGCGTCTTTAAGTCACAGATAACGTTGCACTTGGAAATGTGATATACCAGTCTATCGCTTATTTTTTAATGTGTAGGATTAATTTAGAATATTAACATGTATGTATATTCTTTGTAAGTTTCAGGGTTTTCTGAAGTCGAAAAATATATTCACAAACAAATAAAACAAGTTTACTAAAAATTTTACACAACAACAAATGAAATGGAATTGCGCAAATTCTTTTAAATATGTATAAGAAATTCTCTATATATAGGACTACATTATTTGCTTATTGGGGAATTTAATAATGTGCCTCCTTGAAAGCCTTATATAATCGGAGTGTAAACTGATTTATTAATGAGGAAATCAATAGTTTCAAACAATTATGTATTTTGGTATTCTTAACATTAATTTCAGCAATGTTATACAAAACATGTTTGTATTTCCTTCAAAGTTCTGTGATAATATTATTTTTCTTGAATCATCAGATTCGACGTCATCCATGGAAACACTGACAACACCAAATCCAATATTTGGTCAGAATATATCTATTGGTAAATGTGCTTTATTAAAAACTTTTTTTTGCAAAAAGATTTTTTTTCTCCGTTTCACGATAAAATCATTTTGATTATTGATTTTTTTAGCATAGTTGTGCTTAAAGTTATAAATGCATCATGCCCTATCAGTATTACATGTACCATTGGTAAATACATGTATACATTAATCAAAGGTCTGATTTCAATTTACTTGAAACATGGTACAATTCTTTCATTATTAATAATTAAGATTATTCATACCGGCAATTTGCATTTTTAATAAAAATAAACATAACTAAATAGTAGTTTATGTGAAAACCATTGATATAAGAACAAATCCGCAAACTGATTAGTACAATCCGCTTATGCTAGGTTCCCTCCGTCGTGTAATTTGTTGCGAAAACCACGATTTAACAAAACGTAGCCAATTTTCTGAACGTTTAGGTGTGGACACGATGTGATTCAATTTGATACGTTAACTATTATCACTCTACGTTTAAAACCGCGTTTTTATGATAAAGAATGAAAATCATTATCATTTCCGAATACATGTATGCCCAGAGCTATGCCAACTTCATTTATGTTTACATTTTTTAACCATATATGTTACGGATTTGCTTTAACTAATTAATGAATAACCATATTTTTTTAAAAAACACCAAATTTATCGATTTACCTCTAAACTTCTACAACATTATATCCTATATATGGTCAGAATGTTACCATTTGTAACTAGAGCCGTGTTCTTTGCAAAGCAACGAAGAGGTCTTCCGTTGCAGCTTCGAGTCGAGAAAGGATTGTCAAATAGTCTGATAAAAACCACCCCCTTTTCCTTGCACTTGTCAGTGCCTGACAGGTATTGATTGGAGGTCATCTTTACACGACCATTACTTCTGACCAATAAAAGCTTTAGAAAATCAATAGGAACTCTTTAAAGGAGACAGACAAATTAATTCATGTCCATTTATATGTAACCTCCAGAATAAGTATTGAAGATATGCACCTAAACATTAAACATATAAAGGTATGCCTTTTGTAAGTAGGGGTATATTTAGATTGTATACAAATGTGAAGGTCTTGTAAAGATGACTTGTTGTCGATACCTATCAGACCCTGGCGAGTATTAGAAGGGGGATGATTTTAATCAGAGTAGACTGTCAATATGATAATAGTACGTTCAGAAAATCGAAAACGAGGCTCAATTTCAAAGTATTATTTTTATACCAGGCAAGTTCTCCGTTCAACTTACTTCATGTTTACACCAGGTTAGGATAATTTTTGAAAAAAAAAACATCATATATGTACATGTATATAATTATTCCGAACACAAACACAAAGTGATAAATACGTTTATGTACAACTGATTACACGATACAAACTGGGCCTAGCCTTATATCAAAGTGTAATCAACACAAACTCCACTGCGCTAATGCATGAAACAAACAGTGTTATGTCTGATAAGCATTTCCCTGTACTCATACTTACAGCTCTACTGCTTACTACGGGGATAATTTATGTAAAGGGCAGTGTTAAAAATTAAACAATTGAAACGAACACAAATTGTAAATAAACGATGACGCCTTCTCCCGCCTTAGGGTGCGCTATACGAGAGGTGCTCAGCAGGAGGGACAACTCTCCGTATAACGTTAGGCCATACACCCACTCAGCATCGTTTTTGCTAGGGGGAACATATTTATCCGAAATCTTGACAAGCAAATCTTCAAAGTCCTAATCCGTGGTGGAGGTAGCGGAGGGGAAGCTGTGAGGCAGCTGTATCTTATATTGTTTAATATGCTTTTGTTTTAAATTTGCAAAAATAAATTTTGCTTTCTCCTTAAAGGTGTGTTTGTGTGTGTGTGTGGGGGGGGGGGGGGGGGGGCAGAATCCAATTTTCTAAATGTTAATTAAAGGAAAATTTTGGTTGCGAGGAAGGGGGAGCAATGCTCCCACTGGATCAATTAGAGGTACTGTGAGCAAGATAACAAATGATACCCCCGCTAAGAAAAAATCATAACTCAAGTATTTCTCTACTAGAAAATAATTGATGCTTCTATTTCTTATTGTGACACTGAACTTGCACAAATGACCAAAGCTCAAGTCAGAACATATTTACAGGTCACAAGCAATCTTTGTGTCAAATTTTAGCTTCTGATCATTTCCATTAAGATTATGAAATTTTTCTTCCACTGACCTTGAATTGGCCAAAATGATCTTGGGACAAATCATTACACACCCTCAGGTTATAAGCCATCTTTGCGTGAATTAGAACCTTCAATGTTTTTCCATAAAAGTTACATAGACCAGTCATAAAGTTGTGTCAAATTTTAGCTTCTGATCATTTCCATTAAGATTATGAAATTTTTCTTCCACTGACCTTGAATTGGCCAAAATGATCTTTGGACAAATCATTACACACCCTCAGGTTATAAGCCATCTTTGCGTGAATTAGAACCTTCAATGTTTTTCCATAAAAGTTATATAGACCAGACACGAATTTTCCACTTTTCCTGTCAGTTTCCTTGATCTTGTCCAAATGACCTTGGGTCAAGGTCATGACACACCCTCGGGTCATAATCAATCTTTGTATGAAGTAAGAACTTCCAATGTTTCTGCATAAGAAACTAGGATATGGACAGGACACGAATTTTGCACTTTTCCTGCCAGTGACCTTGCCCAAATGACCTTGCATCAGGTCATTACAGACCGTCAGGTCAAAATCAATATTTGTGTGAAGTAATAACTTCCAATGTGATTCCTATATAAGGTGATTCCTATATACCCCCCAGAATTTGTTTGCGGGGGGGGGGGGGGGGGGTATAAAAATCCTTTATTGCCACTTTAGTGCGGCACAAAGAACGACCTATGTTTTACTATCATTTCTATCAAATCACATATACATATAAAAAGTACAAAATATGAATAACTAACACATAATCCAGAGAACCAATTTTATTTTAGATCTATACTTAAAACTTTTAACTTATAATATTTATTTTATTCTGTTCATAACTATAGAAGTTTAGCGTGTTCAACAGTTTAATTTATTAGCCCCATTCTCAGATTACGATCTCGCACCTTTAATAAGATGACTGACTTCGAGTTAGACTAGATATCTAATTGTTTAACAATTGACCACTGCAGTGAAAGCACCCTTCTAAGTGTTTACTCAATTACATATCAATTGATGATCTGCAGCCATAAATAACCTGGGGCTATATATGTTCTGAGCTGTGTGCGCTGAAGCGACACGAGATTTTTGGTCGCATGTGGGATAGAATAACACAGGCTAATCGAATAAACGAACGGGTGGGAAAATTTTACTCACGATAGGTCACCAAAAATTGATATTCGCCACATTTGGATTCCTTTTCGCCAGTTTTGAAAAAAAAAATCAGCATGAGCACTTAGCAGGGGTGGTCAACACAGCAATGAGTTCGTTTTCACAATGAAACAAACGGCCATGTAGAAGTAGTACAAAAGTGATTATGTGATCGCTAGAATCAAAACAAAACTTCTTTAAAACTCATGTAAGTATTCTTTTAAAAAATCCCCCAATCCCTCAATTCCGGACATTTCTTTTATCGTGCCAGCACCTACCGCATACGTGTAACATTGTAACACGGAACTTTGATTTTAATTTGATTTGATTTTTTTGACTGCCCTGAACGCTCGGAGAATATTTAATTTTTTGAATTCATTTTTACTTTGTACACCCTGCTAAATAATGCATCCAATTTTGATCTCTCTCTCTCTCTCTCTCTCTCTCTTTCTCTCTCTCTCTCTCTCTCTCGCGCGCGCGCAACTCTAAGAAAATTTCCTTTATTTTCTACGAAATCTGTAAAAACTCTCAGCATGAATTAACGGAAATAATCATGGATACATAAATTAATCTTCAGTTGAAACACAAGTCGATTTTACATGGACCGGTCACGCCCGTTAGAGGCCGAGGTTTTTAACCGGTCGGTTTACTTCAGGTGTTCAGGTGTGAAGCCCCCAGGAAAACATGCTCGCTGATGTATATTGTCTATATGCACGGGGTGTTAAAATGCTCTCAACAGAGTTTCTCCGATGATCTAGAAAATTCTTGTATTTTTATAATTATGTACTAGGAAAAACAAATTAAATGTCAATCGTTGAAATGAATATCGGCATGAATAACCGCCAGCGACATGAGCAAAATCTTTCGTTTGTTTGAACAAGTTTTCTACGGGTAAACATGGTATAAACAGGACGAGTAAACGATTGTCAACCATGTATTTTCTATCATCCAATCTGAGGCCTCGACTCAGTTGATTGACAGGGGTACACTGACCAGGTAAATTTGAAGGCGGAGCTTATTTCATCGGTCTTCAAAGGTTTAATCTTTGTGGGATGTTGTGCTGATCCTAAACATTATTTGTACAGTTTATAGAACTTTAAGTCTTACCAAACCAACATTGATCTATGACTGACGATGCTTCTGATTTGGAATAATATATTGTTATTAAATTTCAGAACGATTTCTTAATTTACACCCTATCGTTCTAAGACGAAGAAACTTCTATAACATGAGATTAAAACAGATGAGTTCTTGTGTTTGCGGCTAAAAACCCTTATATGAAGACGCGAATCCTGTGTATTAGATAACCGCTGACCGATCTCCTCGGCCGCGGGCGAGGGATAGGTGAACCAAGGATACTTTAGAAAGCTAGCAGTATCATTAAATGACTTAAATATATTACAATAAGTTATTTTTTTTTACATAAATACCAACCATTGATTTATGTGTGATGTTGCTTCTAACTGGGAATTACATTGCTTTTGTTTATTAACAGCACGATTTCTTAATTAACACTCTATCGTTTAATTCAATTTAAGAAGAATAAACTTTGAGATGTAATCAAAATTAAAAACATTATATGTGTTTGCGGCTAAATAAACCCATATATGAAGACGCGAATCTTGTGTATTTGATAATCGCTGACGGCTGGGTAGTCCAGCCGCGACCGATCTCCTCGGCCGCGGGCGAGGGATAGGTTACGTAATGGTATACACAAACAGCTCAGATCCCAGAAAGATTTCAAATGCATGCAGTATAATAACTAATATGTATAACAAAGAAGTTTTTTAAATCCGTAATTTGTGTCTTACTAAAAACGAATGTTTATATTTTGTGTTTATTGTTTTTATAGGATTTTTCACTCTAAAAACTTAACAAACTTGGCTTATAATCCTCACATAAAAGCATATATACTGTAAAAAAAAACACCTTTTCTAATGAATTAAAGCATCCTGTATAAACAGGTACACTTTCTGTGATATCTTAATGTCAGTTGTACGCTCAAAGACTTTTCGTTAACTTGTCAAATGAAAACAGGTACATGTTAACAAGTAAAGCTTTTTACACTCATATTACGCAATACCCTAACAAAATAACATTGTATCGACATTGATAAGATCCCAATAAACAACTTTTCAAGCGACAGCCATATCGAAATCTAAACCGCTTTTGAGTTATAAAGCAAAACGTTTTAAGGGCTATTGGCCCCTTATGTAAGGGGCCAGCCCTTTTTCAATAGTGTCAAATGAAAGCCCTTGAAATTCTACACAACTTTTATTCTACATGTCTTAACAAAATATTTTTTGTTTAAAAGATACAAAGGAAAATATATGTAAATTTTCGCACTTTTTGGAATCCCGTTTTTTGACCCTCTACCTTTTTCTAAATAAAAAACGAAATCCCAAAACAAAAACCGATTTGCACAACTTCAATGCCTCTATTATTCAAATTCGTTGGATTCCCATTCCCTGCTATTATAGTCTCAGAGCCTTTGTCTGGAAACCAAAGGCCCTAAAAAATTTTCAAAGGGGAATAACTCGTTAACGGAAGAGGAATTTTAAAGTTTATATGTTTTATATAGAGGTTTGTAAAGTCTATTAGCCCTGAAAATTTGACCAAAAACGGTTTAGAAATGAGCAAGATATGAAGCTTCAAAGTTTGCGTCTAGGAAGAAAAAAAAAAGAAAAATAAGAACTAGACATGATCTCGTTGCGAGCAACGAGGAGGTCTTCCGTCCGATTTTTAGAGTGTGAAATTAAACCTTGACTTTAATATTCGACAACAAAACCTGATCTAAAATGGGGCACAGCCTTAATCAAATGGTCAGAGGTTATTTAGTATCAATAGTAAGAGCTGGGGGTGAAAAGTTTGAGACCTCTATTCGCCCCTTATTTAAGGTGCAAGCTCAGGGTCTTTGGATTCTAAACACATCTTGCTCAACAAGTCTTTAGAAATATGTTACTGTTCTTGGCATAAATCGGGAAAAAAAACATTTTAGGGGCCGACCCCTTATCTTCTTATCGGGACCGTTTATTGAAATGTATATGGCTGAATGTTGTTCAGAACATCATTTTAACTATCTTCTTCTCTTTATTGCTTTTCAAAATATTTATCCTTTTTGAGATATAAGCGATAGACGTTTCGGATTTCTTGCCCCTTTAAAACCCCTAATTACGTAACGCATGAGAAAGTTTTTATTATGTATGGTTAAACAACTGTACGATGAACATCTTTGCCTCTATAACATATTAACAAAATATTTCTCAGTAAAGTGCTCTGGAAGCAAGAATTTAGAGCCCTTTTGGCCCCTTAATTGAGGGATCAGCCCCTTTTTCTTGATATCGAATGAAATGTTTATTGATACTTAATACATTTTGTGCAACATGATTTTAAAAATTCGTTACCGTTCTTAAGCTAATTGGGAAAGAACGTTTAAGGGGCCGACCCCTTATCTTCTTATGGGGGCCCTTTAATGAAATTTTAATGGCTGAATATTATTCAAAATATCATTCTAAGCATCTTTTTCTCTATGTTGCTTTTCAAAATATTTGGACTTTTTGAGATATGAGTGATCACAAGTTTTGGACTTCTGGCCCCTTTAAAGCCCTTATTACGTAATGCGTGAGAAAGTTTTTATCATGTATGGTTAAATAACTGTACGATGAACATTTTTGTTTCTATAACATTTACAAAATATTTATCAATAAAGTGCTATGGAAGAAAAACGTAAAAGCCCTTTTGGCCCCTAATTTGAAGGACCAGACCTTTTTTCTTGATTTCAAATGAAAGGTCTTTGGATATTAAACACATTTTATTAAACAAGTGTTTAGAAATTGGTTACCGTTCTTGGGCAATTTAGGAAAGAACGTTTTAGGGGCCAACCCCTTCTCTCCTTATCGGAGCCAGTTAACTAAATTTTGATGGTTGATTATTGTTATAAACATTATTTTAAGCATCGTCTTCTTAATATTCCTTCACAAAATAATTATATTTTTTGAGTTAATAATGATAGAAGTTTTGGACTTCTGGCCCTTTAAAACCCCTAATTACGCAACACATGACAAAATCATTATGTTGGTTAGGAACATTACTGCAAGATAAACATTTTTGCCTCTATAATGTATTACAAAATATTCCTCAGTAGAGTGCTATGGATGAAAGATTTTAGATCCCTCTCAGCCCCTAATTTGGGGGGCCAGCCTTCTTTTCTTGAAACCAAACAATCGCTCTTGTAAATATAAACTTTATTTGCATTACATGTCTTAACAAAATATTTTTAAGAAAAGAGATAAACAAAGAAAACCACGAAAAATCGAGACTTTCTTTATTCTGAAATTTCAGGTCCAGGCGAGCTTTAACGCCTTTTGAACCAGACAAATATGAATGCCTAATGACACATCTACAATCCCTTGTCTATAATCCCTGAAAGTTTGAACTTGCTATCTTTTATTGTTTAGGAGGAGTTTCCAGGACAAGCTGACCCTTTAAAAATCGCTAAAACGTCAAAAACTCTAAAACGGAAGTGACGTCATCAAAATAAAAAAAATGTATTAAGTTTGAATAAACACCTATCGGATCTGAAAGTTTCGTGAAAATTGATTGAGCCATCTCCGAGAAATCGCCTGCACAAAAATGAGTAAGAAAAAAAAACAAGAATAACTAGACGCTTGTTGCGAGCAACAAGAGGTCTTCCGTTTGAGTGCACCATTAAGTCGACTAGAGGGATAGTTGTTCTTTTTTTTCAATACTAAACACGTCATTAAATTCCATTTAACCCTCTATAAGAATTTCAATAGACATATAATTATACCTAAATTAATCTTTAAAAAGTCGCTATTATTGTGATTTTTGATAAAATTATATTGGAAATAAGTAAAATCTATCATTTCAAATATAAAATTATAAACCTTAACACAATTAAGGAAGAAAAAATATTCGGCACTCGGGGACTGAACCCGGGTCGCCTGGGCCAAAGTCCACCACTCTAATGACTGAGCTACGCAGACTCTCGCTTCAGGACTTTGGAGCCCAAAATCTCGAGAATGCGTGGATCGATTTTAAAACAAATTTCATATTCTGAAGTTATTAAAGCGTCTCTATCGAACAATGATATTAAAAAATTTCAAAACAAAAAAGTTGAAAATTGACTGTTTTTTGTTTCCTTCCGGTGCCGACCGGAAGTGACGGCGGACGTTCGGATATGCGAAGAGCACTGCGGCAGGACACTTTCTACCATCCCTCAAATTTGAAAGTTCTATCTCAAATACTTTTGGAGAAAAATTGTGAACAAGCAAAAACATAAAATCTTTAATATCTCGGGACCGGAAGTGACAACCAAAAAAAAGCTCGTGTAATTTTCTTACAAATTTTGTCATGAATAAGATCTAAAAATTTCATTAAAATCTGCTTAAGCGTTTTTGAGAAAACGTGGGAGAAAAAATAATAATAATAATAATAATAATAGAGGAAAAGACACAAAGCAATAACAATAAGGTCTTCCGTTGGAAACGGAAGACCTTAACTAGACAGGATCTCATTGCGAGCAACGAAGAGGTCTTCCTTTCGATTTTTAGAGTGTGAAATAAAACCTTGACTTTAATATTCGACATCAAAACCTGATCTAAAATGGGACACAGCCTTCATTCAGATGGTCAGAGGTTATTTAGAATCAATAGTAAGAGCTGGGGGTCAAAAGTTTGAGACCTCTATTGGCCCCTTATTTAAGGTGCAAGCCCCTTTCAAATTCAGGGTCTTTGGATTCTAAACACATCTTGCTCAACAAGTGTTTAGAAATTTGTTACTGTTCTTGGCATACATGTATATGGAAAAAAAAAACGTTTTAGGGGCCGACCCCTTATCTCCTTATCGGGACCATTTATTGAAATTTATATGGCTGAATGTTGTTCAGAACATCATTCTAACCATCTTCTTCTCTTTATTGCTTTTCAAAATATTTATTCTTTTTGAGATAACAGCGATAGAAGTTTCGGGTTTCTGGCCCCTTTAAAACCCCTAATTACGTAATGCATGAGAAAGTTTTTATTATGTATGGTTAAACAACTGTACGATGAACATTTTTGCCTATATAGCATATTACAAAATATTTCTCAGTAAAGCGCTCTGGAAGCAAGAATTTAGAGCCCTTTTTGCCCCTAAATTGAGGGATCAGCCCTTTTTTCTTGATATCAAATGAAAGGTTTATTGATACTTACTACATTTTGTACAACATGTGTTTAAAAATTCGTTACCGTTCTTGAGCTAATTGGGAAAGAACGTTTAAGGGGCTGACCCCTAATCATCTTATGGGGGCCCTTTAACGAAATTTTAATGGTTGAATATTTTTTAAAACATCATTCTAAGCATCCTCTTCTCTATGTTGCTTTTCAAAATATTTGGACTTTTTGAGATATGAGTGATCACAAGTTTTGGACTTCTGGCCCCTTTAAAGCCCTTATTACGTAATGCGTGAGAAAGTTTTTATCATGTATGGTTAAATAACTGTACGATGAACATTTTTGTTTCTATAACATGTTACAAAATATTTACCAATAAAGTGCTATGGAAGAAAAAGGTTAGAGCCCTTTTGGCCCCTAATTTGAAGGACCAGACCTTTTTTCTTGATTTCAAATGAAAGGTCTTTGGATATTAAACACATTTTGTTAAACAAGTGTTTAGAAATTGGTTACCGTTCTTGGGCAATTTGGGAAAGAACGTTTTAGGGGCCAACCCCTTCTCTCCTTATCGGGGCCAGTTAACTAAATTTTGATGGTTGATTATTGTTATAAACGTTATTTTAAGCATCTTCTTCTTGATATTCCTTTTCAAAATAATTATATTTTTTGAGTTAATATTGATAGAAGTTTTGGACTTCTGGCCCTTTAAAACCCCTAATTACGCAACACATGACAAAATCATTATGTTGATTAGGTACATTACTGCAAGATAAACATTTTTGCTTCTATAATGTATTACAAAATATTCCTCAGTAGAGTGCTATGAATGAAAGACTTTAGATCCCTCTCAGCCCCTAATTTGGGGGGCCAGCCCTTATTTCTTGAAACCAAACAAACGCTCTTGTAAATATAAACTTTATTTGCATTACATGTCTTAACAAAATATTTTTAAGAAAAGAGATAAACAAAGAAAACCACGAAAAATTAAGACTTTTTTTATTCTCAATTTTCAGGTCCAGGCGAGCTTTAACGCCTTTTGAGCCAGACAAAAATGAATGCCTAATGACACATCTACAATCCCTTGTCTATAATCCCTGAAAGTTTGAACTTGCTATCTTTTATGGTTTAGGAGGAGTTTCCAGGACAAGCTGACCCTTTAAAAATCGCTTAAACGTCAAAAACTCTAAAACGGAAGTGACGTCATCAAAATAAAAAAATATGTATTAAGTTTGAATGAACACCTATCAGATCTGAAAGTTTCGTGAAAGTTGATTGAGCCATCTCTGAGAAATCGCCTGCACAAAAATGCATAAAAAAAAAAACAAGAATAACTAGACACAATCTCGTTGCGAGCAACGAGGAGGTCTTCCTTCCAATTTTAAAAGTTGAGATACATGTATGACCTTTATTTTGCTATTTACCAGCTAAATGATTTGTAAAAAGAAAAAAAAAAAGATCTCTTGATTCTGAACAGACTATTTTCTTCTATTTCTTTATCTTTTTTCATTTTTTTTTCTTTTTTCAGCCCCTTTTTTCTTGATATCAACTGAAAGATCTTATTATTTTAAACACATTTTGTTCATTAAGTGTTCAGAAATGTGTTACCGTTCTTGAGATATTTGGGAAAGATTGCTTTAGGGGCCGACCCCTTATCTCCCTGTAGGGTCCATTTGACGAAACTTTGATGGTTAAATTTTATTACGAACACTATTCTAATCATCTTCTCTTATATAATGCTTTTCAAAATATTTCTCCTTTTTAAGATATAAATGATCAAAATATTGAACTTCTAGCCCCTTAAAACCCCTAATTATGTAACATATCCGAAAACTTTTAACATGCGTAGATAAAGAGCTAGAAGATTAACATTTTTGCTTCTATAACACATTACAAAATGTTTCTTATTAAAGAGATATAGATGAAAGATTTTAGACCCTTCTGGGCCCCTAATATGAGGGGTCAGCCCCTTTTGCTTGGTGTCAGTTGAAAGGTCTTGTTTATATAAACTTTTAATGTTCTACATATGTTAACAAAATATTTATGACAAGAAAGATATTCGTGATCAAATCTCAAATTTCCCAAAAAACTGTCAAAAAAGTTAACATCAACATTTTCAGGTTCAGGCGAGCTTCCAGGATAATGACTTCTAGTCAAATCTAAAACAAGCATGCAAATCTACCATAGCCACTCTATCTTGCATATAAATTTCAAGTCTTTAACTATAACGGTTTTTGAGGAGATGCGTGGACAATATCATGTCCCGAAATACATGAAAAAGGGAGATAATTCAGATGCGGAATTGAATTTTCAGACAAAAAGTTGTATGCAATGAGAGGTTCACCTAAGACATCATCCCTGTAAAAATCATTAAAATTGATGGAGAAATGGCTGAGAAATTAAGGGTGTCTACCAAGAAGAAAAATTAAATAATATAGAAGAATGAGAAACAGTAGAAAAACAGTACCGCTGAAGACAGAAGACCTTGATAATAGGGAAAAAGAAACAAAGCAATAACAATAAGGTCTTCCGTTGGAAACGGAAGACCTTAATAATCTTAACCAGCACAATAATAGAAAGGTCTTCCGTTGGAAACGGAAGACCTTAATTATACTTAAATAAAACTGTTTTAATGAATGGAGCTTTTTTCAAACATCAATTATTTCTGTATGTGTTATGGCTGATCAAAATATGAACAATTTTCAAAATCTTTATTCATTAAAAAGAAAGTTGTGTCTGGCAGAACATTTTGACATGTTTGCATTATTCAAACAAAACGAAGTAACCATTATCTGCAATATACTTTTGTAGGAAGCAGAGGAAAAAGATTTATTGTTTTGTTCATGAAGCATTACCAAGTTTCAACAAAGAACGTTTACATAGCATCTGAAAACGGTGTTCAGATGAAAATTACAACTTCACCACGTTTAGTCGCTTCTTTAAAATCCCAAATTGACAGAAATGTTATCATTCCTTCAAGTCAGCACATCATTCTACCACACGAACTGGAACTAATTAGCTTCCAAAAAGAAGTGAAGTCGGTTTTGATCGAAACTTCTGATGATGTTTTTGTTTTGAGTCACACTGATCGTTATGCAACTGCCGGGACCACAACAAACATACCTTTGCATAAACTGGCAACCAAATATGTTGTAATCTCGACAAAGCCAATTCAACATTATACAAGTCAGTTTGCAGTTTGTGCTATTCAAAATAATACAACCGTGACAGTGACTTTCAAAATGAAACAAAACTTGCCTCTAAATATTGAAGGTAACATATATTATAATGGTGATGTATTGCATTTGCGGCTTGAGGGGTTTGAAACATATCAAATTGACCACATTACAGATTTAACAGGAACATTCATTGAATCCTCTGTTCCTATCGCAGCTTTTTCAGGTAATGATTGCAATCAGCTGGAGAATACTGGTGCTTGCGATCATCTCATTGAACAGTTACCACCAACTGACAGTGTAGATAATACCTATATAGTACCCCCGAATTCGAATGACAGAGATACTCTTATTCGTATCACAGCAATAGAAAGCGCAAACATAACCTATGTGATAGATAATGTAATTCATACTCAGTCTTTAAATAAATTTTATTCACTTGACACCAAAATATCTAGCCTTCAGACATGTTTCATTAAATCAGAGACACCTATTTTAGTTACAGCCTTCGGTTTACATTCCAACAGTTCAACGTTAGGCGATCCATCTATGACAATCGTACCAGGACTCAACCAGTACCTTGATTACTATAAAGTAGTCGTACCAGCTGGATGTGATCATAATTATGTGTCTATGATGATACAATATTCTTCAAAAGATTCGTTCCGCATAAATAGCACAATTATTAACACGGGCGATGTAGTCTTCGAAAAAAATATATCGGTTGGTAACGTAACGTACAACGTCAGATCACTACGTGTTAGGGAGGGAGAACTTACGGCTTCTACGGTGAACGGTGAACGCTTCGGTCTGATGTTTTCTGGAGTAACTCATGCGGAAGCATACGGATTTTCTGGTAACTCGATGCTTCTTTAGTATTTATTTTCATCTGCATTATTTCTTTTGACTTTTTTTGCATCACTTGGACCATAGAAGTATTTTTTTCAGCAGTGGACTAGTTTTTACATGATTACGAATATAGTATGCAATCAATACGTTCTGAATTGGTAATTAATGGTTTAAGCAATGTCTACCCGACTTTTTATTTATACTTTTGACTATATTATTCACTAATCTAATCGATATTATATATACTTTTGATTTACTTATTTTTTGTGGGGTTTTGGTTTTGTTTATTTGGGTTATAATAGTTACATAGAATAATTCCGTTTGATAAAAAAGGGCATATGAATGATTTCTTAAAAGGTTTATACTTTCTAGAATAAAATGAACAAACTAATGCTTAAGTTCATCAGTAATGTAAAAACCCTTACCTGTTGTCATTGTTATAATTTATTCTTGACGCATTTGTCGTGTATATCAATATTAAATCGATATTTTATAATATCATTGTTGTTTTCTTGTATTATGTTTTATTGATAACTTCAAAACATGTCATTCAATTTCTGCCAACAAGTTTCATATAATGAAACTAGAGCCAAGCTCGCTGCAAATCAATAAGGAGGTCTTCCGTTACAGGTTCAAGTGAAGGGTGAACATATTTATCCGAAATTTTGACAAGCAAATAAAGGAATAAATTCTCAAATCTCCAAAATCCTAATCCGTGGTGATGGTAGGGATTGTGAAGCTGGTCTAACTTTTATTTTTTTAAAGATATGAATTCGTTTTAAAAATGCCAATATTTTTTTTTTTGCCTTTACCTAAAAAGTGTGTGTGGGGTGGGTTGGGCCAATGCCCCAAACAAAATTTAATTCTCTAAATGTAAATTTCAGGGAAATTTTGGTTGCAGGACACAGTTGGTGGGGGGGGGGGGGGGGGGCAGAGCTCCCACTGGATCAAAAACCGTTTTCGCCTCTTAAGTGCGGCATTACAGGATGAAGCTTAGCCATTCAGTCAGTTGAAAGGTGACTGAATGGTCTGGAAAGGTGACTGAATGGCATAGTTATGTCATTAGATCGCCTTTCAGTTACCTTTCAGTCACCTTTCAATTGACTGAATGGCAGAGATTCATCCTGTGCGCACATGCATGTACGAAGAAATATCTATGTTTTACAATTATATCTATCATATCACATATACATATCCTGGCGTTACCAGTTTTCGATAGTGTAAAACTGTGTCACAAATTAAAGGGGCGTGGTCACGATTTTGTTCAAAATCTAGGTTTCTATTGTTATTGTTTACAATGCTTTAGATTGATTAGGTCTAATTAAGGCTATACCTTCAGGTAGGACATTTGTTCGCCGACTCTATGACGCTTCACACGGCCTAACAAAACTACGTTATCGTCGGAGATCAACAGTCAAAATGAAGAAAGACATTCATACTTGGCTCTTGTTCTCAGATTTCTTTAATGGGGTGACGTCATACCAGAGAGTTGACTGGACAAAAGAGGCGACTGCTGCGGATGAGATATTGCAAATGCTGAAAAATACCGTTTTGGTTGATTGGCCAGTCGCCAGATCATGTGTTCCATTGAACATCTTACAATATTAGAATTACCGTGATGAAATCATTGCCATAGATGGACCTTTTTACAAAGGCCAACGACTCATGGTGCCAATCAGCTTGGAAAGGGAGATGCTCAATAAGTTACATGACGCGCATATGGGCATAGTGAAAACACAGACAAAAGCATGGCCCAAAATGAACCAGGATATTGAAGATTTTATAGGACAATGTGCAGTTTGTAACAAGTACAGGAATTCTAATTGCAAGGAACCCTTGATATCACAGGGGATGCTTTCACATTCATGGTATAAAATCACTGCAGATATGTTCCATTTTAAAGGCTCTAAATACCTCCTGTAGGTTGACTACTTGAAAATCATTTAGTGATTCAAATAGACACATGTCAATGAGGATAGTGCAAATGTACATACAACAAATTAGTCAATACACTTTAAAAGCTTCAAAATATTATAACTAGAACAAATACAAAATTTCCGAGTAAACGTTTCTTGCCAAAATTATTAGATGATGCTACTCCTGGTTGTGATAACAACCAATATTGCTATTGTATGCCGGTCATAGGAGTCATACCTCCTTTTCATTAATCTAGTGGGCCAGAGAAGATAACATAATTCTTTTTTGTCTTGCCTCCCCATACAAGTCATCTCTTACAGCCGATGGATGTTGGGTGTTTTAGGCCGTTTGAGACTCTTTATCAACAGGAAGCCCATAAATTCATGCGTCAAAGTGCCGGTCGGTCTGTGACAAGATACAATGTACATATGATATACTTATAAGCTACCAATTTTGTTTAACCATTAATTATAAAAATATAGTGCCAGAAACTTTGTAGAGAAAAATCTTTTTTTATGAAGGAGTAGATATAATTTAATGATTATTTTTCAAAAGAACATATCAAATTGGTTATATAAGATTGAACGTTTCATTTAATCTTACAAAAATAAATCTACTCAAAACACGTGAAGACGTTTATATTTGTGCACATGGCGCATGAATTATCAAAGTGTATTCATAGCAAATTGAACGTCGCAGATTTCCAATGCAAACATAAGGGGAAATTTACACTGAATGTAAATATAGATTAATACATGATAAACGGAAGACCTTTTTGTTGCTATAGCAACAAGAGTATAGTTTTATATATTATTTTAGAAGACATGTTTTACTTATTTACAAACATTCTTTTTGCATTGTTGATATCTTTGTTTATGAAGATGATTTTTATGTAAAAAAAAAAATTACGCATTTTGTTTTGCATATCATCGGCTTCTTCAAATTCAAGGAAATTTAAATAAAAGTAATCATATTAGCTTGTATCTAAATTCTCTAACTTATTATTATTTTTTTTAAGTTTTAGTGACATCAATGTACAACTTAATATTTCTGCAGGCAATGTTTGGGTACAACATCTTTACTAATGATCAGACAGAGCATTTTATTTATTTTAAATTGTCATCTAGTATAACGCTTAAATATAGGTATTCAACTTTAATGAATTCGTTAGTATTCTAATGTTGAGCAACAATTCATATTACAAATACAAAGATAATTTGGCTGTAGCATTATCAAATAATATTTCGCTGTATAAACATACTGTTTAAAGTTTACGTTCATTTATTTTATTTGGAATGGAATTTAACAAAAAACAAATCTGTTTGAAAATAATAAATAATAAAATGTCGGTTTTTAAGATACACATATTACCTTCATGTGATAATGTACCTAAAATACCCGAACATTTATGTATGCACTGCAATAATCCAACAGACTTCAAACGTTTTCATTTGTAGAAAAAGGTTGAACATGATCACATAATGCAAAAGTAGATTTTTTTGTTCAATTAAACATTTTTTTTTAGTTTTTAATTGGTCAAAAACCATGGGAAAATAACAGTACAAAAGTGTTTATTTTTTATCAGAACAGAGACATAACTTAAGTAATACGTATAAACATCTAATAACTATGTTTCTAAGACATGTAACTGCAAGTACTGTAATTGATTATTAATAATAAAAACAATAGTTCTACTGACACCGATAATAATGTACATTTGTAATATGCTATATTTTTACGACGGCCAACAGATATCGATCAACACACATATGATTGTATATCTAAAAAATGATTTAGCAAGAGATATAATGTTTATCAAAAGCAAAAAGAATGGTACACAGACGTGCGTTCATTTATATTAGTTAAATTACAAATTCAAATGCGATAGAGATTTACACAATAGATTTTTTTTTTAAAAAATCATTCATTTTGCTTAAAGAAACGTTAAAATGAACTAAAAGTGCTTTATAAACGATTTATCTCTTTTTTTTTCATTTTGACTGTCAACTGAATTATAAATGCGAAGCGTTGATGATAAAAAAAAAGAACAAATGTCTATTCTGCTGATTAATGCAGTTAATATGCTGTTTCACAAATCCAAATGTTTATATTTTTTTAGAATATAAATCTATAAAATATTAACTGAATACATGATAATATAATACACACGCGGTCTTTCATATATTTAATCAGATGTTATCCAATTGTTTTGCATTTAATATGGTGTCGGAAGCTTTTTACATTTAAATCTTTAAAATTAAACTGCTAAAGACGAGTGTGCACTGAAGTAACTTTATTTAATTAGTCTATTAGACATAAAAGTACAATAAAATACTTATAAAAAATATGATAAAAACAGAAAAAATATAAAGAAGCAAAGAGTTTCGCAGCACAGTTAAGGCTGTCAATACATTCCTTCAGACAAAAAGTACGGGAAATGTGCATTATGACATCACAGTATATTATAAACCTCGAAAATACTTATTAATTTACTTATTAGCCAAATTAATTTATACTAATCTTTTCATTTAAAACAACAAATGCTATTACTTACAATTTCGATGTCCGTCGTACACACTGAAAAATAAGCGAGAGATCGTTCTCGCTGTACTACAAAATATGACGTCATATGCTTCAAAATGACGCATTAATTTATGTCATTGAAGGCTATAATGCAGTTCTTTAGCGAAGAAAAATAAATGTCATAGAATAACGGAAAATTATAAATGAATATTTTGTTCAACATTATTATTAGTAGAATGCTACCTATATAGTGTTATTTTCAATTTGTTATAATTATACATCGTATAATGAGGCAACATCAGTTTTGTATAAACTATCGTATATCTTAAAGCTGGGTGCCTAAATAAATCATTCAATTGCAAGGGCATACACTTTATCTGATCATGACAAACTTTTACATGTGAATTTGAAATATGCTTTGTAATTTTAAAAACTTCTGAGATCCTTGTAAAATCTTACAAATTAATTATATTTTTAATGAAATTAACACAGTGACCTTCAAAATTATTCAACATATGCATTATAAATTATGGTTCCTATGACAAATAATCTTATCCTAAAAAATTCGCAACATTTTTCAAAATCTACGATATAACATCAAGTTATTTTATTGTTCAGCTGTGAATTTTGACATGATTATGCCGTTGCAATATTGAAATTTTTAAATGACCTCAAAACCAAAAATACATTTGCTTGTACCATGCGACTGCCATATCACGTGACCACTATGAACATAAAATATTGTATTGTTATATATATATATATATATATATATATATATATATATATATACATATATTTCAGAAATATATTCCATTTGAGCGACTGTTATTGATTTTAAAAAGGACATGCCCGTTGAACTATAGTATACGTATTTTCATCACAAAAATTTACCGATGTTTTTATTGGCCGCCTTAACTGTACTGCGTTCCAGAGAATCCGTAAGTTTCGTAATAAGTTACTCCGGCAAACATCAATCCGAAACGTTCTCGGTTTAATGCAGATGCCGTGACTTCTCCCTCTACAACACGAATAAATCTCACATTGTATATCACATTACTAGCCGACACGTTTTTTTTCTCAAATACAATATCGCTTGTGTTAATGGGCATGCAGTTTAGACGGAATGAGTCTTGAGATCCAAATTTTACCATAATAGAAACGTAGATACGGTCATAACCAGATGGTACAACGATTTTATAGTAATCAAGATACTGGTTGATTCCAGGTATGATTGTCATAGATGGAACACCCATCGAGGAGTTTTTCGAACCTAATCCGAACGCTGTAACTGACACATGCGATTCTGAATCAATAACGCAAAGCTGGCTGCTTGTTATTCGGGTGTCGAGATAATCAAATTTGTTCAAAGTCAGAGTTTGAACAACACTATCGATCATAAAAGTTAAACTTGAGTTTCTGATCGCTGTTATACGGAAAAGCGTGTCCCTTTCATCCGAATTTGGGGGTACTATGCATGTTTTGTCTTCACTGTCAATTGGTGGTAATTTTTCAATAAGATGATTCTCCCAAATTCTCCAGTTTATTGCTATTATTTCCCAAAAAGACTGCGATTTCAGCCGATGACTCTGTAAATGTTCCTGTTAAATCTGCAATGTGCTCAATATGGTAAGTTTCAAACCGATTGAGAGAAAGCTTAATCACGTCACCGTTGTAAAATGTCTTTCTATCAATGCGCAAAGGCAGATTTTGTTTCATCCTGAAGGTTATCGAGATTTTTGTATTGTCCTTAATGGCAGATAACGCAAGCTGACTGGTCGAATAGGGTATCGGCATTGTTGTTATTACTATATACTTGGTTGACAGTTTATGCAGAGGTATATGTGTAGTGCTACCGACCGAACTATAACCGGCATCGTGACTAATGACGAAAATATCAGTGGAAGTTTCAATCAAAATCGATTTATATTCTATACGAAAGCTTTGAAGTTAAATTTTAATGTTCGCTGCTGATCATAAATTCATAAACGGAACGTGCAGATTTAAAAAAAAAAAATCAGTTTTGGGTTTTTTTTTCGATCTAGTGCATGTACATGTATATTTCATTAATTCAAATTATTTTAGGAATGTACATGTATCAATTGCATGTTAGCTTGAAAGTGGAAGAAAAAAACAGTCAAATTTTAAAATTGCCTTTGTTATATTAAGATGCAAAATCAAAGGTATTTTTTTTTAAATTTCCAACCATAGGAAATAGGAAAGGATTTTCAAGCACGTAGCATTGTTTTCAAAAGTGTGTGGGGGCAGCTTCATCCAAAACATGTTGAGAAGCAATTACAAAAAGGTGAATTATCAAAATCATGAAAGAAAATCCTGATGATAACTTCATTCAATTCAATTAAAATTCTTTATTTTCAGTTTCATATACTGCATGCTCCGACAAAAGTGGAGGGGGGGGGGTGGGCAAATCAATGATATTTCCATATTTATAAGTAAAGTTAAGAAAAGTGTCGCTGCAAAAAAGTAGGGGGAGGCAGCCCCCCCCCCCCCCCCCCCGATGTTACGTGCCTGTGATGTGTACACACGGTGTGCTCTGGCGTATTCTCAGGATACCAATTTGGACTCGTCCACTAATCGACGCACAAAAAACTATGAATGAGACATATTATGGCATTCTTTACCATTCACGCAACGGCTGAGATCCCGATCCGATGGTTTGAATGAACTCATCCATTGACATAGATCCATGGGGAGAGTGCCAAATGAATTTTTTTTAACATTTGTTTTGTAACAACTACATTCTAATATATTATAGTTTGGATCGAAGGGTTTGGAAGAAATATATCGAATTAACATACGCACTTGACTAGTAATTGCTTAATTCACACTTACTTATACACGCGAGTTATGTACCCTTTTCAAGATGAATGTGATCGCTTAATTGATCGAAAATTGGGTCAAACCCCGCTTCGGCGATTTAGTTCCTCCAGTAAATATTCCAGGTTTATGAATATATATTTGTTTTAATCCAAACTGATGATTCTTTTTAATTATGATAATCAAACACCAAATACATGTATTACTTACATTGTACCGTAATATACAATATGTAACAACTTGTTGCGATGACACCCCCCCCCCCCTTTCCACCGTTCAAATATGGCTAATCTGTTTTTTAATCAGGATTACACACGTGCATGGTAAACAACCCTTTTACTTGAAAACTCTTGCTCACTGTTGCTTACTACATCCCATATAACATGTTCATCAATTGTGAATGTAAATGCTGACACATTAAACATGCATCGGTTAATCTTTTTTTTATGAAAGAAAATTGATATTGCTGGCTCCCATTGTCTAAACTGTTTCGGAAAAGGCAACTTTCAAACCTAAGATATACCTGACTTCATAACGTCAGGCAACAAAACGGATATGGATTAGGCCTGACGGCCAAATATAGTCGTCATGAACCAGTAAATATCAAGTAATATAAGTAAACTGGTTCGCGTCGAGAAAGATTCGTGAGATATAACTTCTTGCATACCTTACGAAAAAACCATTAAAAAAAAACACTATTCATAGCAAAACGGAGGTGTGTTCATCCGATGTTTGCTCAGCTTATTCTAAAAAGTTAATTTCTGAGTAATATCTTCTTCCATCCTTTTATATGACTGGGAGACGGACAGTAACGTATGCTATATGTCATTGGTTGCAGGGGAAAATGGCTCAACTTCAAAGCCTTAATTTAAAGATATGGCAAAAGGTAACTATCTTAACTTTTGAAAGTTAGTTTTTTTTCTACACATTTTCCAGAATGTGAAAAAAAATCAAACTTAGAATAAAATCGATTTGCTAAGCTATTGTTTTTTTCGCTCTTTATTCTCTTCACTTGCACGCTTTTATTAACTCTGGGTGTTATGCTACGAAAATACTTGTATTAAAGTGATTTTTCCACTTATGTGTATCAATTGTTGACGATTGTGATAAATTAATGTTTATTTTTTATTTCACTCATATTCAATTTTTAATCGCTACCTTTTGCAATGTAGTAAACAACTGCAGGAGATAATTTTGATATTCAAAATATAAATGTATCCAGCCTAGACAAAACTTGGTGTATTCCTTTTAGACGTGTTGGTCTAACGATTGTATAATTTGTATAATTTGCGTAATGTGTCAACGACAGTTGCATATATACCCGTTTATTCATAAACAGCGATAACAAAACACTTTTGTTCTATCGTAATTTCAGTGGCACAGTTATCAAAGCTTTAATAAAAAAAAACAAAAAAAAAAAAAACAAACAAACAAACTATATTGCATCGTGCAAGGCAACACTTACACTTACCTTACACTTTGCATTGCATCATCAATAATTTTTGTTAAATTTGGCCAAGTGGTTCAATAAAAAGAGGTCAAAAATGTAAAATAAAAAAATCACAAGATAGATGGATGGATAAACGGTCGAAATGGCGGACAGACAGACGATAGACAACAGGTGGTTAGAAAAGATCACTTGATTTTCGTTTCATGTAAGTTAAAAAGTGGGCAAGCTCACACTTCCCAACCTTTAACATTAACTGACAATGCAACACATAATGAATGGCTGGTACATGTCAGCACATTAAATACTGCACACATAATAAATATAATAACGCAGAATGAGTCCCTTAAAACCATCACATCAAAATTGCTTGAATATATGCAATTCTATACATTTTTCTTTAACACCAAAAATTTCTAAGTTGCTACGTGAGGTATAAATAAACTATATGAAGAAATAGAACAGCTATGATTGTGTGAGATTGTATAATTTAATATATATATTCTCTTGACAAGCCTATTGACCATATACACAATTTCAACAACATACGATAAAAAATAAAAATCACACAAAAGACATCTTTTCTATACATACGGATCTAGGTTTACAAGATAGTTCAATTAGAGAGAACTTTATATATGAAGCACGATAAAACATCATTGAAATGGTGACTACCTCAAAGGCCCCTGTTTTAACAGAATACATTAAAAAATAACGTTATAAAGGATTTTACTTTGACCTTAACCTCTGACCACTTTGAATAACATTGCACATCCCTTAATCAATCAAGTATTCTATGGACAAAGAATACAATTTGATTCAAGCTCACCTCACATCACCTCACATACTGGCAGTCTTTTGTTCTAATATGAGCTGTATTGGGCCTCTGAGAGAGAGAGAGAGAGAGAGAGAGAGAGAGAGAGAGAGAGAGAGAGAGAGAGAGAGAGAGAGAGGGGGGGTCTAGACAAGGATTTTTCCAATTAGGTCTGCTAAGCAATCAAGGTTGACCTAGAAACTAGATTCAAGGTCACTGTACACGCTTTACCTGGAGACACTGTCTGTGAAGTATGCACCAGATGATATGGGCCAAAGTGGGAGAAAATATGCCCCGTATAAATGATGTCTTTAAAAACAACACCATGTTTTTAATTCCGTGAGAATATATGACGTTATTAACGAATTGCAAACCCACTCCTAAAAATAAATATTAATAAGTACGATACACAATTGAAATTGCAGGCTTGCGTGCTTGTTTGAAAGTAATTCGTCTTGATAGATTTATTGGTTGCTAAAAAGATAAAAAGACCGATTGGAATCGATTAGTGAAAGTAATCAAAATAAATTCCCGGGTCACTTGATTAAATGACTGTTTATAATCCCGTGTACTGATATGCATTTTAAAAGCAATCAGCATCGATAACATAAACAGGAAGTATAAAATGAAACATGGAGCTTTATTATCTATTGTGCTCAACCTTGTAGGCAGTATTTTCAACTCTTCAAACATAGATAAAGAACGATTAAAAATGATTCTAGAAACTGTAAATATAAAATGAAATGATGATTTATAATTAGAACAAATTGCTAAACAAGAGGCATAATTTTTATTAAACATTTAACATTAGGTTCATTGATACTTAAAATTATATGAGATTTGTAGTCAATAGTCATAAGTGTGTTTTTATTTATTTCATTCAGTTCGCACCTATACTATAATCCTAAAAGAAAACTAAAACCTATCAGGTTGAAATTATGTTATTTATTATCATATTCTTAATCATATAAACAATATGTTTGTGCATCTTTTTTTGTAGAACAAAATATTTTAAAACGGATGATTTCAATTATACTCTTGTGTTGTAGTCATCATGGTTTAACTATTGCTCGATATTGGCACAAACAATAATTGCTGTTAAATCTTTATAACTCCAGATATTTGAATTTGTTCCTTCAGTTAATAAAAATATGGAATTTTGTCCTACTAATCTGCTGTATCATGCTCCTAATGGGACATTATTATAAGTCACTTATATGCAAAATGTGTTTGATATTTATGTATCACATGTAAAAGCACATAGATATGTAGACTGATGTAGATATCATATTTTATGTTATGATAATTACTGAGGCAGCAACAGGTTGAACAATTGCATTTTCATCTAAAATATCTGACAACTTTTGGATAGATATATCGTTTTAGATATATTTTGCTTAACAAATATGTTGTTTTAGCATTTTTTTTAAAATCTACAATATCGCTAAATATAATCTCTGAACAAAAGCTGCTGATAACAAATGAAATGAATGAGACACAAAATTTTAAACGGTCGAAAAAATTTGAAATAAAAAGTGAAATCCTTTGTGGGATTAGTTTTTTTTAAACCAATGACTACACTTTCTAACCCAGGAAGCTTCAAAACTTACTATATCAATTAAATAATGCGTTGATTTAACTGGCTGCTAAAAATATATTGCTTGGTACATTTTAGATAAAAAGAAACACTTCCTGCTGTGGCAAATATAAAAGGATTTTGTTCTTGTTTAATCGTATACATCGAAATATGTTTCATTTTTTCTCTGATATATGGAATAATCTGCAGGCTTGTAGTGTTTGCATGTTTTAAATTTACAAAGATTACTATAAAAACAATGGGACTTGGATCGAATTTCAAAACTAAAGCCGTAAGTACATTATATTTTTATTTAAGTCCATGCTCTTCCACTTTTGTCTTTATTTTGCATCATCATTATGTTATGAAGGTTGCGTTTACATGAGTTAACGTTTACGTACTAGATAGTTGTCAAAAGAAATTGTAATCAATTATTTTTTAAGGACAGCCAGTTCTTGTATAACCTTCCGATGAAAAAGACCTCAACAACAAATAACTTCAAGGTATATAAAATCATTGTCTGAATGCTAAATAAGATTGTTTTTTGATTTAATGAATTGGCTATGATTTCAGATGACGGCATCCCAAGGGGTGTCCCCTCTTACCTCAAAAGCAGATATAAAGTTTTTCCTTTGTTGCATATCAACTAATTTTGAAAAATTAAAAAAAATATTCAAGCATTGGGAAAACATCTTTTGTAAAGAAAAAAAAAACTCGTGAAAAAACAAATGCTCGTATAAACTTTCTTGAAATAGAAGGAATCTGTCACAATAGCTGTCGATGCACATCACATCTAATTAATGACAACATAGATTACCTTTGTTATTTGTCTGATAAATATTTACAATTAATGTTTGTAATTTAAAGTAAAAGTTGAAATTGAAGTTAAAAGTTAAAGAAAAAATTATTCAAACCATAACACTGCTTAGGTAAAGTATTCCGTTATTTTTGCAACTATTATATCTACCATACTGTAACAATAAATACAAATGCAGATTCCTAATTAAAGGCGAGTTATAGTATCCGTGTAAAATTGCAAAAATCTCGTCCATATCATTCTCACAATTTATTGCGAACTTTATATAATTATATAATAGTTAAATGTATGGTGTCTGCGATTTTACAATTTAACGATTTGGTGAAAAGATAAAGAATTGCAGAATTATGTATTTTCGTAAAAGAATAAATCTCCTTTTTTTATATGTTTTTGACTTAATAAAATAGTCCGATAATGTATTAAATCCATCCTAAGTAACAAATTTGTTGTAAAACAGTTTACTGCCATGGTGGTGTTTGACTTTAATTTAACATGTTGTTAATAATTTTGTGTACATACTGTAATGTTACTGTACAGGATTGTTTAACTATCCAAACAATATAAGCTTCTGGGTTTTGTTTTTATTATAGTATATCATTAAACCTGATACAGTTATTATTCCGGAAATCGAAGACTCAAATAAGAAGAAATGGCTGATTGGCCTATTGCTTGGTTTCTTGCTCGTTTCTGCAGCTACCCTTGTTATGGCGTTTCTTTTTCAAAAGAGAGATAATGGTTTGTATATCAAGCATATGATTCCGTTCTATTTGACAGCATCTTATATACAGTGTCTTTGTTGTAGAACTACAAATCAAATTGTTTTGATATTTTTTATGATAAGTTTATCGTTTGCACGAAGCCGAAATTTGGCGTGTTCAACAGCATGGCGTGGTTATCCTGTACGCCAGGTTGTTGTAACGCACATTGATTTTTTTTTCTAAATAACGAATTCAAAGTGGGATAGTTTTGAGACCAATTTAATACCTTTTTAGGGGAGTTATGAATGAACATCATAAATTTCCCAAGAAACCCTTGGCGGAATTTGAAAAACAAAATATGACAAAAGAGAAATTCTTACCATCTTTCTTAAATCATGAGAGTATGACAAAATGTTTATATCTATTTGTATTCAATGATAAGATCAAACGCCATTGGTAAAATGCATAAAATGCAGCGGGCAACCAAAGATACAGTTCAGTTTTCCCTTAATAAGCATATACAATCAATTAAAAAAAAAAAAAAAGCCAAAACAAAAACAAAGCAAAACAAAAAAAAAATCTTTTAGCAAGTGTTATTTAAAGTTATAGTTTAATAACAGTTCTATAATTTCTTGTATTTTATGAAATAAGAAACTCATCTAAAATATTGCAAATTTCCGAAAAGTTGATATATATTCCAAGATTTGCCAAACCATAACAACAATGTATAAAATGAAGATCTTGAAACAGAAATACATAGTTTCAATCTCTAAATGGCGAAGAAGACCTCGGAAGTTGTTAGAACTTGTGTCCGAACCATTGATATGTATATACACACAATAAAATTTGTTCAAATCAATCCATTTTTGAAATGAGTCATTACCCTGAATTAGGTAAATCCCCAAGGTACTGACTAATTGCAGATTTAAGAGCTATTCTGGACATGTATCGACGACCAGATACGAATTTGTTTTTTATAGTTTTGGATAAAGGAAAAAAAACCCTGTGTATAATGGGTTTAACAAGACAAAAACCTTCTCCGACTTCAACAATTGCTTTACAAGCTCAAATGTATGGGATGGAGCATTATCATAAAGTAGACTAATATGCCTAAATCCTGACACAGTGCATCGTTTATGATAATATTTAAGTACTAGTATAACATTTCAATATTACATGTACCGACCTGTAACAATTTTGTTTTTCGGCACCGTAATATGTACGGCTAAACCATCAGTTGAGAAGGATATGTACTGAATAAACTTCTGTGTGTGTTTATAGTCATTTTGGCAACTAAACTGTTAAATAAAACGAGTAAACTTAAGAGAAATTATCGTGTTATTAATAATTCTTGTATGTCCTTGGCTTTAGCACAGGATGAAACTCTGCCATTCAGTCAACTACATGTTAACTGAAAGGTCTGGAAAGGAGACTGAACGGCAGAACTATGCCATTCAGTTACATTTTTGTTACCTTTCAGTCAGATTTCAGTGGACTGAATGACAGAGATTCATCTTGTATAGTATAAAACAATGGTCTACTATTTTTAAAAGTCCTAATAAGACAGAACCCTGTTAATTGTGTTTTCATTGCGCGATAATATCGGTAATATCTAATTGAAAACCTTTGTTATCCTGCTGGATTAAAAAACCAATTAGAATAAATCTTAAGACATATAAAAGACATAAGAAGAAGATTGTAATATTGATGCTATTCGTTATTTATGTATCTTTATTAAAGATAACAATGAACAATCTCTGATTTGGATCATGAAAAAAAGTCATCGATTTTATGAAAATCAAATAGTTCATTTTATCTCTTTAAAGAATAAATTAGAGTAAACTATAACATTAAATAGTTAAAACAAAAATACATGCAATCATAATTTGGAATTTTCTTGTTTTCTTCACACTATCTTCATGAAACATTGTAAAAGGAAAGTCACATTTTATCACTATTTCTTTGATTATATACAAAATATTTTTTTTTTAAACTTATCATCATACGGTGCTTCCTTAGGCCCGGAAAGTTTAAAGGGTGGTATATTTTATTTAAACAACATTGATGTACAAATTTTGTTTTTAGTATGACAATATCTCAATGATTAGTTTATACCTGTACACTACAAATGACAATTACTTGTGATAGTCACACCCATATTCAAAGCAAAACTGATAATTCTTTATTATAATATAAAGATACTTTTAAATCTTTTCCAGTCAGTAAATGTATTTATGCGTAAAACGTATGACTTGGACAGTTTTCTGTTACTAAGATACGTTTTTCATGTGTTTCCATATTAAGATTTGATTGACTTATCTATATAAAGAGGAGTTCGAATATCAGGTTTTGTGATTCGTATTTCAAATTCCGAATCTCGAATTAGCCTTCTTAACTTTCGTACATGCATTTAAATAGTCTGAATATTATTTCATTTGTTTATCAGCACCAGTTACAACTGTTGACTTTGGGATACCGACGACAGAGTATCTTACATCCGGCCAAAAAATTACCACTGGTAAATAGTCATTGATATACACTTTTTGTTTCAAATTAATATAATGAATATCAGAAGATTAGTACATCTGAAAAACACATTCCTCATACATATGATACGTTGATAATATTGTTTTTTAAATGTCACATCCACTTACTAAGTTCTTTCTTTCCAAAACTGTAGGCATGTGTGAAGTTTACATGTAAGATATTTTTCAGCATTTGCTGCATAAAAATAATTTTTACTAAATTATGGCTGTTTTATTTTTGAGGGAACAAAGTAACGGGACTCATTATTATATTATTCTCTAATGTTATATTTGTTTCAACAATCAATGCTTGTTACCTCCGTAAAATGTCAATTTTTGACATAAAAGAAGTAAATTGATGGAGAAACATATATTAAGTATCAATTAAAACCACTTAAAATTATAAAAATGCATTTTAAAATTTATTATCAGCCCTCATGAGACACTATCAAACCTTTTCATGCTTAAAAATTCCCCAACTATAAAATCTATAAATAAAACGATACATCCGTTGCTATGAGAACGAAGCCAAGAAATAGAAAACAAAATGAAATTTGAAAAGCAAATATGATAGGCTGTCATTCTTTAGATTTTATATCTTTATCGTTTAGTTTTATTTGTACGTATTAATTACTTCCTAAATGTTTGTGACATACCATGAAAGAAATTGACGTACAAACCAAAGGATTTTAGCTATGGAAATATGTGTACCATTGACATTCATGCAGATATTCTTACTTCTTAAATACTCCATAACAATGAATATCTTTTTAAGCTAACTTCAGTAAAATTGATTTTTTATCCGTACATTACATATAAAATTTTAATATTTTATGTACGGATAGGACTTATTCAAAACTGTCTCAAAACTTAGCAAGTTATTATACAGCTTGTAAAACATTTTTAGACACATTTTAATTATGATAGAGGCACATTAAATATTTATTTTTTCAGAATAGTGTATTAAGAGATCATAACTTACTCTTTGTCACCATGACAACGAGAATGCATTGCAAGAATTGTAGGATGGTATACTTTTTAGCTCACTAAAGTCAAGCAAGCTGTAAAAAGAAACACGATGACAATGCGTGGCTACCGAATTTTGATTTTTAAATAAAGTTTTACTGAACTGTTCTAAATAATATATCATTTGTTTTCATCGTCAGATCCAACTGTGGACTTACAGATATCAACGATAGAGAATCTAACATCCGGTCAAAGTATAACCACTGGTTAATAATCATAGCTTAACACTTTTATTAATTTATCGGATAAATGCATGTAAAAGTAAAGTTTAAATTTTTTATGTTAATACTTATTTAAAAATGTTTAGAGTTTTGATGAGTCTTCAAGCAGTTTTTAGAGTAAGAAGTTTTTGTTCAAAATTCGAATGTTTCGTATTTTTTTTTTTCGATCAATGATCGATCGAATAATATTTTGCATAGGATATTTAAAAAAAGAACTTTTTAATACATTATGTGTTATCTTTTAAGAAGCAGAAAAACAACAGTTTTTACTATTTATCTGTTTTTTGCAAAAAAAATAATTCTGTCAAAAACAAATGTTAATGTTACCTTTTGAATCCCTAATATCGAAAAAATCTTTTGAGCTTTTGTATTTAAATGTTCAAAAAAATATTTTTATGTTTATTAGCGCCAGATCCAACTGATGACTCAGATATATCAACGACAGAGTATCAATCATCTGGTTATAATACTACCACTGGTAAATCGTTATTACTAATAAATGTTTCATCCATGTCTCGTTATTGAAATGATAAATGCATGTACAAGTAACGTTTACGTTATCTATATCAATGTATTATCAATATCTATCAAAGCATGAATTCAATAGCTACTCAATTTATACGAATATATAATGGTTTAGAATAATTTACGCTTTATAAACCGCGAATCTAGTTTATAAAGCATGTTTTTTTCTGGAACAGAGGAAAGTACATTATTGTATCGATCATGCATTGCATAATTGTTTCAACAATTAATGTTTTCTTTGTTCACAAGCGCCTGATTCAACTGTTGATTTAGAAATATCCACGACAGAGTATACAACATCTGGTCAAAATATTCAAACTGGTAAATATTCATTACTACTCACTTAATTATTCATGTTTTGTTATTAAAACGATAATTGCATGAAGAAGTAACGTTTAAATTGTTGATGTTAATATACATTAAAATGTTAAGACTTTTGGTAAACCTTCCAACATTTTCTTTCAGTAAGAACTGTTTGTTCTAAGCAGTCGATCAATGTATATTTGATGAATAAACTGTGCCATTCACTTAAATTCATGTACCTTGAAATGTCTTTATGTTGTTGTTCAGTCATTTTCAGAATGTCTGGATGGCAGAACTTTATTATATAAAAACTTTCATTGGTTGTTTTGTTTTCAAATGATTCTAAAAACCAAACACAATACATATTCTTTGCTGAATTATTATGGTTCGTACTTCTCCGATATTTAAATGTCACACATAATGCCACAGGGATATCATTGTTTATAAATTTCACAATTATTGAGGGTCTTTTAAACAAGAAATGGCATTTTTAGAAGTCTAAATATGAAAAATATTTATTCTACATGGGATATTATTTTCCGACAAAAATTACTTTATTTTTATTGTTGTTTCTTTTTCTTTTTCAACCAAAGGAACACACTTTATTGTATTTATCATGAAGCCAATAAATGTTTCAGAAATTAATGTTTTATTTGTTCATAAGCACCAGATCCAACTTTTGACTTAGGAATATCCACAACAGATACACCATCTGGTCAAAATATTACTTCTGGTAAATAATCACTGCTAATCACTTAATTAGCCATGCCTTGTTATTAAAATGATATTTTCTTGCAAGAGTAAAGTTTATGGGGAGACAGGACGATATTCACGCCACTTCTCTTGATCACATGCCAGCTTTTATAGAATATATAGTATAAGGCAATAAACATTGTGGAGAATAAGTTGTTTTAATCGTTTATATAATCTATAGTTGTGTAAAGAAGACATCTCCATTTTATATGTGTCCCCCACGGCCAGAACCTAATTTTTCAGGGTTTTTTTTTAGTTGGCTGACATATTCTGATCAGTTGTATTATGTGAAATATCCTAATTAAAAGTATGTAAGTTGGCAGAAATTTAACGTTTCTGATTTTAGAAATGTAGATGTACAAAATCGTAAGTGGTTAATATAATCATATGTATATTCTAAATATTATTATGTTCATGCTAAAAAATAAATCCGAAGAATGAATTACTTTTTTGATGTTTCAAAATAAAAATTGTCACAAAAATATCATAATTCCAGAAATAGGGGTAGGGGTGATTTCTTTCTTAGTATTTTCCTTATAAAGCACATCCTTAGGTTGATATATGATTTTTTTAACGAAATTTCATTCAGTATTTTTTATATACATTCACACTCTGTTTTAATTTAGAATCAAAAACTTCACAATCTTAAGTGTTTATTTTATCAATATTTTTGTTAAAGTATGATATTGCTATGTAAAAAAAGCCAATGTTATAATAGATTTTACATTAGTTCTGTTCTTTAAATAATTGAATATAATTTGCAAATAATTTCCATCAAAATAATTAATAATTTCAGAAATTTGAAATTGTCAACAAAATGCATAATGCCAGAAAAGGCGGATAATTCATATCAAAATATATCCCTTGCAAGGCAAGAAAGTGATGGCAAAAATAATATATGTTGTAGATGACATCGTAATGTTTCTGTGTTTAAAACAAGTAAAAAGTTATTGACAAAACATTTTACACTGCAATGTCCTGTTGCCCCTGAAATTAGTAATGTTAATATTTATCAAAAATGTGAAGACTTTTGGTGGGCCTTCAGACATTTTTTTTTCTAGTAAGAACTGGTTGTTCTAAGCAGTCAATTTATGTATGATGAATTATCTCTGCCATTCAGTTAACTTAATGGGACATGGTGAAGCACAAATCTATGATTTACAAAATACCGAATTTTCACGCGATTTCCACATATTACATGAAATGATGAAATTTTAAAAAAATGCGGTGTTCAAAAGTAAATTAACTCAATTAAAGACAAACAGAATTAAACGATGGTTCGTACTTCGACAATATTTAAATGTCACACATATCATTGTTATAAAGCGACTGATCGTTATTGCGGTTACCGTCATCCAACATGGCGATGACACAAAAAGTCACAAAATTATCAGGTTGATAACTTGCTTATTATGAATATTTTTGTCGCTTTCTAGTAATCTACGGGTTTTTTTATGCACAATAAGTAAAATATGAAGCGATAACATGTTCTAGCATGTTACATACATTAAATGTCGGCGGTATTTTAAAACTTCACGATGTCAGTTACGAACAAGAAGTTAAGAAATGATGTCGGTTACCTAAGAAACTAATGTCAGTACCTCCATTGAATTAAATGAATAAATAAATCAATTGGAAGTTTAATAAAGAAATACTTGCCTAAGTAAAACCAGTTTTAAAAGTACAATTATTTTTTCAACTAAAAATTTTAAAGTGGACTTTAATTTCCTGTGTAGAAATAAGACTGCACTGTAACACTCCTGTGTTACACAATAGAAAATATTTATCTGTAATGATCATGTTATACATTTGTTGAGGCATTAGCGTACATCCTTTTTCATAAACAATCAGTAGTTTCCGTCATCAAATTCTATAGTAACTGACATCGTTACTTCAGTAACGATCAGTCGCCTTAATACAAGTGAATATGCCACACGAATAACATTGTTTTTTAATTTTCACAATTATTCAGGGTCTTTTAAACAACACTTTTGGCGTTATAGAGGTCTACATATATTTATTTTCGACATGGAATATTATTTCCCGTAAAAATGCTTTAGTTTATGTCTTTTATGGAGAGAGAGAGAGAGAGAGAGAGAGAGAGAGAGAGAGAGAGAGAGAGAGAGAGAGAAATAACAATACATTATTTTGTATTTATCATATGATATTTAATTGTTTTAACAATTGCTGTTTTATGTGTTCATTAACACTAGATCAAACTGTTGACAGAGGTGTATCCACGACAGAGTATACAACATTTCTTCAAAATATTACCACCGGTAAATATGTTTTGCTAAACACTTTTTCAAACCATGTGTTTATATAGAATATGTATTAAATGATTAATGCGCATTATAGTAACGATTAAATTCTTTAGTTTGAAATTCATAAAAAACTATAAGCGTTGTTGAAGGACGTTTAAGCATTTTGAGGTAATGATTACTTATAAGAGTAGTATTTAAATGCATTTAAAGGAATAAACAGTCGTATTCAATTTTTGTTTAACATAACATTGAAATATAATATAATATGATATGATATGATATGATATGATATGATATGATATGATATGATATAATATAATATAATATAATATAATAGAGAGAGAGAGAGAGAGAGAGAGAGAGAGAGAGAGAGAGAGAGAGAGGTTCTTTCGATGCAAGAACAAATCTTGGCGTTTCAGGTCTGGGCAAATGCGAAATATTCTTTAGTCATAAGATTATGTTTTTGGTGGAAAAAAATCATTCATTACGTTAAGGATAGAAAAAAACCCTGATTTATTGGATTATTCACGAAGAGTATTCCTAGTTTCAACAATTGATTTGTATGATACTTCAGAAAACGGCGTTTTCAAATCTCATTGGGCTTTTTTTTATTTCCCTCTCCTAAATAATAGTTCATTTGTTTATTATCATCAGATCCAACTGTGGACTTACAGATACCTACAAAAGCGTATCCAATATCTGGGCAAAATAATACCATTGGTAAATATACATTGCTTCCCGTCTTATATTTTTCCATTTCTGATAATCAGTTAGATAAAAAATTAAATAATTAATGTATGTAAGAGAAACCTTTAACATCGTTTCTTATTTTAAAACAAAATCAGTTTAGACTTTTGATGGATGTTCAATAGTTTTAAAAGCAAGAATTTCTTGTCTTAAGCAATAATTTTACGGTGTCTTTTAGAAATAAAAGGTTATAATGTTTGTTTCTTTAACCCTCGATCTCATAAATTTAGAACTTTTTCGAAACCCGTTTCCCCCACATTGACAATTCATTGATAATGTAGATTTCAATGACTTATACTTCTGGTTTTTTTTTAAAAATAAAGAAAATATGAGCATTGATTAAAATTTAAACCATATTTTGCCCTGAGATATCGTTTTTTTAAATATATAAATTCTTTATACTTTATTTTTGTTGGAAGCAGAGGTAAACGGTTTATAGTTGTGTTCATGAAAAATGTCGTAGTTTCAACGAAGAATGTTTACGTAACATCCGAAAATGGCGTTGAAATGAACATTACTACATCCCCACACCTGGAATCGTCGTTAAAGACTCAAATTGACAGAAATGTTAGTATATCGTCAAGTCATCATATACTTTTTCCGACCAAGTTGGAACTGAAAAGCTTTCGAAAAGAAGTAAAATCGGTTTTAATCGAAACGTCAAGTGATGTTTTTGTTATAAGTCACGATGATGGTAGGGCAACTGTCGGGAGTACAACGCACATACCCCTGCATAAACTCTCTACCAGATATATCGTTGTATCAACAGAACCAGACAGAAACTCCTACAGTCAGCTTGCTGTGTCTGCAATTGAAGAGAATACAGCGATTTCAATTACTTTTAAGATGAAACGAAATTTGCCTTTGGTCATTGACGGAAACACATTTTACAACGGTGGTGTGTTTAACTTTTCGCTTGGACGCTTTGAAACGTACCAGTTAGAGCACAGTACGGATTTAACAGGGACAATTATTGAATCATCGCTTCCTATTGCAGCATTTTCTGGAAATGATTGCAATAAGCTTGAGAAAATGGGTGCTTGTGATCATCTTATTGAACAGCTACCGCCTGCTAGCAGTGTAGATAATACATATTTAGTGCCACCGAATTCGGATGACAGAGACACTCTTATTCGTATCACAGCGGTAGAAAACGCGAACATAACCTTCATAATCGGTCGTGTAACTCAAAGTCGGTCTTTGTACAAGTTTGATTCTTTTGACACTAACATATTAAGCAATCAGACATGTTTTATTAAATCGCAAACACCTATTATTGTTACTGCATTCGGTTTACACTCTAAAACTTCATCGCTTGGTGACCCTTCTATGACAATCGTGCCAGGATTCAACCAATATATTGATTACTATAAAATAGTTGTGCCTACTGGATATGTCCATAATTACGTATCTATAATAATAGATCATTCTTCTAAAGATGAATTCCGCATAAACGGCACGATCATCAACAGACGTAATATTGTTTTTGAAGAAAATGTACCGGATGGTTACGTAACGTACAACGTCAGATCAATACGCGTTGCAGAAGGAGAACTCAGGGCATCAACTGCAGACGGACAACGCTTCGGTCTGATGTTTGCTGGAGTTTCTAATTACAAATCGTACGGGTTTTCTGGTAACTCTTTGCTTCTTTAAGCATAATTTTCGTTATATATGATTAATTCAATGCGTTGTTTGTATCACAAAGACTGGTGACATATTCAAGCAGTGAATTAGTTTGTGCAAATACGTTCCAGTTATGCAGTTGATGCCTTCAAATCTTTAGTAAAGTGCAGAGTTCAATAATAATAAATAACGTTTAATTGTTTATTATTGTTCAATAAAAAAAAAACTTTAAAGAACATAAAGAAGTGACATTCAATATATAAAATGAATTTTGCAAACGATTGTTTTGTATGGCAGTACCAAGTAGTAATTGTATATTTTTTCCCTTTAAAAGTCTAATTGATTTGGTCTTTTCTTTTACATGAAATGATTGATGTATACTTAACAACGTAATACACAACATTCACATTTTTCTTGACCAATTACACAGCAATAGAGTTAAAAGATAACCTATAGAATTAATTTAAAATAATAGTTTTACAAGAAAACGAGAATTAGTTTTCTACTTTAACTAACGCTTCCCCATTTTCAATTACTAAAAACAGATAAATCTTATTCTTCTTGAAATATTCAATTGCGCATGAATTCTTTAAGATATATGCGTTTTTAATATATGATTCAAATTAATTTATGTTGCATGTTTCCACGCTACTTACGATAGCATTGTTGAAGCTAAACATCCAATAGTGGAAATGATCCGTACATGACTTTTTATATAGAATTTTGATATGATTTTTTTTGGTCTAAACAATAACATAAATGTTATTTTGGATTTTTTTAAATTTTATATTAGTGACATAGAATAATAGCGTTTATTAAAAAAAGACCACATCAATAATACTATGAAGATGTTGTGCTCTCTCTAGAATAAAATTAACATAATAAAGGTCACCCTCACACAGCAATGACAAAAATCCTTACTTGTATTGTTATAATCTACTCTTGTTGAATTTGTTAATATGTACTTCTTTTATAAATATCAAATTCAAAATTAAAGAAATTATGACATTATACTGTTGGTATTGTTTTTAGTATGATCAGGATACAATGTGCTTATATTGATGTCAATAATATGAAAATGGGGACTGAGGCAAAAATAGTAATGCCAAACAAGGCACATGAACCAATTAACTGACAAATATGAATGTATGAAAAATAAAATGAATATCAACATTTCTGAGTATTTCATTAAAAAAGTAAAACGAAATTAAGAATTTTTTTTTAAATCTTTCTTTTTTATGATTAAAGTGCTGAATTCATGAGTTCACGTTTGCGTTTACTCTGTTACAGAAATATCCTAATATAAATCAATCTTATATTTATTGTAAAATTCACAGGCATCTATACCTAATTAATGTAATGTCAGTGTTACAGAAATATATTTCGGTTATATTCTAGAACAAAATACAATCTAATGGACTAAAATATATTTGTCCATACATGACTTATTTTGAAATAATGATAAAAATAAATTAACTGCTATGATTTTATTTAGATGTTAATTAATATTTGTTCATTATATTATTAATAACCAGTTCATTTATTTATTTTCCTGACGCTGATATGTTACAAATTACAGTGCTCTCTTATACAGGAGCATTAACTCTTTTTATATATTTGCATTTGGTTGGAAATGATGTGTCCTTCAAGCTAAACTTTCATTTGGAACCAAGACAAATGCATAATAAAATCACGACATAATTAGATTTATGCAGCTTGACTAACAATTTGCTATGTTAAAAATGTTAAGATAAATTCTATGTAAGAATCAATGATCTATCAAAGGCTCTGGCCACGCATAGTCGCCAATTTTCCTTATATTTCATACATGGACACACCGAGGTGTAACACGCAAAACACCACTAAAAGTTGGTTGCTGGGGGTAACCGCTGCCATGGTAACCGAGGCTAAAGATGGAAAAATAGCAAAACTTACCTACTTTGAAGCTATATTAGAAGGTTTTACCCACTAATGTAAACTATCAAAGACATAAAACAGCCTTTGTCCTATTTTCAAATTTTATATTATATAAGCAAATTGATGGAGAAACCAATACTTTTAAAATGTCACCATGGAAACCATTACAATTTTTTGAATTCAGGTTTTTGCAGTTTTTTAATAAACCGAAATCGGAAAGTATTTCATTTTACATCATTATCAATTTCCATGCAATATATATTTTATTATGAAAATTGACATCCGTTGCTATGATAACAAGGCCAAGAAATAGGAAAAACAGAGAAATTGAAGATGATTTTGATATGCTTTAGTTCCTGATTTTAGAAATTTTTTGGCAATTGTTTTAGTTGGAAATTGTAAAAATATATCTTAATTTTTATTATATACCACAAAAAGCTTTGTTATGGAACAGAGAAGTGTTGTTGCTATGGAAAATTAAATTGCTTAGAAAATCACACAGAAATTCTTACATTTTGAAATGTCCATAGCAACGGCATTTATTTTTAGAAAATGTCAGATTTTTTTAAGTATCATTTAAGTTAAGGACATACTTGATGTTTTCTCACCAATTGATATTATATATTTATTCATTATATGTGACTAATATCCATTCAAATATGCCTAAGAATATTTTAATTTACCTTATTTTTCAGCTTGTAACCACAGCAACGGATCTCGATTTTCATATTTAATTTTTTAATTGCACAATCATAATAGCGTTTTCCAAAAAATCCAAGATTTGCTCTTTTAATTCAAATTAAATGAAATAAACATATTTTTAAATTTCTGTTTAGTAACCATGGAAACGCTCTAAAAGTATGCGTTTCTCCGTGAATGTTTTTCTTTCTTTTGAAAAATGACAACTATTCTTAATAATATATCCTACCCTGGGAACCCCAAGTTGTGCACATTACTCACAGTATGTTCTCAAATAAGCATTAAAATGCCATTTTTACATCTTTACCTTCTGTTACCATGGCAACGTGACCACATAGCAACAAATAAATGGTGTTAGGCTTTTTTACTCATCAAAGTCTATGAAATTGTTAAGTATGAAGAAAAACCATGACTATGCGTGGCCACCGAATTTTGATTCTTACATAGAATTGATTTTAAAAACCTTTCTCCGCAAGTATCTAAGAACAGGTCATTTGTTTAAACCACACACACACACACACACACACACACACACACACACACACACACACACAGATATATATATATATATATATATATATATATATATATATATATATATATATATATATATATATATATATATACTTCTATTGTACATATTCTGTAAAACGAGAAATTTTGGCGCACCATAGATTTTAGAGACTTTGACACAATTGCTTCTCAGCGCTAATATTTAACGTGCGCTAATGATTTCCCATATTCATTTTTTTCATTGACTCAAAACAATCACTCAGTTACTTTTTTACTACTGGATATGTGTCCTGAATTTTGGACAATCGATTCTGTTTGTCTATCCTACACAATCGTTCATGTTCAGTTCTACCAATTAAATAATAATGGATTGACCAATTCAATTGTATTGCTTATTATAATATATCATTCACGCCTTCTAAAATTGGCCTCTCCCTTTTTTAGTGCCTCGAGGTGGCGATCGTCCACGCTGACAATACATGATTGGTTAATTTCTTGCCTTGATCGGCTGATATAAAATAAAACTTTTCCGCTTTGTGTTTTTATAGAAAATCAAAACAAATGAACCCTCTGTTCTTCAATATATAAACAATTTGTACATGTTATTTGCTACAGAGATCGAAGCTCGTTGCATTCCCTCGCGTTTAGTCTAGGAACTCCTCTAGATTTATCACAGTCGCTATATCAAAGTTCGATAACTCAAACTTGTTTACCTCAAACAAACCCACATCACCGACAAATGACGGTTTTTTTTATCTACTGCTTTTGGAATGGGAAAAAAGCAATCTTATTGTCTCTATCAACATTTTATATTGTTACTTGTTTACATTGGTTAGATATCATAGCCAATATGTTTACGTGCTTGAGCAAACACAGAATTAAATCCATGCTTTGATCAAACAAAAATAAAATATTTTAAAACAGGTGTGTGCTCTAAAATTAATTTGCACCAATATACATGTACTAGCACTTGCTTTTGCGCTTAGATACGTATGCACCAAATGTTCTCGTTTTACAGTATTTCTCTTTTGATTTTGAACTGACTGCATTCTTTAGATAAAACTGAAGATCCACAAGTAGAACTGCCAATTTCCACAACACAAAGTACAATATCTGGTCAGAATATAACTATAGGTAAATTCTCATTTTTTCCCAAACATTGCTGTGCTTCTTATTGAAGCATAATTTATAAAATAATGTATGAAATCGAAAAGTCACCATTTATAAATAGAGTATTTGTGAAGAAACTGTCTTTACATGTACAATTTTAACAGTTCAAACAAGTTGTTAGGGTAACACATGTATTTTATTTATAGTTTTCTGCTTATCTTTTGTTTTTGCTTTCAGTGTTTTATTTTACCACTAAATGAAATATTAACGTTTTCTGTGAAGTAAATGATATAAAACATTATGTGGCAAAACAAGCTAAGGAGGTATTTTTTATCATGCATCATATATGTACTTTTTTCTAATTCATTTTTAGAAAGCAGAGGGAAAGGCTTTATCGTATTGTTTACAAAAAGTGTAGTTCAGTCAACAAATAATGTTTACATTACTTCCGAAAATGGGGTTCAAATGAACATATCAACATCCCCTCATCTAGATGCATCATTAAAGGCCCAAATTGACAGAAGTATAAATATTCCGTCTAGTCAACATATCATTCTTCCGTCTGAGTTGGAACTTCAAAGCTTTCTAAAAGAAGTAAAGTCGGTTTTGATTGAAACTTCCAGTGATGTTTTTGTCATAAGCCATGATGATGGTTCAGCTTCTGTCGGGAGCACAACACATATACCCCTTCATAAATTGTCGACCAAATACGTTGTGATATCGACAGAGCCAGAAGCCACTTGGCCTAGTCAGTTTGCAGTAACTGCAATTGAAGACAATACCACAATTTCAATAGCTTTAAAGATGAAACGAAACTTACCTTTGAACATTGATGGTAAGACATTTTATAACGGTGATGTGTTCAACTTTTCGCTCGATCGTTTCGGAACATACCAGATTGAGCACAGTACGGATTTAACAGGAACAATTATTGAATCATCGGTTCCTATTGCAGCATTTTCAGGTAATGATTGCAATAAGCTTGAACATATTGGTGCTTGCGATCATCTCATTGAACAGTTACCACCAACTGACAGTGTTGACAAAACATATATCGTACCTCCTAATATGGATGACAGAGACACACTTATACGTATTACAGCGATAAAAAACGCAAACATTACCTACATGATCGGTAGTGTTACTCGCGCTTTGTCGTTGTACAGATCTGATTCTTTTGACACTAAAATATCCAGCAGTCAGACATGTTTTATCAAATCAGAGACACCTATTTTAGTTACAGCGTTTGGTTTACAATCAACAAGTTCAACCTTGGGCGATCCATCTATGACAATCGTACCCGGATTGAACCAATACCTTGATTACTATAAAATAGTCGTACCGGCTGGATATGACCATAACTATGTGTCTATAATGATTGAGAGTTCCGAAAAAGAATCATTACGCATCAATGGCGTGCTTATAAACACTGGCGATACAGTTTTTGAAGAAGATGTCTCCGCTGGTAACGGTACCTACAACGTTAGATCAATACGTGTTTCGGAAGGTGAACTCACGGCATCAACAGTGAACGGAGAGCGTTTCGGTCTGATGTTTGCCGGAGTAACAGAATACGAAGCTTACGGATTTTCGGGAAACTCGATGCTTCTTTGAAATTTCTATTATATTATCCGGTAATCCATTATATGCCCAATATAAAAACTAAGAATTTATAGCTATCGAAATTGTCTTTACAAATGTGTTGGCCAAAGAACTATAATAATTATTGTCTTTCTTGTACAGGTAGCCGCTTTTGTTGAATCTTAGAAAGTATTAGGTAAAAATGCATGAGTTATCACGTCATAACGTAACTTACACTAACATCTCAGTATATCAGAATCATTGAAGTATTTGATAATTAAAAAAAGCAAACAATCTGCTTATGTAAATGTATTACAAAGAAATGCTCGTGGTCAAGTAAGTCGCATATGTTTTTGGTTTGCTTGTCGAGTCTATTGGAATTAATTAATATATACTTTTGGAAATATAAAACTATTTATACAAAATTATGATAAATCAAAATTAACTTGAAAAAAAAAACCACACACTTAGATTAAATACAGTTGTTTTTAGATGATTTAAAACATCTATTTAATCCTTAAATCAATAGTTAACGCCAAAAACACCAACAAAACTTAGCTTGATAATAAACATTTTATATTGGCTACATATATATATTTCTTACAGATTGTTGATGAAATCTCGTTCAACCAGATTCTCTCGCTAGCAATTTCTATGTTTTGTTTTTGTTTTTGTTTGTTTGTTTGTTTTTTTTGTGTGTGTGTTTTTTTTTAAATTTTACTATGTAAAATATGTCCTTCCTGACCTTCCAGCGCTATCCGCACATAACAAAGCCGGGGTATAGGGGGTTTGCATGTAATCCAGATTCGATGAAATCAATTAAATTTTGTAATTGTCGAAAGGAGACATGTGTATTACGATGGTTTATTCAGTGCTCCCAGAATGCATCTGTCCGGTGCATACAGATATATATCCATACACAAGAATGACTCAAATCACAGTATTTCATCTTTATTGTAATAATAAATGGTGCAGCTATATTGTAATAATAAATGGTGCAGATATATAGGACTATATTGAAAACTACTACACGTTACAAACATTTTTTTGACTCACAGTTCCAAAATAAAGTGTAGGACTAAGATTCCGATCAGTGAGCCAGGTCATGCTTTACAAGTTATAATCGATGTGAATCTTGAATTATATAGAATCATGTTTATATTTGCTTCTCATATAGTTTTACATGTATGGATACATATTTGATCTTTTGGATTCTTTCAAACCGTCGATATATTTATTATTCATCTCTTGTTTTTCGTATATAATTGTATAATAAACTGCTTTAACAAAGAATTGATTTATTCCGAAGTATAGTTGGTTACAGTACATTGTAAATTTAAGCCATGAGTTTATAATTTTGGATATCATATGTCGTGTAACTAACCAAAATGGAAGGACAAATAAGACACCTCATGCTAGCGCGGTATGATTATTTAAAGTTCCGATACAATAACATTATTTAAAGTTCCGATACAATAACATTATTTAAAGTTCCGATACAATAACATCTTTTTTTGACATTTAATGTTCCGTAGACGTTATCATGAAGTGATTTTACACTCTGTTCTACAGCTTTGAAAATATTGCTCAATATAAGAACTGAAAAAAAAAATATAGTTGCACTTTAACATGATTTGCATATAGTGTTAAACAGAGATACGGTTTCAATTCAAATTTAATTTAATTGATCAATGAATGTATCACACCGGTAATCGGCCAATCAAAATTAACCTTATCAGTTATAGTTCCAGATTTTTATTTTCCTTGAAGGAAAGTTAATATTGTTTTTCACGTAGTTAAAACGTTGTACCACTGAGAACGGCATTTCATGTACTTTGTTAGATGATGATCATTTTTCATAGGGAATACTTCTTTCAAGGCACATTCAGCAGTTTCCTGGGGAGTGTGCAGTACACTTACATACAAACGGAAAACATATGGCTTTGGGGGAGACCTGTTTGGAGTGAGATATGTTCCAAAACAAATGCTGAATCGTTGGTTTTGAATAGTAAACAAATAGCATTTCCTCTTAATATTTTGACAAGAGAAATACAAACTGATTTTTATGAATTAGTAGAAACAATCACCGGTGTGATACCTAATTCTTATCTCACTCAGACTGCAAATCGGGATATGCGTAAATGTTGTTACATATTGCTTAACTTTACAATCATTTCTCAAACATAATTGAATATTTTAAATTTTGCATTGTAAACACTTAACAAAAAATACCAGTCTGTGGGGAAAAAAAATAGTGATTCTTCTCTATTGAAAATCGAGTGATCCTCTAAATAGAAAAACCACGCATCTAGATTAAGGCCTCCCATAGATTTCAGCTCAGAAATATCACGTGACCTTTTAGACGTTAACTCCGCCCATTATTCATGTTTTTATCTATTTCCTAATTTCGATTTAGTAAAGCGATTGCTGTTAAAGTTTATCGATTGATTGCTTTAAATGATCATTTTGAGTTTCATTTTAAGCAATACTGAATCGAAAATCTGTGATTAAAGGCGTTTATTTCATACAATTGCATTGTCGATTGCTTACCATCCGCGTCAACAGAGCGCTTTCACTCGCCTTGTTTTGGTTGCGAACAGCTGACAGTGGTGTGTCAACATTTTCATAAGATGCATGCCCCGCAATACGTTGAGAGTGGAAAATGCAGTTTAACCATCGTTGGAGAGATTATAAAGGTTCCAATACAGGATATATCGTGTTGACCTTTTCTTATCAAAACATTTGCTCTTTTCAGACCAGTGTATCTACACGTGTTTGTTTTGCACATCATCGCTGTTTTGATTTCTTACTTTGATGTACGTGTATTTCTTTTTGTGTATTGAACTACACACAATACACTGTTAATAGTGCATTTGAGATGAGGTTCCCAGGATACACACTTGTAGAATGCTGTAATAAAAGTGCATGCATGTTTGCATGATGATTACACGTGTAACATTGTGCTTTTGCACATCAGTAAATTGTTGGAGCTAAGATGATATAATTCATTTTGCTGGATCTGTGCTTACAGTAGATATCTAAAACACTGCTTTGAATTCTTATTTGTTATTTTGCTATAAAACTTGGATACCATTATATGGTATACACTGTAAAACATGCATTGCATTTGAAAGGGGTGGGGTCCTAAGGTACTCAAGTATAGAATGATGTAATCAAAGTAGGCCTACATGTTTGCATCATGATTTATTTACCTTATTTGAATAAAACAATTTTGTAACATATTACCTTTCACTTAATTTATAAATTTAAAAATTCAGAAATATTTGCACATGTTTGTTAGGTGCATTGAAATTATATGATTAATATATTTGATATGTTAAATATTGTGCGATCAGACTTCATAATAACAAACCGCAACCAGTAAAATATTACATATGTGGAGTTCAGACTCAGTTGCTTTAGACCAGATAACATCGTGGCTAGATAATATTCAGAGGAAACAGATTGGAACAGACCTGGTTTAATTGTTTTTATTAGTCACAACCTGATCCACATGTACATGCATACAATAACATATTCATGTTCTCAATAGCAGCTTATTTTTTTAATTACAATGTAACCAATGTAAAACGTATATGTCATTCTACAATTCTTTTTTGTATTTTCTTAACAGAATATTTAAGCTTATAATTGAAAAGTCAACTTCATATTACATCAAGGTCAGAATTTTACGGTAATGTGCCCTGATATTCATAAAACAGTTTTCTCAGTGACGGCGTTATTTGTTTAAGATATGTAAATACATATTGATTCATTTCTATTAAACTCTGTCCCGAGTTTTTGCTTCCACCATTTTGCGTTTGATATTTCGATAATCATAAATACTTTTGTGCTCAAACTACATTCATCCACTAATATGAAAAATGTTCAGATTATCTGTTTTGAAACGCCCCCTCTACCGCTTCAGGTTTCAATACACAACCAAAAATAAAAAGTATACGGGGATTTTGCATTGCATTAGCCATGAAAAAGCCCGGATGATAACGTTGAAAAATTGTGCGAGTTATCCCGAGTAGTTCCGAATGGAGAAAAGATGTAAACATTTCCTATTATAAATCTCAACTTCAACTGTATTTCTTTTACAGTTATGTGTATTTTTATTAAAAATCATCAAAAGAGTTATGGAAGCAATAACTTGGGACAGACTATAGGTAAAATTACCATGACAAGCACATGTACATTGTACATTCCAGTCAGATATGAAACATGTATTCAAACAAGTTTGAGATAAGAAATACATGTATATGTGGGTTTAATTGTTACTGTGCTCAGATACCTCAGCTTATATTTGACATTATGGACATCTCATCGATAGAAAAAATATGAAACTTATCGAATTATAATTTAGTAAAAGATTATTTCTATAAGAGATATGCAGTATATCAAAAGAAATTAAATATTTGCTATCACACTATGAGTAAAACAAACTCTCTCTAACTCTCTCTCTCTCTCTCTCTCTCTCTCTCTCTCTCTCTCTCTCTCTCTCTCTCTCTCTCTCTCTTCTCTCTCTCTCTCTCTCTCTCTCTCTCTCTCTCTCTCTCTCTCTCTCTCTCTCTCTCTCTCTCTCTCTCTCTCTCTCTCTCTCTCTCTCCTCTCTCTCTCTCTTTCTCTCGCTCTCTTTTAATTTGATATTTGTTTAAGAGATTAAGACCTGATATGCATATTTGGATTTTGTACAGCCAGTTACATGTCACAAATTGTTAGGTCATACTTATTACACTGCATGGTCAGTGTATTTTTTTTCAACAAATATTCATGTATTTGCTATGTTCACACAGCTTATTGATTCTTTTAATTTTTAATTTCAGCCCAAAATGGACTTTTTCTACCACCTGTCGACGTGGGTTTTAAGGGTCAACAGCTCTTGAGGTTACCCTGTCACCCCTACAATGTACCCACACTTTCCCTGTGCTCTACAGACTATTTAATTCAGTTAAATCTAATAATGCATAAAAATGATGGAACTATAAGAAAGTGCTCATGTATTGGTGTATATTTAATGTGATAAGATACTATTAAAAAGATAATTAATGCTGTATAAAGAAATTTACAATTGTGAGTTGTGAAATTTTGTTTTCCAATAAAAATAAATTATGTTTTCTTTATTTTGTATTCATTTGAGATCAAATGCACTTTTAATGACAATTTTATTCATTTAGTTATGAAAATCTAGACAAATATAAGATTCAGTGTATCTTTAAAGGACAGATTAAAGAATTCTGAATCTTATAATGATAAAAATTATCCTGACTTTATGGTAGATATGCACTTATTAACAATATTTTATATTGATCGAGGCAGAGACACACTGACTTCATAACATGTGACAATATTAAATTACATAATTATTTATATAATAAACAGGGGTGGTTTAAGGAATTTAAAAATTTCTAAAGGTGCATCTTGTAGTGTTCTTGCATGCGACACGATGGATTAAACCAAATTTAGTGTGTTAATAAATAACATGTTTGTCATTGAAGACCTTTATTAAACCGGAAACAACGCCATGCACAAAAAAGGGGCAATAACCCAACATAACACAATAGGGGATGGTATAGAGTTATCTCTCTTAGAATACTTAACATGAATTACAAACACTACAGATCTGGGTTCTTGTTTCCTTTGCAAGAGAGTCTTAAGCCTGTTATCTATACATTTAAATTAGTCTGAAGTTATATGGGGAAGACATTTTAAAAAACCAGCCCTACCCCAAATCTTAGATCCGCGCATGTGGTATCTGTGAATTGAGGAATTCATCACTCCATTCTGTTTAAACTGAACAACGAATAATAAATGGGTAATATCCCTTTGTAGTTTACGAATGGAAAGGTTCAAAAGGTTACTGAAATGTTCAAATAAGGAATTATATCGTTGAACATTTGCGATAAATTGAGTCATATGTAGCTGTGTTCTTTTTACGTGATACACAGCTGATTCGGTGGCTGTTTTCTGGTGAAAAATGTAAGGGAGATCGATAGTAACATAATAATGTATAAACATTATCATTGCGATATTGGGATGAGTTTGTATACATTGTTTGAAATTAGGTCTGTTTTAGTGCATTTATTTTTACGATAATCCATGGGCGTCCTTAACCTAGCTGTGCACCTAAAAAAGTAAACAATAAATATTTAAAAGCGTAATTATAACGCATGATAAAACCCCGAATTTCGACATTAAGTGTTGGAGCTGTTATTAACCACGTACAGAAGACACTTCCTGATTTTTTCCTGTCCATATCGTCCAGCTCACCTTCCAGTCTGACGTTGAGTTATAACGACGTATATATAACATCGTAGTTGTTGGTTTACTTGAGAGTACTTGGCCGCAATCAGCCAGTCTGGCCAGATTGGTAAATCGCACACATCATCATAACATCAGCTGTGCCATTTGTAGACAAGTGATCTCAAAACATTTCGATGTTTTACTGTTTCTTCTAGAATTTGTTTCGTTTACATCGATGTTTTACACAGTCGACACAGAAATTTATGAAGGTGCAGTGTTCTGTTTGGTCAGCCAACGTCGCTTTTTTGGCCTTTTTAAAGACATGTTTTTGTCATGTTTAGTATCTTTTAAAAATCCTTTGCTCGTTTAAAAACAGCTTTAAGTGAAGTAAAAATATGACGTAAAGGATACCGTAAATCTGAACATTTTTACGTCAATTGCTTTTTGCAAATCCAAGTCATATAGTTATAGATTAATTTTTACGTTTTAAATTTTTGCGTATTGTCATCGGCACTAAAATAAAAAGCAAGGACAGTGTAATTTACCTTGTTTTTTTTTTATCTTCTTTGGGGTTTCACTTTACACACTGTTTAATTCCTCGTTAACGAGTTTCCGAGCAATGGAATTGTCATTCTCTCTGTTTAAAAGTATTGCTCTGTCTTTTTTCGAAAAAAATAATTATAGATAGACATAATCACAGGATGAAGCTGTGACTTAAAGGTAACTGAAAGGTGACTGAATGGCATAGCTATGCTATTAAGTCACCTTTCCAGACCTTTCAGTTAACATTCAGTTGACTGAATGGCACAGCTTCATCCTGTGAATGCTGCCGGTCAATCGAAGATAGTAAATATTCATAACTAAAATCTCAATTACGATCTCTTTTTTTACGATTTTTACACTGGGTCGTGCATACTTTCCGTGATCCTTTATTTTAGTAAAATATTAGTTTAATTTTTTTTAAATTACATCCATAACTACGAAAGCCCATTGAGCTCATTTTTGTAGGTAAAAGAAATATTTTTTTCGTGAATAAATGCGAAAGATTCCCGATTTAACGCAAAACTTTCACGAATAAACGCGTTACTTTCGCGAATAAACGCGTAACCTTCGCGAATAAACGCGAAACTTACGCGAATAAACGCGTTACTTTCGCGATTAAACGCGAAACTTTTGCGAATAAACGCGTTACTATCGCGAATAAACGTGAAACATTCATATAAATATTGTTATTGTAAACAAGAGCCTTAAAAACTTAATGAATTAGATGTAGCACTTTCTTTTTGTAGTTTACTTACTATATAATTCTAGCATGGGAAATCTTCAAACCGTTGATACTTATTCTTAAAAGATACATTCACTTATATTTGATACATTTAGAGGCAAAACTACATTCTCTGAATATGTACAATACATGTACCTAAAAAAAATGTGTGGATTGAAACTTTTTTTCAAATTCTATATTAGTCATATTTCTCTGAAATAAAATACGTCACGCTAGACCTTATTCATGTCGCGGCGATATTACATATGTATAACATTTTGAACAATTATATCCTTTCAATTTACTAATGATTATCTATAAAACCTGTGATTATACAAAGTTGATCATTTCTATAATGCAGTGCTCATGAAAAGTGCGATGCATAATTATGTGACATTATTTTTAGATCACCTTTGAAGTTTGATATTTTTGTGAATCAATATAAAAAAATTGTTCTATATACATGTATAATTGCATTACAACTACATATTTCATATACATTGTATTATCGGACCTTTTTATATCTTGGATGCACGTGTAAATATTGAAAAAAAATAATCACTGTGGAATATTTATATGCTGATAAAATGTTAACAATTTAAATGTCAATCTCTTATAAACTGTTATAGAAAATATACTGAAAATTAAGGGAATTGAACCGTAAAACTTTTTTTTTATCCATAGCCAAACATGAAACAAAAAGGGATAATAGGATGCCGTTCATCATGCCGAATCCATGTGTAGAAAACAATAAAGCTTAAAATCAAATTAATTGTTTACGTTAAGTAACCCTCTATTGCAGTAAACACGTATTTAATAAACACTGCAAAGATCTGTGTACTTCATATACTATACTACATTACACTTAGTCGGACAACATTTAATCAGGAGGAAAGCTACAAGGAGTTGAGTGGTGCAAAATTACCACGTTGTCGCAATACACACACATAAAACCAAATAAAGAAAATGTGTATGATGTTCTCTCAAATAATGAGTGCAAAAATCAGGTTGTTATTTGTTACCTATCTTGTAAATACATTGATAAAAAATGTTATCGTCACATAACCAATCCTATTTAATTGATTTGTATATATGGTCAACGTAATTCTAAATTTCAAGGAGGCTGACGTATCAGGCGGGGTCCAAAAAATCCAAGTTTGATCGGTAGAATTACACGTAGGCCTACATGCTTTGAGAATTGTTTTAAACTGTCGCATGGGTCAAAATGATGGAATCTATTTTGTAATTGGAAACTTTCTTTTCATTTAAACAATAAAATGCTTTCTTTGGTGATTCATGAGGGATATGAAGGTGGCGACATTGCTGATTTATTTTCTGCAATGTTATTGTTTATATTTATTATTTTCTTTTTTCTTTTTATTTTATTGTTATATTCACATCTTTGTTTTAACAAAATAAAAAATAATTGTAAAAAGTAAGTAAAATCAAGACAAACTACTGTTAAAGTACACACGTACGTTAGCTAAAGGAAACAGCCAATCGTCTCCTATAAGAATTTGAGTCTGACATTATCATGATTATTTCGTGCAATCCGTAGTTTTTTCTTATGTCACTGTAAGTTTCGACCAATCGATTAACGGTGCGTGTAGATTTTAGTCTTATAATGCATAAAATATAAGGACAACATTTTGAGATTATTGCACAAGAATACGTGCCCCCCCCCCCCCACAATTTGACACATTATTCATTTTAAATGATTTGCTAAACAGCTGTGCTGTGGAAAAAATTGGTTCAAGGATTTTTGTAAAGGAGAAAGCCGATTAGTAATGGAAACGAGTTAATTGATTTCATCATCATGATTAGGTTCATAAGAGTTTATTTTGAGTCCATTTGGGTAAATAGAAGCAACAGCGCAGCTCTGATCAGATAATTGAATATGAAATATTTTTATAACTTAAAAATTTATAACCAGTATCTTAATAGTAACACATGTCTTACTTTATGAGTATTGATTGCTGTGTTGGATGAATGATACAGTAGGATTTGCACGAACAACTTTTCTCACCTTCATTTTTTTCTGACCAAACATACGTTTAAAAATTGCTTGGAAAGGAATTTAAAAAAAGTAAATAAAAAACACAACAGCAAGATTCGATCTCATGACATACATATTCGTAGGCAACCCTGTTAAATAAGTTAAATTTATAAAATCAGATTTGATTTTAACATCAGTGTCCCATACCACTTTAATATATTATCCAAAAACGAAAGTGTTACACATAAACAAAATGATAGACAAACAGACAGTCAGACGGATGGACAGACCCAAATTAATATTTCCCAATTGCAGTAAAATTAGCGGTGGACAATATTTACTTTAATAATGGTTGTGTTTCAGTAGTGATAAGAAAGTAATATATATAATTAAATCCATTCCTAATTGCTATTGAAATACACGTTATTGTTTCAATAGTGATTGTAACCCAGTGTTGCAATGTGATTCTTACAATGAAATGTAAAATCAACCAATTTTGAAATTATTCTTGTCACTAGTGGTACAATTGAATTCTGAAGTGGTTGTAATACACGTACTACATCTTCAAATGCGGAACCCTCAACATTATCGCTTCCTTGCCAATGCTATATTTCATACTTATTGGATGCTATAATTATAAGTGTTTTATCCTGTAATTCTTTTTTTTAATTATTTCCTTTATGAAAGTGTTAATGGAAAATATTTTCCGGTCAGCTGTAATACTTTATATCGCATTGTTCAACTTCACTCTGAGCTTTTACTTCTAGCTATGTTATTGATGTTCTAATTTATTGGAGTGTTGGCGATTTCAACAGCTTATGGTGAGTTTACAAAATACGATGCCATCTACTTTTGCAAGAGTATTAAACATTTTTTTTCTTAATTCAAAATGTATCCCATTTAACGTTTAACATTCTACTCATTGCAGTTAATTATTTGTATTGCTTATCACAGGTATATGATATATAACATAACAAATTTCGTCATTTTCAATTTATTTTTTAAATGTTTTTGCAAGCCATATTCAAATTATATACCCAATGTTGTTACATATTTTAGATGATTTTTGTAAAGAATCAATAGATTTTGAAAATCTGCAATAAATAACATGAAACTAAAAATATTATTACATAATTATGTTGTTTCAAATAAACGCAGATATCAAGATTAGCGTGTGTTTTGTAACACCTGTAACTTACTATGTCAAAACCTAAAGTTAATAAAACGTGTTATTAAATGTCAGGTCAGATCGAACTTAAATTCTTTCCGCTAGTACTCAAGAAATCCTGTAACATACAATCGCTTATTTCACAAAATATTCCCTTTCTTTGATTGCGTTTTTTCAGTGTCCTACATTTCCATTGTTATAAATTGTTACATTTTTTTGGATTCTTATATCTTCCTTCTATGATTTTTTATACTAAAATTAAATTTGATTTATGAAACCTTGATTTCCGTATGAAGGCCCTATAACTTATGTAGTTTACTTGACGTATGGCCATCATACATAATATAAAAACAAAACAAGGCATGCTATATGTTGCTCTTTGCCACCAGCGTGACTTTAATTGTTATATAACATTGTAGCACATTACATACAATTATATAAAATAATATTACGTAATACTACAATTGAAATTTAACTACATTATGTAACAATTCTGCACTTGATCTTAATATGATGTAATTATAATCAATTTCCTTATAGTAATTAATAATCATATACAAATATGAATTTTATGAAATGGCTGTGTTGAGAAACTGATATTGAAAACTGGTTACGTAATATCGTCAAACAAATTCCTTGTGGTCTGAAAAGAAAAGGTCCGATGGAACAAAATCGGTATTCAAAGGTGTTACCCGTGCGGCGTCCTGAAATAAAGTGAATTAGCGCGTCTTTCTAAACAAAGAGAGTCGCTAGAATTCACGCATTTAATTTCATTGGTCAAATGATGACACCAACATCACATGACCAAATAAAGCACTCTCTACTTCTTGATAATACACATTAAAAAGTGCGATAACTCGTAAGCCGAAAAATTGTAAAATCAATATATATATAAAGCATTTTAAGTAAACTTAAAATTCCTAAACAATTAAAGTTTACGGTCTGCTAATCACCACAAGATAAGATAATAAAATGCAAATATTATACATTTAGAATTTTAGCATTTTTTTAATCAAATAGTGGATTGTACTACAACTGTTAGAGTTTTGATACGAAATGGCGGTGGTGAGGTTTCTGCAAATGTTAAATATAAGCCTAGATGTCCGGGTGGTTAGCGCGGTGCCCGCTCACTGCTAGGAGAATGGGTTCCAGAGGTCGTGAGTTCAAGCCCCGGCCAGGGCAGAGGTGGAGCTCCAATATAGTGAATTTCTTTGTGATATATATATATATATATATATATATATATATATATATATATATATATATATATATATATATAAAATCTTGTACCATTTAATTGTGAAGATAGTCTGATTTTATTCTTGTGTTAACTATTTTGCAGCTCTAAAGCGAAAACAAAAAGAGAGAAATAAAAATGGTTGGGCTGTATTTAATTCAGGTGACATTTTTATTGTGTTCGATAACCTGTGTTGATGGACAAGCTTTGTATGAAGAAAAATGCATGAACAAAATTGTCAGAGATGTGCAGCAATTTTATGGTAAATTTTATTTTATTTTTTTTCCCCTCAGACTCCATATATTGTAAACATGAAAAACAAATATTTATATTTTCGTTCATATTTAAAAGGTTAAAAGGGATGATGATTACAAATATATTTTTATACTCTGTCCCAAGATATCCTGGATTCACAGTTTGCTTAATTACTCGATATTTATAAATACCTCAGGATTCAACCGATGTTCATTCAAAAGTATGAAAAATTTCCAAGATTTCTCCGTTGAAACGCCCCCTCTAGCTAACCATGTTTCAATACATGGCTAAAAATGTAATGCCTACGGAGATTTTGTATTGAAGCAGACCCGGATGATAACGTTGAAAAAATGCGCGAGACTTCCGAATGGAGAAAAGATGTAAACATTCCCCATTATAAATCTCCGTACAAAATCTGTTTTCGTTCCTATGAACTTTATGAATGAGTGAAAAAAGATAATGTGTCAATGAAGATATCTTGGAAATTATCCCTTTCATCGATTTCAATTCCGGTATGTGTACTTTTATTCAAGATCGGCCAAATGTGCTGCATAAATATCTTGGGACAGACTATAAATGCTTGGACGAGTCGCAAAACATACACTATGTACACAGACCACTGTGAAATAATGAAATTGTTTTACCTGTACATGTAACAGATAAAGACGTGGAACTGCAGACACAAGTAAACGATGTTAAAGATCAACTTAGTTCGTGTAGAGGTTAGTATTTTTAAACAATAATCTTCATATTTCAGTAAACATTTTCACAAAATGAATAACTTCACAGCATCGGCTATTTAAAATGGTTTAATGGAATTTAACAAGAGGCAAATGAACAAAATACCCCCTCCAAACAACCAACAAATTAAACTTTCCGTTTGATGTACATTTTTGTCCTTCAAATATACAAGGATGGGTTGATGTTGTGAGTTATGTTCACCAATCTTAACAAGTAATATATTCTATAAATATCAAAATGAGGAGTCGTATAAATGTATGAATATGAAAAAAAACCAGAACATTGCATGAAGTTGCTTTTGTAAGATTTTTTAAAAAGAGGATTAAGTATCGAATTGCTCTTAAAGTGTAAAGATATACTGATAACCTCTAGACACTTTGTATTATTTTTCTTTTTCAGAAACAGTAGGATTTTTACAATTTCAACTGAGATGTTTAAATGAAAAGGGAATATGTGAGTAGGGACAGACAAATTGATAAAGGACTACTACTACTAGCATGGCCCCTAAAATGAACATTATCGGTTTACTGTATATCAATGCTTCTTTTGTACAGAAATACATATGCTTTTTTTTATTATTTTCATTTTGATCACAATGCCCATAATTTTGTAATATGAGATCATAAATTTAACCTTTTACCGCCATTTTTCGCATTTTTAGCTTTTTCTTTCAGGAAACATTGAGCGATAGCTATATCAAATACATTAGTTTCATCAAATATGCTTCTATCCAAGACTTATAAGTGTGGAAAAATGTTCTTGTTCAAAGCTTTGCTCTATATTTCCAATTCAAAATATATGTGAAAAATATCATTTTTCGACTGATTTTGATTGAATTACAAAATAATGTCACTTTTGACGTCATATACTGCATGTGAGTGGAAAATAGATAAATAAATAGGTGAAAAACATATAGTATATAAACAGTTCTAAAAAATAACTTAACAATTTAATGCAACTGAAACACTTTTAAAAATTGCGAATTATGGCGGGCCATATCAGGCCAATATCATAATCATGTATATTCCTTAATCAGTTTGTCTGTCCGTTTGTCCTTCCGCCATGTCTGTATGTTTGAGTGTCTGTTTTAGACAATGGTGATATAATGCATTGTTCTGTTAAAATTATCATATATTGTAATAATCTATTACCAGTGACTTATCGTCTATATTTCGTTGGCACTATTGACCTCTTCTAAATATGTTTTTCTAAGGAAGTGAAATGTATCTATGTTCTATAAACTTGTTCACGCTAAACTATTAATTGAAGAAAACAATGGCACTAAATCATTGTTACAAGTAATTTGATATGGCTTTTTAATTTTTCAGTTAAAAATTGATGATTTACCGAAATGCAATTTCAGATCAAGAACAAAGTGTTACAAAGAATCAGTACTGTTTTATGAGATTGCCTTTAACGTGGAATGGCGGCAAGGTATTTTGCATATAAGACTGTTGTAGATATATTTACCTTTTTCAATAAACCAGAGATTTACAAAATTTGATTGAGTTGATTATAGTAACTGTTGTTAAGTGGGACTATACAATGTGCAATGCCTATCTGTAAACATATCTTCTACTTTTTGAGAACAATGCTGCATTAAGACAAGTTAAAGTTAACTTATTTTCAATATTTTCCGAATATAGTCAGTGAATGTTGCGAGATAATAAGCAAAAGAAATACATTGCATCCGGTAGATAGGTGTGTTTTTTTTTTTTCACCATTGCCTTTTCACGGTGCAGGCTTTTTTTTTTTTTTAGGTTTAAAGGTTTCTTCATCATTTGTTTTATTTAGACAACTTACCCATATTTTGTACAAATGATTATACGTATTCCGCAAAAGCTAGACTCAATATACATGTATGTAACTGGGAAAATTAAAAGTCTTTGTCAAATCACTCTTTGGAGACAAATCAAATTAATGACAGTGCTTTCCATTACTTTGGTTATTTCTTATACATGTATTAAACTATTATACTTGTATTATGTCTTATGTGCACTTGATATATTTTCTAGTGTAATAACACACATTCATTAGAAAAGGTTGCTGTTACGACCATGTGTGTATGTGCCTTACACATTTTTTTGTAAAAATGGAAATCTAAAAAAATCAGTACTTTTCTCCTTTGAAGTATGTTTCCTGTAATCGTAAATTTTCGTCGATTAATATGACTACCACTTTATTAAAAAAAAAACCCAAGGGCTCATATGTTGTATGATAATTTCGTATAAGTGTTACCAAACTATTTTGTTTCATTTCATTTTTATTTTCACACGTCCAGAACTTTCATAATATTTCAGATGTACTTGTTGTACATGTATAAATTAAGGTAGTCCTCCATGACTGAGATGAATTTAACAAGTTTGGCTGATCTAAACTGCATTAAATACGTATTTTGAAATTATTATGAGCTCGGCATAAACCAAACTCGGGAGTACGTATGTAGTCAATAAAAAAAAATATTTGCACTTAAAACTTTTTAAAGGGTTGTCTGCCCTTTACTAAAATTAGGGAAAAAATCATTTTCTCAAAATATGTACGGTAAATTATTTTTTTTATCATTTTCAAAGAATTGGAAAACTTTTGCAACTTTTTAAACAAGAGATTTAAGAGAAAATTACTTGTACTAAAAATATAAATACTAAAAAATGTATTTTCCTCATAGACATCAATGTTAACAAGATGTGTTAAATTTTTTAATCATCATTTTTTTTTTAAATATCAAAAAACGAAAGTTTATTATTTATTTATTTATTTTCTTATTCTATATGATATCAGTCGTGTATACAGCTTTAATATTGATTGAAAATATATGTTTTTAGTACAAGTTCACTTTCCGTCATGCCGCTCATAACATTCTACTATTCTGAAAACGACTTAATACCCCTTATTATGACATTCACAAAACTGATTACCTTATAAATGCAACTTTATAACATTGTGATTATATTACATTTTCAAGTACGCTTTTTAATTGCCCAAGACGACTTATCATTTACGTATAAATACTTTTTTATAAGAATTTAAGCACGTGTTTCGTTGAATTTACTGTTTAAATTGCTATCTTACGACCTCGAATGTTGTGTATTAGTAATGTATCCCTCTTAGAACTGATTATTTCATTAAATCGACAGACTATCGTGTGAAATAGATGAACGAGTTGTGGAAATATGGGCGTAATGCTACGCAAAATCATCAATACAATATTCCATACGTATTATATAGTAAAGTTTGATTTAGGAAAAAGTGTATATGTACAAACTACGTATGGAATATTGCATTGATGATTTTGCGTAGCATTACGCCCATATTTGAATTAGCACATTTATGTCTAAAAGTGACAAAAAAGCTACTTTAATGCTGCTATTTAATAGTGAATGTACAGTAGTATATTCGTATTATGATATTCTTTATTCTTCTTTAGACAAAGTGTCTGTCAATCGGGGGATACCTTCTTCAGATTGAAACAAAATCTGAACAGACCTGGTTAAACGAGAGAGGTGTGTTGAAATGTTTTTCAGATTATATACATGTTTTAAAGTTAAATATTTCATGTCCACTTATCTTTATGAAATACTATTTACATTTGTCAGTGTCTTTGCCTGTGATATCATTCCGTATCGATTTTGTACTATACAGTCCAATAAATACAAATGACGTTTAATTGGTGAGCGTGGGGTTTCCTTATTTATATTCAAATATTTAATCGTACAATTGCTGAAAATTATGTAAATATAAGTAAAAAGGAATCATTCTTTGAATATTATGATGTGATAATTTTGGTTGGGGCGTGATCAAATCTATCATAAAGCCATTCGGACTTTATTTGATTTGATCACGCCCCGACCAAAATTATAATCATAATCATAATACTAAAAGAATGATTCCTTATTCCTTAATTGTTTACAAAACTAGTGTTATATATTAATTCGATGAAAATCTATCCATTTCGCTTTCGAATAAGTTTCAAAAAATTCTTGGATGTGGAATTAGCAATGCATGTTTAGTAATGCCTTGAAATTCATAATGTGTATTTCACTACTAAGGCAATTTCATTATTGTTTTCCCCCAAATTGTCATAAGTAATCAAATTCATAAAGCTCAATTAACTCGTTTATAATTTATGCAAGCGTATTAAAGCATTATAGACACCAATAACTAAATAGCAGAGACGATAATTTGCTAGGAAAGCATATGCTCATTACTGATATTGAATGAGGGTTTTTTTTTGTAAACAAATTAACAAAAAACAAAAGAACAATGATTGTTTTTGTTCTTTCTACAATATGAAAAGTATTCTTTGATTAGAAAAATGAAAAATCATTTGGCATTAAATTCTGTTAATTTGGTAATTTGTTCATATCAACAAAATAAAACAATTTGAGTGACTAAAATAAAAAAAAACTTGTTTCAGGCCATGATTCTTCTTTTAAAAAAGAAAATAATGAGATGCGTATGTCATGTAAATGTTTACAAATACATGTACATGTGTATTGTTATTGTTATATAATTATAATTGTACTGGTTTTGTGTGTCTGGAAGTAAAACAAAATGTCCTTTAATGATTGATTTCATTTTTCATCAGCCTCGATTTTGGTTGGAACGTGGTGGATGGGAGCTGTTTTAGACACGGCAAAAAATGTATGGGTTTGGGATCATTCGGGCTCTGCAATAAATTTCACAAACTGGCATCGATTAGAACCAAATGGTGAGGGACTTGAAAAGTGTGCTCTGGTGCGGGACGCTGACTTGTGGCAGGATTATCCCTGCTCTGACAAATATTACATCATCTGTGAAAGAAAATAAGAGAGATATTATATTGGGAAAAAGTGGCCAATAACTCAAATCGTTATAATTAGCAGTATATACTCACAAAATTATTCTATATAGACAAATAGTCAATGATTTTGGCTCGTCTAAAAATATTGACTGGTCAATATTTGCTAAATATTGACCGTCTACGAATAATATGTACAGAAAAATTCCTCTATTTCAGTTAACTGTTTCTGATTCTTTGATATGTAGACGGTGACGTAAGTAAATATTAAAGACTAAAAATTAAGGTGACGTCATAATAGGCAATTAGTCAAGGCAAACCAACGGACTCCGAATGCGATGGTTTGCTGTCATAACGGGTTTAAGGATTTGCGAATCATTTAAGAAAAAGGTCTTTATGGAAGATTTGATCACATACGAACCCGTAGTTATATCCTGATATACATCCAAAAATGATACCTTATTTCTAATATTTACATTTGTTGCAAATTAATACGAAAACATTGCTCCATACTTCCTTTTTTGTGATGACTTTGAAAGCCTCTTCGATTAAGGATATGTGAACCTGACATGAACCTAATTGAATCATTTAAAAAAAAAAATTAAACAGACTATAATGGATTCGACTGTGTCAAAAAAGACAATTTAAGTATATATAAATGAGTTCGTTTCCATGGCAACGACCTTCAAACTTACCCGTTATCAAAACATTTGAACGAGAAAAAAAAAACTTACATGTAACTGCAAATTAAAAATGTCATATAAGACACATTAACAATTATCTAGAGAACTTTTTTTTAGAAAAATATTAAAAAGGTTAATGAAATACTTTATTTATCTGAAAACGGGTTATTGAAATCCCTTTTATTTAATCCACTATTTTAGTTTGAATTTCCTCTGACCACTAAAAAAGTGACATTTTTTGACGTGGCCCAAACTAGAAAAACCAAAAAATACTGTTTCCTATATTAAGAATTATTTTTTTTTATGTTATTTGAAGAAATGATAAAAAGCAACATATTAAAAATAAATAATTGGTATGTTAGTAAATTAGAAAAAAAGATAATAACGTCTGAATTTCCTCGGACCTCTATTAAAATATATGCTACAAACCCTACTCATCTGTTAGAAAAGATGTCTAATTCACTTTTAAATGGAAATGTCTTTCAATTAATTATACGGTGAATAACTTCATGTAGAAAATGAATAATGGAATTGTGCTGCAAATACTACTAGTAATTGAATAAAAACAGGCTGATGATCCGAATTTCCTCTGACCTGACTTTTAAAAAAAACACTCTTTGCGCTCCTTGAAAGTCAATACTGCCATAAATGATTGTATTTGTATAAAACCAAAATTATAAAGAGAAGAGGATTATTTAATTTAACAATTATTTCACTTCCAATGTATATCAAAGAGTTTATTTTAATGGTAATTAACATTACCTGAGTGTGCATCTGATATAATCAAGAAACTATGGTCTCTGTACACAAAAAAGGAAAACATGCATGAAAGCTTTTATAAATAGAGTTCCCGATACAATTACTCTCTCTCTCTCTCTCTCTCTCTCTCTCTCTCTCTCTCTCTCTCTGTTTTATATATATATATATATATATATATATATATATATATATATATATATATATATATATATATATATATATATATATATAATAACATTGACTATGCAATATATAATACATAACATAACTATAAAATACATTATAATAACTATATAAATATCATATATATTATATAATGATTCTGCCACAATAACCCTCTACATACTTAATTTTAATATGATTTTAACAACAAGTATCTTCAACCTAATTTCTAAAGCTCTCTATAAAACTTCAATTTTGGGGGCGACTAAAATGGTCATGTTATGTTTATGTATACAATGTTAAGAAACCTTACTCTTTACATATACCTCTGCTAAAACTGAATTAAAACTGACTACTTATTTAGATAGGCTATAAAGCCCTTTATCACAATTTTAAATTTTATGACCCCTATGGTAGGGGTTCTTACTGCAAAGTGTGGACAAAATGGTCATATAGTGTGAATTGAATGTATATAACGTATAAAAATTGTTTTTATGTCCACTGACACAGAATAGAAACTGATGAATGCCTCTTTAGAAATACTTTTAATTAAATTTCATGACACCTAGGTAAGAGTTACAGCTTGGGGGTGTATAATATTTAAAGGCAATATTATTTTATTTTGCTTTTGCATTTTAAGTAGAGACATAAGTAAATATGAAGAAAAGAGAATTAATGAAGATGTATATTAATGTTAAGATTCTGTGAAAGCCTTTGGCAAGAGTTCTGGAGGTTTCTTGGGGGAAGGGGATGCTCGTGTTTTAACAATTTATGGTGTTATTTTCCCTTGCTTCATATTTAATAATTAATTATTGTAGATAATGTAATTAAAAAGTTGAAGAACTAAAATAATTAAACACGTAATAATTGGCTAGCCAAAAATACGGAGGTGTGGTATATCTACAATGAGCTTTGAATAAATGCTAGATAGTGTCATTTTCTTATCGGTTAAATGTTGAAAAGCTAAAGAATGAGAATTGAGATACGATAACAAGTAACCATGTATTTTTCGTTGAAATGCCCTAGATGGAGAGTGTCTTTATGGCCCCTAGAAATGGGGGTTGGGGGTTGTTTTCAATAAAACACGCATATACACATTAAATTTATCTTTAAAGATAACAAGTATGGGAAACTTATTTCCTATCAGAGTCTGGGCCTTTTTCAATATCAGGTCATGCACACTATCATGATCGTTAAGTTTTTCACCAAAATTATAGGTTTCATAGTCCTGTTTGCAAGATTTTAGGTAGTGAGGGGGCCAGACCATTACCATAATTTCTTTGTTGTCCTCCTGAATAAAAAAAATAATAAAATGCATATATGAGATTCCTCGACAGTTTTAACATGGGTTATGATACTCGAGTAACTGTTAAGGCCTGTTGGCCTCTTGGGTAAGTTTCCAAGTCTGCAACTTTTGCACACGTTACAAAAACAAATTTGTATTGAAAAAATACGACTGTTCTTTAACTTTCTCCACACACTTGATTTTTTTCATGTGTGTATGCGTGTGTTTTGGTTGGCTAATCTGTTTATTAAAAAGTCTTTGTTTCATATAAAAAAATTGACACATCATTTCACTTTCCTTATTTAGGATACCACTTAAAACATTTCTGTATTTGCAGTACTTCTTTCATATCGTAGAAGTTTGTTAGAGTAATAAAAAAATGTCCTTCCCAACAGAAATAAAATATTGAGGTTTAAGGAGAAAAATGAATCAATATTGAATTTTTCAAGCCCTGGAACAGACTTAAAACTGTCAATTAGGTAAGCAAAAGAAACAGTAATATGCAAGATAAATTTTATTGTTAAAACTTTAGGTAGTTCATCCATAACTAAGGCGTATTTAACAATTTTCATTAATCTATACTACATCAAATACGTATTTTAAAGTTATTATGAGGCTGACATAAACCAAACTCAGGAGTATGTTAGAAGTCAATTAAATGAACCTTTGCACTTAAGACTTTTCTAAAGAGTAGTCTGCCCTTTAGGAAAATTTAAAAAAAATCATTTTCTGAAATATATATGGTAAATTATGAATTATTTTAGCATATTCGAAGAAAGGGAAAGCTTTTTCAACTTTTTACTAAGAGAAATGTGAGAAAATGACTTGTGCTATAACAATATGTTTAACAATGCTTTTTTTCCATAGACTTCAATGGTAACTTCAACATATGATAAATTTCTTAAAATTCAATTTTCATTTTAAATTTCGAAGGTGAATCTTTATTATTTAATAAACTCCTTAAAATCACACCAAAATTTTGGTGATCAAGCTTGCAATCTATTAGATATGACATATGATAGTTATGGATCGACTACCTTAAAAAAAAACAAGAGATGTATGTGAAACACTTATGCCCCCTCTCTTAGACCTCTGTGAGGAAATGAACAGAAACTGCAAAACAAAAAATGGAATTTTTCTAAGTCCACGGGGCTTAACTCTGTCAAAAATTGCTGATCATATGCAAAATCGAACTTGACCTAGATATTCTTATGATAAATCTGTATACCAAATTTCATTTCAGTATGTGCAACCTTTGCGAAAAAAGGAACGGAAACTGCAAAACGTTGGAATTTATCTAGGTCCAAGGGCATAAATCTGTCAAAAAATGTTCGATCTTACCCCAAATCAAACTTGGCCTAGATATTATTATGAGAAATCTGTATACCAAATTTCATATCAGTATGAGCAACCTCTTCGAAGAAAATGAACGGAAACTGGAAATAATTGGATTTTTTTAAGTCCAAGGGGCTTAAATCTCTCAAACATTGTTCGATCGTACCCCAAATCGAGCTTGACCTATATATTTTTATGATAAATCTGTATGCCGAATTTGATTTCGTTATGTGCTCTCTCTGCGACGAAAATGAACGGAAATCATCGGTGGACCGACCGACCACAGACAGCAGCAAAGCAATATACCCTCCCTTCTTCGAAGGAGGGCATAAATATAATCACCAGCATTACAATGTATCCACAGGTTTGCCTGATACTGTTCATTCTTAGAACAAAAGAGTTGATGATTTATGTCGGATATAAGCCTCAAACTGTCCAACTAATGAGGGCCCAGATTAGATTTTTTTCCCACAAAATGTAGTTTTTTGGCCTATATCCTTTATATTAAAATTGAATTACCGATAAATAAAGCGTTTTATTTTGGTATTTGTTTTAAGAATGATTCATAGAAAGCACATATTTTGATAAAACCTCCAAGAAAAGTGAACTCAATTCCGTTAACTTTGATCGATAAAATATAAAGTACTATGATTATTCTTGATATACAGAAGGTTTATGATGAATATATACAATAACATCAATGTTTTTCAATTACGGTCTTCCGTTTTCAACGGAAGACCTTGTACTGATTCTGTTTTCCTTTTATTCTTATTTTTTTTCTAGACGTTTTTCAAAACTCACATATCTTGCTTGTTTGCTGTTCTTTTACATTCAAATTTTCAGGGTACGTTGGAAATTACAAATTCTCAACATCAACTGAAAATCATTGAAATCCTCACTTCCGGTGCCGAGTTATTCCCCTTTTTCAAAAAAAAATATAGGCATTCCTGTGCATGCACAGGCTCTGAAACCATCCATGGCATGTATTTCAACGTCATAAATCTTGAAAATAGATACTTTGAACGTTGTCCTCCGACTTTTATTTTTACGATTTTTTTCCATTTAAAGTATCAAAAAATTAATTTAAATTTTATGATTCAAAACATGCTGATTTTTGGTCGTGTTTTGGTCTCGCAACTTTTTAGTTTAAATTTTTTTCTGAACACATACAGAACAAAATATTTGTAAAATATCAAGGGCTTTCACTTGACCCTATTGAAAAAGGGCTGGCCCTTTAAATAAAGGGCCTTGAGCCCTTAAAAGTCTTCGCTTTATAACTCAAAAATGGTTAATATTTTGATATAGGTGTCGCAGGAAAAGTTGTTTATTATGATGTTATAAATGTCGTTACAAAATTATTTTGTACCGGTATTGCGTAATATGAGTGTAAAACGTTTGTCTTGTTAACATGTACCTGTTTTCATTTTGCAAGTAAACAAATAGTCTTTGTGCGCACAACTGACATAAATTAACAACTGAAAGTGTATAAGCTTATACGGAATTCTTCAATTCATTCCAGAAAGTTTTTTTTTAAGTATACATGTTTTTCTTGGTTTTATTTTTGGTCATTTTTTAGGTCTTCTATTGGAGAATCCTTAAGAAAAACGAGAATGAGAAAATATAAACAGTCTTTTTCTTTTCTAGCGAAATACAAAAATTTGATTTTAAAAAATAACTTCTATGAAATATATTTTAGTCATTTTACTGCAAGCATTTCAAATCTACCTGGATTCTTAGTTATGTGTGTCATTACGTAACGCATCCCTCGCCCGCGCCGAGAAAATCGGTCGCGGCCGGACTACCCAGCGGTCAGCGGTTATCTAATACACAATCCTGCATCCTGCATCCTACTTGTATGGGTTTGTTTAGCCATAAACACAAAGAATTGTTTCAATTTTGATTTCATATAAAAGTTTAGTCATCCTTAATTTGATTTAACCGATAGAGTGTTCAAGAAATATAAATTTAAAGCAATACAATTCCCAATCAATGGTAAGTCTAAAAAAATAATACCTATGTAATGCATTTTGATCATTATACTCTAAGCATTTCAAATCTACATTTACCTGGGTTCTTAGTTGTGTGTGTCATTACGTAACTCACCCCTTGCCCGCGGCCGAGGAGATCGGTCGCGGCTGGACTACCAGCGGTCAGCGGTGATCTAATACACAAGACTCGCGTCTTACATACATGGTTTTATTTAATCGCAAACACAAAGAATTGTTTGAATGTCGATTACATATAAATGTTTATTCATCCTTAAATTAATTTAAACGATAGAGTGTAAATTAAGAATTAGTAAAAGCATTATTATTCCATCTGAAGCATAGTCAGACATAGATCAGTGGTGGGTTTGTAAGTCTAAAATGTTTTAAAAACTGTAGAAATAATGTTTGAGATCAACAACAAAAAAGATTAACCTGTTAATGATGAAATCTGTTTTAGCGTCAGCTCTTTTAATAAAAGGTGTTCTTTGAGATCTTGTCGATGTCATGAAATAGTTATATTGTTTAAAATAAAAGATTTAATAAAACTTCAAACATTTTAAACCCAACACGGCCACTGGGATTTGTGTACACATTTACATAGTCCATCCCTTGTAAATCCCGCGCGAGTGGACAAGAGATCTGCGGTAGTCTAATACACACGTCAGGCTTCGTGTCCCTATCACACATGTACATGTTTATTGATTAAATACAATACAACGCCGAAATTTTGACCGGTTCATTTAAAATCGACTAGCGTTAAACTTAAAGATTAATATACTTACCCATGATTATCTCCTTTAATTACTGCTAAGACTTTAATGCATTCACAGGACAAACTTTAACACTTTTTAGACAACATTCGCACTTTGCCAGATAAACTTGTCTTATGGATTAATATTTGGCAAACACAAATTAGTGTATAAGTGTATAAAGTGTTATAAGTATTTTTATAAGTTGTAGAATAATGAGAGAGAGAGAGAGAGAGAGAGAGAGAGAGAGAGAGAGAGAGAGAGAGAGAGTGCGCAAAATAGAATTTCAATGCACTGATTGAACAGGATCCAAAATGGAGAATTTGTTAAGAAATACATTCACAGTTTGTTGATGAATTACACTTTTACACGGAAATTGTTGGAAAAAACCCTAAAATTGAAAAAGAGTCACGGCCCCCTTCCGCCACATGATTTTTGCCCCCCCCCCCCCCACGGCACATGCTTTTCGGTCAAATACATGTACTTTACAATTCAATTGTTTGGTAGTATTTCTCTAAGGAATTCTGTTTTCATTTATATAAAGAATGGTTTTGGGCAAAAGAAGTAGATTTTCTGTCGTAGGATCGATCCGGAATCATATTTTGTTTTGAGTGATTAAATGAACTGAACTGAACCGAAAATAACATGAGTCGCCTACACTACCTATATATTGTGGAAGTGTTTGGGTATTTCCAAAGAAATCTAACCCCTTTATTGCTAGTGGTAGCTTGTTAGTAATTTTTTTCTTCCGTGCAATTCTTTTGGTCAACTGAATTTATGTTAACTAAATGCTGTCATTAGACAGTAATACCCGCACCAAGTGTTAGCCCCTAAATAACACTCTCTTGTACCAGTTTTAGTCAAAAAGAAGGCCAAATGCAATTTCCGGTACTTTTTAAAAATTATAATTTTCATAAATGATGAGTTCACATCCAATAATACACATATTGCCTTTATGTACAATTTGGGCTTGAACTGTTTGCATCTGTTTGTGATCTTCATATTATTTCCATTAAAAACACGTTTTTAAATATGACACAAACAAACATTCTTAGGATTTTATATTTGTATTTGTGCCCTCATGCAGAAAAAAAATATAAAATAAAAAAAAATCCCTACCTACCTAACCTAATGTTTTCATCAGTGCTACCCTAAACACACATTTTTTTTTTCTTAGGCCTAACTGTTAGGTAACATTATTTTGGGGGAAAATATTATATTTTATACACTTTATTTAATGTTTCGTTCAATAAGGAGTACATCACAATATGTGGGTGTCCCATACCACCTTAAAGCTGAAAATTGTGCTTTTCATGGTTAATTACCTAATAAAATTGTGCAAGGAGTTTTAAAGAATAAAGTTATGAAAATACATACAATATGTTACAATTAAATGATCTTTGTCTGAAGTTACGTACACAACACAGGTCTACAGGTTGCATTAGCGGGTACTAGTTATACCCAGCTCTTTGGTTTGATGAGTATCACATGGTGTACATGCATGTGTGTTTTCTATATGCAGAATAGGATTAATTAACACGAATAAACGTTTCTTTTGTGGTGATCAGCTAAAGGAATTCATATTGTGCTAATTGGATTATCATTGTGAGGTTGACCAATATAGGTAAGTATAATACATGTAGTAGCGCAATATTATGAGACACCGGTATACAAAACAGTTAAGTTTTACTTTCACTTTCTAAAATGTGATCTCCCTTTGCCAGCATACTGTATCATCAACTTCATTTAAATAAGCTTATCTACAGTTTCTGTCATTTTAATTGCAGAATATTTTATTTTTTCATTTGTCAGACTTACACTATTGAGTTGACTCCATATTGACCCTATTTTGTATTAAATTTGGGTATTAAATATCATGTTTATATGAGTTATAATAGGGAGGAAAGGGAAGGGGCCTTAACCATTCCCCATCCCCAGGATGTGTGGATTAGATATACATTTCTAGTGAGAATGAAGGCATGCTGCAGCTTTTTCTTTCCATTATACCCCTTACCCCATCATCATACAATAGTAATAGAAAAGGAGTTGATGACTAATTTTCTTTTATTTTAAATTGCTTATTCTTTTTTGTCAAGAGATATGTGGTATGTCAAGATTTATTATGACTCATGAAAATTTGTGCATTTAAATCCTGATTGTTAACATACATGTATAATTATATATGAAAAAAAAAATCCATGTGATATTTTACTAGGGATCATGCAATCAATTGCAGAATTGCCAATCGGTTATTTATAACTCATTTTGACTGTTTAATTTGTTAATCATTTTAAAAATAAAGACATTTCTAAATACATGTATAACATATTATCAATAGATTGATTTTGTAACTATTTAGGGCCCCACTCTGCAGATGCCCTATAGTGTTCATTCTGTCCAATTCTGCTGATCATGTCAAGATACATTAGATACATTTAAGACAAATTGGCCCCTCCCCTTGGGTTATTCCCCCACCCCCTGGAGTTGTTTTTAAACAACCCCCCCCCCCTCCTCTGAAATAGGAAATTATAATACATTTTAATAACTGTTGAGATCCCTACCCTAGACCATATTTATATGTATATAGGTTATGCCCCCTTTGAGATGCCCAGTGACTTTCCAGAGTTGGAACTAATTAAGTATTAATCTATCTTATTCATATGTAGCGTAATTCCTAGCCCTAGCCCAATGTTGACCCTGCTTTGTTTTTTACAGCAAGCTCTAGGTTTTTGTTGACTGACGTTACAATTTCTACAATTACATATAACATTTTGTTTATCTTTAAGATTAAAAAGCAATTTCCAAAATCTCTTTATGTACATTTGACATGATACAGAAAAATACCAATCAAGAAATGATGATGCTACTGTAAAAATGTGAGAAGAGACTCTGAATCCCCCCACCCTCTGAAAACATGAATAGTTAAATATTTTTAAAATATCCTCAAAATCATCAAAATCCCCACTCCTAAACCATATATATTTTTGTTTCTTCAACCATGACCATGTCAGGGCAAATCTTTTTGTGGTATTAGGTCATGGTCTCTGGGGGTCACCTAAACCCCACCCCACCCTCCCAAATTCAGAAATAATCAAATAACTTGAAAAATAATGCTTGTGATCCCCACCCCTGAAGCATAATTTTATATATTCTTCCACCTTATGCATATTATGGTACGTTATTTCAATCACAAGATATAAGAGGAGGTTCAGGAATAAAGTTTTTTTTTATGGGACGGAACATCATTCTGCAGATAGTATTGACCCTCAGAATCAAATTTATATTTCTAAAACCTTATTGCATATCTATGGCTCAGCCCCTGCTATATCTAGGAGTGATAAACGTCAATTTTCAGCTACATTTTGACTCCCTGGATGAAATTTAAATTTTAAACCCTTATTGCACAACTAAAGGACAGCCCCTATCATACCCCGTGAATTTTAAACAAGTTTTGTTGATATTCGAAGAGTAAAAGATCTGTTAAAAAATACTTGTTTAGATTCGCGTAGTAGAAGATAGAGTAGCGGTCATATGATTGAAATTGTAGTTTGCGGAGATTTTCATTCGGTTGAACTTTACATGTAAGCGGTGCACTCGAATGGTTGGTAATTTACGCTTTTACTTTTCTGCAAAAAAAAAGCGAACGGAAATCGCATGATAAATGTAAAAAACACGGGATCAACTACATGCTTCCAACTTTTAAAACTTTTAACTAAACAAAAGCACATAGTAATGGAGTCCCGTGATCCTTCAGGACAGGGCATAGTAAAAACGACGTCATTCGCGGTTCCAAATTTTTTCCCGGACGCTTAATAGATGGGGAGGGGGGGAGGGGGGGTCCGTGGGATAATGTTTGCCAGTGTGTGCCCAAGGCCTACATGTATGATTAGTAATTTATTCAGGTCAATTTAATAAGTTTGTTAGAATTTTCCAGTTACCCACCCATCCGCCCCTTCTAGATCCGCGCATGGACGGCACCCAATACTAAATATCGCAATAAAATTCGAAAATTTATTAAAATATGTCCAGGATCAGTGTACAAGCTACATTTACATAGATAAATTGTGACAACATATTTTCAAAACAGATTGTTTCTTGCATTTGATACTTTCCTAAAACACAAATGCAGCATTATACATTATGTATTAGATAACACTGCAAAAAAATACGTTTATCCAAGTCTTTTGTAACTCGGTTACTTGAGGACAGAACATTTGGTTATTCCCCCTTCTTACATGGCAATGGGTACAAATTATAACATATGATTATAATATCTATTCATATACACGTATAATTAGGATCGAAGTCCCACTTTGATGGTGATGTATAATAATCAGAATGTCCCCCTGTCCGTGGCTCTCTGTCCGTCCGATTTACTTTTCCTAAGTATAATTTCTCTGTAATTGGGTCTGCCTACATTAAACTTACTCGCATGTAATTATAATATTTCATCCACAGAGTGCCTTTGGATAAAGAGTGTGTAGTGACATTAAACCAAGTTTCTAGGTAAAAGGTGAAGGTCAGGTGTCCAGACCCACACATTCTCCGAAGTTGGCCGAATCTTGCCCCCACATTTATGTAACTTACTTACATGTACCTCTAATACTTCAGCTACAGAGAGCTTAAAGCTAAATGGTGTCCAGTGACCTTAAACAAAGTTTATGGGTCAAATGTCAGGGTCATATGAGACCTGAAAAATCCTTGTCTAACCATAATTATATTTTTCTTCCGATGATTCTGTCTGGCTCATACATTACTATAAAAAGTGCTTGTAAGTAAAAGATGTACAGTGACCTTGAATCAAGAGACATGTACTTTTTAAATGACATGGGTCACATCACAGACCACTGTGTAAAGTTTCACTAAATTCTTAGTCAAAATTTAAGAATAAAACAAAGTTGCATGCAAAGCTTTTCATTCTAATGTCCATTTTTTAAGCGGCTGGGTCGTTTGAGAGGGACACCATTTAAATGATGTCAAATACATGGCAGTATAACTCAGATTGTTTTTGCGAAAAGGGCCTAAAATGTCAAGGTAAAGAGTCAATGTCATAGCATACAACTTAATACACTGTAGTCTGGACCGTGTGTTCTCTCTCATGGCAAAAATCTAGATCATACTTCACACAAACAGTGCTTATGAGTTTATAAATTAAAGGTCAAAATCACAATAGACATCAGTGAAACAAATGTTTATTCTATGTTGTCTCCTTCTTGTCTCTCTCCTTCCTTCACCAGAATAAGTAAGGGGTGTGCTGTGACCTTGAACTATTTTTTTAGTGAATAGTTACGCAAAGTGCTTTTCATTGACTGGCTATTTAGAATTTCAATATCCCAATGATGTATAGTTGTTAAATACAAATAACAGAAAATCATAACTTGGATCTAAAATCTTTTGATGGTCAATCTCTTTGCGGCAAAAAAATTATAATTATAAATATGGCATTTGCTGTTTAGCAGTTGTTGATAAATTCGATCTTGATACTTGTATTTCGCAAACATTTTTAACCATTAATACGCTGTCAAATGTACTAAAATGAGAAACTACGTGTTTTTCCGTGACTGAATTATTACTGGATTGGAATTGCTGTCCTCTTCAATAAGAGCTGATGCATGCCATCCGTTTACTCATTTATAAGCACTAGTATACAACATTATGACTATTATCATATTGACAATCTTTTTAGACACGAAGCTGCAACGGAAGACCTCCTCGTTGCTTTGCAACGAGCTCGGCACTAGTTTCGTTTCTTTTTTTTTTAAAAACCCTTGATACTAAACATTGAATCTTAAAATGACAAATAACTAGCTGTTGAATATTGATATATGCTGTCTATTATCATTCGTTTTTCCCCGTTAGCCTTTGGACCTATTTGAATTCTTCTCTAAAACATGTACTTGACCAATTTATGCTAAATGTTGTATTTATGATCAATTATATGAAAATATTTAAAACTCGATGTCACGTGTATCAATTATTTCTTTACACTGATCGACTTAGTCCGAAATATCTTACGTTTTCCTGACTTTTTTAACGATTTTGATATTTGACATGCCAGGAAAACGTCAGAACCGGAGCCATTACGAAAACTGGAAATTCGCCGCCTCCAACTGGAGGCGGCATTCTCGGCTCGATCTTAAATATTTACGAGTTGAATTAAATGTTTCACTCACAACTAATTAATAAGACGACGATTTTACTGCTCACTAATATCACTTTTATGGGTCCTTACATCCCATAAACAGACTATTGAACACATTCTATCCAACTGTTGAGATTTGTTTTGATTTCGTGCATTTTTGAAATCTCGCGAGAAAATAGGTCAACAACACTACTGTTTATCAGTGTAATTATCAAAATGTGCAGTAAAATTTTATTTTAAGCTGTATTATTGACTTTAAATATTTATTTATTTAACATCGAGTCTAGAATGCCGCTTCCAGATGGAGGCGGTGAATTTCCAGTTTTCGTAATGGCGCCGGTTCTGACGTTTTCCTGGCAAGTAAAATATCAAAATCGTTAAAAAAGCCAGAAAAACGTCAGATATTTCGGACTATGATCGACTTTGAGAGGTAAAAACATGTCATTTAATTTGTACGCCCATTATGAGTAATGGCAACCATTTGATCTTTCACAAGTATATTTAAATATGAAAGTTTTCGATGTAAAGAAAACAATTTATAGTTAGAAAAATGCATATTTTCAAAGCGTTAACATGTAATTAAACAAACAATTTAATTTAAATCCCAATGCTGATATCAGGAGTATTTTCAGACTATTGTGGTTGTGCAATAAAAATCAAAAATTGTGAAAAGTTACTAATGTATTAAGTTGAAAAAATGAAAATATTAATATTTGAAACATTTTAGAATAGGTCTAAATTACTTATATCTAAAATATTTTTTTTCTAAATAGTTTAGGGAAAATGATCTTATTTTTACCTCAAGTTAGATTAAAAATGTTTTGTTTTTTTTAAACAATGGTCTTTGCAATGGAGATTTTAAAGTAAGAACTTCCGGAAACAATCAAAATAATTCATAACCATAATCTCATACGTTATAGTTATATTTAAATATACATAAATACTACATGCATATATATACAAAAGGATAAGCTAACAACTAAAAATGAGTTAATTAGTTACAAACCACATTATTTTTCCGATTACAATAAACAAATATCAAGAAACGTAATGTTTGTTTGATTTGTTGTTGTTTTTTTTTGTTTTTTTTAAGTTATTTTGTTTTGGTTTTTTAATTTTTAGTTTTTTTGTTTTTTTGTTTTTTGTTGTTTTTTTTTTTTTTGTATTGTGTTTTTTTTGTGATGCAGATGACAACCTAATAGTACACATTACACATTTCTATTGATATAAATTTAACATAAATCAAATGGTCATTTGATAATTTTCAGCATAACATTCATATTTTATATTGTAACAAGTCTGCTAATGTAAAATATTTTCTAATAATCCAAATTGTTCTTGAGTTACATGTAAAACAAGAGGCCAATACCTTAACGGTCACTTGAGTACCATAGCCCATACACAAACTTGTCGAAGAGTCTCATATATGCATTTAATTAAGTTTTATTCAGGAGTAAAAAAAAATATAATATTGTAATGAAGACCACCTTCCTGCCTGAAATCTTTCAAAAAAGACTATGAAACCTATAATTTTAGCGAAAAACTTATAAAGATCATAATAGAGTGCATGACCTGATATTGAAAAGGTACAAGAAAATAGTCGTAAATAATTTTCCCATATTTGGTAACTTTCAAGATAGGTTTTATTTGTATATGTTTTCATAGATAAACTTAAACAAGGTGGCTAATAGACATGTTTTATTAAAACAACGTCCCATCCCCCATCCCCAGGGGGCAGACAGAAACTCTCCCTGTGGGCATTTAAACAAAAAACATGAAAGTGAACAACTTATTAATATTAGGGTTTAAATATGCTTTTCACTTCTGTTCCAACTTCTGAATTTTGAATTTTCGTCCAAAATACATTGTACGACACCATCTGGTATTTATATCAAAATCATTTTACATGTACTGTTAGTTGTTTATCAGTGATTTGGTTAGCCAATTAATACTTTACTATTAATGAGTCTATTTATTTGAAGACTCCAAAAACTGTTTTTGTTTCAATAAATAAAAATATTTGCATAGTTGTTTTTTATCATACAACTTAATTACATGATATTTAATGATTAATAATTCTATTATGAAGAAGCAACGGAAGATAACTCCATTATGAAGAAGCAAGGGAAGATAACTCAATCAACTTTCACAATATCTTAACTTTGATACACAGCTTCATTCTTTCTCTTTTCTAAATACACATGTATGTGAATTATATCATTTCTTTCATTGAAATTCCTGAGCAGAATAAAATAACTAGAAAATATACCCCCCCTTTTCCAGCCATACCAGTTGCCTTATATGTAGGTGGCATGAAATATTATAAAAGATGACAACTTAATGTTTTTTTCTAAATATGCAGTCAGTTTTTATTTTGTGTCAGTAGACCTTTTTAAACATTCTCTATACATTAACACTAAATGACCATGCTTTTGGCCACACCTGCATTAAGAATCCCAACCCTATACACTATATGAGTGTTTTGGCCCCGCCTTAGATTCAGAACCCCTACCTCGGGGGACATAAAATTAAAAAAAAATGGTAAAGGACTTCCTGGTCTACAAAGTTATGAATTCAGTTTTCCCTACAGGTGTGTAGGAGTAGAGAAGATAATTTTTAAACATCATATGCATTAACACTATACATCCATTTTGGCCCCGCGCTGGAGTCAAACACCCAAGTAAAGAAGTAAAGAAGAAGATTTAATACATTTTCACCATATGGCTACATTGACCCCGCCCTAGGGCCTAAACCCCTGTCCCATGGTTAATGAATTTCACACTTTAGGTAGAAGACTTCATGGACATCATAACTATGCATTTAGGTTTTAACAAATATATATGGGAATAGAAAAAAAAAGATTTTCTAAGATCTAATACATTTTTACTAAATGGCCATATTGGCCCCACCCTAGATCCTGAACCCCTGACCCAGGGGCCATGAATTTCAAAATTTTAGTAGAGGGCTTCATGGACATCATAACCATGCATTCAGTTTTTCCTCACATGTGTGGGAGTAGAGAAGATTTTTGAAAATTTGGCTTTTTTTGCATATTTTTCCTTAAAAGTTTATTATCATAAAGAAGTACTATTATGACAATAAGATGAATCGATGTAGCACATGATAAAATATTTTGGAGTTGCATGGCAAGAAATTGGGGTGACTGTCAACTGATAACAGTTTCGTTTCCCTAGCTAATAGTTTTAGTTGATGACATTCATTAAGTATTCATGGTTACTTTTAAAGAAGCACAAAACGTAACAAGTAACACTTCCTTATGGTAGTAAAGAGTTTCCGGAAAATCCGTATGCTTCGTTATTTTTTACTCCAGACACCATAACTCCAAAACGTTCCCCGTCCAGCGTAAATGCTTTAAGCTCTCCCTGCGTTACTTGAACTGATACAACGCTGTATGTAATATGACCATCTGACAAGCTATCTTCAAAAACAATATCAACTGCATTTGGTATTGCATCATTGATGCGGATGAAAGCTTTAGAGGATTCTTTTATCATAAAAGATACAACATTATGTACATATCCTGTGGGTATAGGTATTTTGTAGTAGTTAAGGTATTGGTTTATTCCCGGAACGATTGTCATTGCTGGATCACCTAGATTTGAGGAATTTGAAGACAAGCCAAATCCGGTTACTAACACAGGTTTTGTAGACTTAATATAGCAGGACTGGTTGCTCGAGATTCGGATGTCGAAAATATCGTATTTTTTTAATAATCTAGTTCGATTAGCAGTTCCAATCACATAATATATGTCTGACATTTCTGTCGCTGTGATGCGTATTATAGTGTCCCTTCCATTCGAATTAGGCGGCACTATGTAAGTTTTGTCTATTACGTCAATTGGGGGTAATTGCTCCATAAGAAGATCACAATACCCTAAACCATAAAGTTTTATGCAATCGTTTCCTGAGAAAGCAGCAATTGGATTCGAAGATTCAATGAATGTTCCTGTTAAATCAGTATCATGCGCAATTTGGTATGTTTCAAGGCGATCAAGAGAAAAGTTAAACACGTCACCGTTGTAATATCGGCTGCCTTCAATATTTAATGATGTATTCAGTTTCATTCGAAATCTTACTGAAATTACTGTGTAGTTTTCCAAAGCTGCCACTGCCAGCTGGCTTTTCAGAGATGATGGTTGTATTGTTATCACTACATATCGTGTAGATAGTTTATGTATTGGTATGTTTGTTGTTCCGTCAGCTGTATGTTCTGCGTCATCTAAACTAACAACAAACACGTCATCGGAAGTTTCTATCAACACTGACTTAAATTCCTTTTGAAAGTACTCCAGTTCAATTCCATTTGGAAATATGAAATGATGACTTGAAGGAATATTCAAATTCATGTCTATCTGCATTTTTAACGAAGGATTTAGACGAGAGGAAGTTGTAATATTAATTTGAACACCTTTTTCTGATGTAACGTAAACATTCTTTGTTGAAGACTCGTGATGTTTCATGAATAAAACTAAAAATCCTTTTCCTCTAGACCCTACAAAATTAAATGAAACCTAGATTGCAAACTATACCTAAAATAATTTCTATTTTAAGACAGAACTGTTTTGCCACTCTAGTCGTATAAATTATAAGTTCTAAGTTTCTAAGTTTTGTTTATTAACAGTTTGAAAAACATATATATCGATTGTTGATTTTTAGATTTTGTTTTCAAACAACATACTACTCATTATCTAAAATTTTCAAAAAAGTATACAGAACTTCAAGACAGAGATGGAAATAAATTTATTTCCGCATCCATTGAAACTTAAATTATAAATGTTTTTCTGTAGATTGAAATCTTGCAAAACAAATACATTATATATCTATACTAATAAATTAAGACATTTTGCCAAAAAACTACAAAATGCCTGCACCAGAATAACTGCTTCCACCTATAGTATTTCAACATGTGTGAATTGATGTCCGTAAACGATAATTTGATTTTACTTGATAAGTAATTACTAAGAAATAAATTAAAAACCTACATGCCCTTTTGATAAACAAGCCCGAAATATCAGAAATGAGAGCAAAGTGGTAGACAAGCTTTGGCATATGGGAGTTTGCATCAAAATATATGCTTGCAATGAAATAATATTGAATGACTACGTTATATTTACTGGGAACGTTTTCTTTGGGGGGTATACATAGAAATTAAGATATAACAAATGTTGAATAAGAAAAAAAAATCCGTTTTTGAATGCTCGAATTTAGTTTTGATGCATCGAACTTTCCAGAACGGGGTAACAAAGAACGCGGGTTGACTAATTTACGTCACGGCGAAAAGTGTATGACGAGTTTATTATCTGGCAGGTACCTTGGGTCTAACAGCTTTGATTTAAGATATGCAAATCAATATGTATATACTAGCGGGTTTTAATTTCATACATTTTTATACCACTACAGATTCGTAATAAATCTTATACATTAATGTGTGAACCATGAACAGATTGTCTTAACAACTCTACGTCTGTGTGAATGAATGATGTTTGCATTACACGGATAATCTTAATTGGGGTGGGGTGGGATGACAATCTTTTATGTGAAATTCTTATATGTTCTTATTTTTCCAGTCAGCTGTAACCAAAAAAAAAGAAAAAAAGGTCATGTACATGAATCATTGTGACATATTATGTACCAAGTTTTAATCCCCGCGCTTATATCATCTACTGTATTAAAATGTTTCAATCGATCAAGAAGACACTTTTCGCCTAAATTAGATCGTTGATGCCTTGTTAAAAGATTACTATACTTTTTTTGTATTAACGAAAGTGACATTACCTTAAAAAAAATCATACAGTAAGCCATTTTCTTTTTCTTTTTATGTCATATACCTAAAATGTTACATTTCAAATATTTAAAAACCAATTGAAAATAAACTATACAACACAACCCCTATCTTGCTTTAACTAAAATGTTAGCACCGAAGCAGCATGTTAAGTTAAACCTGTTGTGTGCAAGACTAAGTTCAATTTTTATTTCGAGAAGTTTGTTTTTGTACGATAAGAACAAAAATTTTAAATCTTTAAAACTGAACCGAACTCAAATGGACATTTTAAAAATATTTACAAATATAAACTGCTTTTTTCAATAGATACGTGAAGTGCCCGTGAGTCGTGTTCGAAATATTCATTAAATGTTATAATTTCACACCAAACCTTCTTTTTATCTTCTTAGTCGCCAAGTAAATCTATTTCCAATGGAAATATAGTTTTACACTAACATATACATGTAATTTAAAAAAAATATTATGGAAATAAATTGTTTACAGTATCATTCACAAAACGTTAATGAATATATTTATTTAAACAAATTATTCCCTGGATGATAATTCATGACAATTACATACTCAGCTATTTTAAGGAAGAAATCGGAATTCTAGTAGGTGTTATTTAGTAAAAAAAAAATTGCATTACCTCTGCCAATTATTCATCAGATATTTCTGTGCCAATAATTAACATATGGTAAAATAAATATAACTAATAATCACAGTTGATTCTATCAGAAAAAGAGTATTGAAAACCCCCAAACACTGCTATATCTCGTGAAATAAAAACATTTGTAAGTCGTCTGATGACGTCAAAATTGACTACGTCACACCAGCGCTTACACCTGTGATCAGATTAAACAAATGGACTTCAGCGATATCTCTGCAAATTTCACATATTAATAATGTACAACTGACGTGTGCGAAAATACGTAGAAGAAACATCTTTTAATGTGTGTTGAACCAGAAACAACGAGAAATTCTCGGGTTTTTTTTTTTACTTTACTTGCTAAAATTTGTTTTTCCTGTAATATAAGATTTATATCTCGTTTTTGTGGCTCGTACAGACAAAGAAAATGGTATCTATTTCGTTTATTCTAATTATAGAGTGTATTGTATCTCATTGCAGATTATGACTAGCATCTAGTATTGAAAACAAAATTGTTTTCATTTCCTTCATTATCAATGAAAAAGCTACCAAAGTATATTCAAAACAGTTTGCTAGCCAAATGATAATCACTTTAAGAATCTGGATTGAACATAGACAATGCTGCATCTTTTTATTCTTTTTAATTATATATATATATATATATATATATATATATATATATATATATATATATATATATATATATATATATATATATATATAGGGGGGGGGGGGGGTAAGTGCGTCATTAGGATCCTTAAATGAAAATCAAATTACACTTCAACATATCTTTAAGATTTAAAATCTTCTGATTAAGACCTACTTTATATATGAGATATAGATATAAAAGCCATCAAAAGGCACAAAAATCATGTAATTTGTCTTTCCATGCCATCCTTAGATTAAATAAAAAGGTAAGTATTTGATTTTTTTAAAATTCATATACAATTACTCGTGTAATTTGAAATGGTTTAATAAAATGTAGTGGTGTAAAGCCTTACATTTGATCGACTGAGCTGAAATTTTACATTACATACCAATATATTCCATATATATATATATATATATATATATATATATATATATATATATATATATATATATATATATATATATATATATATATATCAGAACATGCTAAGAGATGTATGAAGTGCTATAAAACCTAATTTAAAAAAAAAAAACCTTTATGATTGAAACTCACTGCAAATCTCTTTTCATGCACATTTAAAGTTAAATGAATTATTCTTCTTGCTTGAATATTTTAAACTCTCAGCATTTGTCGAATTTTTAAATGTTTATTATACAAGTCATAAGCAGAAATAATATTTTTTAGGTCAAGAACTTGCTTTGTTTTTTTTTAAAACTACTTCATATGTTTTTTAGATCCCAATGAAACACCAGAATAGCTCATGTGGTAGCAATATATCTAGCAACATTATTTCGTGAAACAAATCATGGCGATCTCATTTCGTTAAAAATTTGATATGGATATATTATTAATATTATTCAAAGGCTTTAATCTTATTGACGTTCTTGAAGGTGCTGAATATTATATGTATTTAAACACATAAAACAGCAAAATATCTTTAAAAAATAACCAAAGAAAGGCAAGCTCGCTTTGATTGCTTTATGCAACAACAAAAAAAAGGTGATCAGGCATTTAAAGAATAATTTAAAAAGTATTTCGAATGCTCAAATTAACTAGCTATCTCCCTTTTGCCATCAGAGTTTTAGCTGCCCTATGGCATGACCAGGCGTGTAAATACTTTACTGAATGTGAATTATTTTTATAGTTACCCAAGGATAAATCTTTTCCACTTGCAGGAGATTGTGATGTAAAAGTTTCAGCAGATGCATCTATTTGATGAAAAGCAAACATTTTATAAGTTAAACATTATTAACATCATAATGAACTCCAAAATCATATTTAATTTTTGGGGGTATAAAATGGAGCACGTATTCAAACAAACCAGTATTTATCTGCAAAATAATATATATTACAAAACGATGTTATGCCTAAACCTTCAAATAATACTGTGTTTAAATGCGAAGATATTGCTTCCAATTACGTGTTTACGTTTGACCTTCGATATTATTTGACTTCGATATTATATAATTTATTTAATATTTAATTTAATTGATCCTTATTAAATAATCCTCTAAGAAAGTCCGCCAGTGGAATATAGATTTAGATTACAAGAGACTACTCAATCTATAAAAATACAAGATATAAATAGTTTCTTGTCAATAATAATATGCGGGTGTACAACTACATTTATTTTTTTTTTACTGTATGTATGGAGACAATTGTGTAGCGGTTAGCACGTACACAATGCGACGATGCGCAGTTTGAACTAGAAACTGACCAGTTTCATAACTTCTTCGAATTTCTCTAACACGGACTGTCTAGTAATTCCTTCACAGAATTCCAATTTACGCAAGCGCATTTGAAGTTTCATCCCAAATTAATTGCGTGCTGACTAATTAGACTGTTGTCAGTTAAAGCTGTTGTTGTTTTTAATGCAATTCGCAAATAAATTTCACACAAGCGCTGGAATACATTATCTGCACATTCAGATCGAAACGTGTAACCTGAAAAATAAATCTGATAATTTTGTTACTTTTTGATTGTGTACTTTATAGATAGATAGACATACAGACAGACGGACAGACAGACAGACAGACACTGCGATATAACTTCCTGACATCATACATAGTAAGTGTGAATTTTATGAACTGTTCCACCCAAAAGATATTAAAATGAAATGATTTTATGAATAAAACACTGGTAATAACGGAATACAGACCATTGCAATAAAATTGCAATAAGATACGAATTATAAAAACAATCTCAAATTACATCAAACATCGCCATCAAACATATTAGATGCAACTCATTTTTGTTGACATGCGAGATAAAAATGTTGACATGCAACTTATTTATATTTTGCATGCACATTAAAAAGGTTAAGGTAAAAGTAGGGGTTTATAGTCTTGCTCGCAAAGTAAATTGCCTCGCACAACTTCTACATATTACCCCCTGGCGAGACCCGTACAATCCATAGCAACCTCAATTCCCTGGGGGAACATATAAGCAGAGCTACCAAATTACGGCGCTAATGCTTTTCATTCACATAGCCAGATCCTCTCATGTGCCAGGTACCCATATTAACCCCTGGGTGGAGAGAGTGCACTTATCTAGTAGAGTAAAGTAACTTGCCCAAGGTTACAATTTTACCGCAATAGCGACTGACCAGACTCGAACCCGGAGCTACCGTGTCCAAATCGGTCGACGCTATCAAATGCGCCAACACCTCTCTAAGTTAAAACGTTGTAGGTCCAGAAAATTGCAACCAGAAAAGAATTTTGAACAAAAAATATATATTTACATGTACCGAGTATGATTCTCTCTATTTCTTACGGAAACTTATTGTTAATTCATAGCTCTATAGAAACAGTAAGACTGAAATCAACACACCCCGTTTATCGATTGGTCGAAAGATACAGCGACCTTAGAAAAATCACGGACTGCACGAAATAATTATGATATTGTCAGATTCAAATTCCCATAGGATACGATTTGGTTGTTTCTTTAAGCTTAAGTACTGATATACATTAACAGTAATTGAGTGAATCTTACTTACTTTTTACAATCATTTTATTAATTTGTTCAAAGAAAAAGATACATATAAACAATAAAATGCTTTCTTCGATTATTCATGCGGGATATGAGGGTAGCGATCACTGCAGAAAAACATTACATAACCTGCTAACGCCGGTTATGTATATTTTCTGCAATGTCGCCACCTTCATATTCCGCAAAGAAAGCATTTTATTATTTAAATAATATCAAAAATCGCCAAAACGTGACTTTCAACATTTCAACTTTTTGAATATAACAATTGTTTCAAGAAACAATGGGCATTATTAGTTTTGTATTCCGGTAAATTTTAGGGAATGCAGTGCATATAATTGTATCTTTCTTTTTTATCTTCCTCAATACTCTCTTTGGCACACAAATTCTGATCTTGACGATAATTCACATCCAATCCAAGGAAAAGAAATATGAACATTGTTAGTAGCATAAATGTACTATGATTAAAGACATATGTACAGCAATGCAACCTACCTCTGCATATGTCTAGTTCCTTTTCCAAAGTGTTTGCGTGGTTTTCAAGGAAAGTCTCTCTGTCTGGTTAACGATAATATATTTAAACAGACAATAATCTCTCAGTCAAATATGTTCACAGGTGAATAAAAAGTTTCATTTACAGTATGCATGATTTATTTCAGATTTTTTTTTCTTTTTTATTTAAGTTTCAAGTCTGTATTTTTTTAACATTCAATACGTGTTCATATATGTAACACAGGTAAGTCTCAGTAACTGACAGATTACATTAAAAAAAAAAACATAAAACAGTTTAAATAGATACACAAAGAATATATTAGGAAAACTACGACTAAGCTTCTAAATGACAATAATTGTTGCTGAAGTTATTGTACCTGTAGGATATTAATACTCACGCTATGAAATTGTAAATGTTAATTTCCATGTTCACTTTAATTGGACATAAATATGAATATATGTACATGTTTTATAAATATATTTTCAAAAAGGTCGTGTTGATGACATTTGGTATTTTGTGAGATAAAGACAACTAAAGAAAAAGGGGACAAACTTATTTAAGCCGTATCTTAAAAAAACGTGGGGCATGGTAAAAAGTTAATATTGCTATACCATTCATCCGTATGATAGTTTCATGTATTATGTTGCTGGTATTTTTTACTGATTGTAATTTTAGTGTCCTTGAACTATATACTTCAGACAACTACACTCATATAATTTCAATATTAAAAGTATGGCGATAATTTTCGATGGCTGTATAGTAATGCATAATTATGTATGCTACTAGTTACGTTGTAATGAGAGAAAAAAAATAGTGCAGACAAACATATAGAACACAATTTCTTTCTGTAAAAAAAAAAAAAACTAATATAAATACCACCTCTATGAAAACATGTTTATTTAACTTGACAATATTGGATATATTGGATATATTGGATATATGTGCGTGATATCCATTTACTTCACTAACATATAGACGCGAATTAAAAAACATACTGTGTGACCTGTTTAGTATAGCTGGGTCTCTACATGATTTTGAACATATAAATATAATATACTTCCTTATCTACCATATACTTCCTTGTAATAAGAATCCGTCCTGTTGGTTATCAATCGGTCTTCCTTGTAGTTTTCATAAATAGGTTGGCTGCTTATTTCACCATGCAAAATGATAACAAATGCTGTCCAACACAAAATAGAAGCGGATTTGTCCATCGCTGCTGTACAACTAAACACAATCATTAGATACATATTTAGTGATCATTATAGAATATTAAATATATCAACATACAGGAGAGGAAAATTCTATCTTGTTTATTCTGTATTCAAAAAGCACAGTAAACAAATTTTTCATTATTGTTGTTATTTTTGACTATTATTTATTTTTTTTGTCAGTTCATTGCAAAACCGAAAGCTGCATGAGAAAAACAAAGTAGGGAAAACTTCACGTCGCCATGAGTGTGAAACCAGGTAGAATGAATCCAACGATCCCCTGTACAAAAACAAGGCACATAGTTTTTTAACTTATCTTGATTAAACATCATAGGACACGTGTTATACTATATTGTGTATGAACAATGTGGTCCTTTAAAGTGTCCAATTTCATTGTTTTTAATTTCATTTACTGGACAAAAAAAAAAATTAAAAAAAAAAAATAATAATAAAAAAAAACCTTCCTACTTAACTATATATTTTTACATGTAACTTTACTGACAGCTGTATGTATTTAACTGTTTCTGCACTTTTTTTTCAAACAATATATAATTACTAGGTAAAAGTTTGTTTGCGTACATACCTTAAATGAAGCTGTGTATCTTTTTTAATCGAACATTAAGCGGCTTCCCCCATAGCCTTGTATATTTACAAGTGCATGTATCGTAGACAACACTTGCTTTGTTTCAACTTCCTTATTGAATTTTCTACATCTAAAGTATTGTGAACTTTTATTTTATTTCAAAGACATTTAAGTTGTTTGTTTATTAAGAGCTTGCGTGATTAAAAAGTATCATTTAGATGTACAAAGCCCTACCACTTAAAGTGCATTTTGTTTCTTAAATATTTGAATAGGTACATACTAAGATTTAATATTTCGCAGAAATACACTTAACTTAGATTTCATATCCTTCCTTAACTCCTCTGCGAAGTAAAATAATTGGATAAACTCTTATTTACATGCAACATTATACGTAAGGTAAAATTTTGTCAGAAAACGCCACATATACGTTTATGAGACCATTAAATGAATTCTGAAATTGTTACTCAGAAAAAACAAATTGTTGTCTTTATATTTTGCGTTACGGGTATTTAAATGTCCTTTCCCCTGTCAGTATGTACAAAATAGACAAAATATTAACAATACCCAACATACTTTGAAAAGCGATCTTGGCCAGTATCAGAAGCATATGACCTAACACTACTGGCTCTAAAAACCCCTGTCCGTATGAAAATCCCCTGTCTTTCCCTGTCATCCCCTTTGTTTTCCCTGTCAGCCCCTGTGCACCCCCTGTCAGCCCCTGTACACAGCCCCAGTACACCCTGTAATTCCCTGTCACCCACTGTACACATCCCCTGTGTGCCACTGTAAGCCCCTGTCACCCCCTGTACACCACTGTCATCCCCTGTAAGCCACTGTATTTCCCTGTACATGCCCCTGACACCCCCTGTACTGTGTTTGAATGTTTATAACAGCCTTTCCTGTTATTTAATTTCAATATTTTTTTCTTAATTCAATTATCTAACTCTCATGTGTTATAGTTTGAGATATAAATCAATTGTTGCACTCAACAGAGCGTAGACTCACAAGACACACTGTTATAGTAATTTTAGAAATTATAAGATGTTTTCATTAATAATTTATTGACACAGTACTTAAATAATCATGCTTACAACTAAAGGCTCGAGATTCACCGGGTGGTAAATCTCAGGTGAGGGCGGTGTGAAAGCCTTCAGGGCATTTAGTCCTTTAGCGGTCGGGAACATCACTACTCCGTAATATTTGAAAAATAAATGTAAGAAATACTGTGAATTATTTCTACAAAGATCAAGCGCAGCACATGGTGTTAAGCATTTGATTTTGTGTATCTAAACAAATATTTGCACACTGAAACATGTTAATCAGTCAGAATGTAGAATGTACATGTATAAGCAGCCATGTTACGATAGAGCACGTCTGTGGGTTTTTTTTATAACAAGTTCCTGATTATATCTTTATTAATTTCCCGTGAATAACAAAATAAAGCTTCAATAGCTTATAAGTTTGCCTAAGAAATAATTTTAGTATGTTTGTTTAATATGTTTCTGAGCGACTTATTGGACCCTTGAATTGAATTTTAACTGATGATTAACTCTCATAAGCAATTTAATAATTTCTGAAATCTAATTTTCATTTCCCTTTTTTTACTGCAAAATGGAAGATATCAAATATAATGTTATTTATTGCCAGTGAACAGAAATCTGTGGCCTTGGTCAGAACATTCACAACATACCTGTACATATAAATATAGCACTAGTGTTTTCTGTACATGTAGGAGTTTATATAGATACGGAGAGAGAGAGAGAGAGAGAGAGAGAGAGAGAGAGAGAGAGAGAGAGAGAGAGAGAGAGAGAGAGAGAGTTTGCATTGATTTTGAATCAAAAGTTACTAAAAGTTTACCCGGGAATTACTTTCATAAAAAGTTAACATGCAATCCTAATTTCATTCCCAATACTTTATTATTAATTAGATTAACTTAAAACGATAATATTAATTTTAATCCACCAATGTTTTATTTTACACCATATCAATTATTCAAAGAATTGATTGAAGTTACAGTTTTCAAAGGAGAGAATGTTGATATTTTTTTTCACTCGGTCAGTGGTTATGTAATAGCTACTGTACACAGCCCTTCTTGACAATTTGCAGAACACGGTAACGAGGTTGGGAAAATGAGATGACAGACACGCGTGTACATGTATATACACACAGTTCCTCAGATCTGAATGGTCGGTCACTGATTATATAATTATAGCTACTGTACACAGCCCTTCTTGACAATTTGCAGTGCACGGTAGCGAGGATGGGAACAATGAGGTGACAGACACACTTGTATATATACACACACCGTTTTCCTAAGATCTGAATGCTCGGTAATGCGGAACAATTATTCAATATGTTGTTTAAACGCCGCTTATGACTTTCTTTCCCAGTCTGTCAAGTAAAGAAAATTTTGATTTCTCAGTACTACATGTAAGAATATCAAACATGAGAAGAAAGAGCTTAAAATTCGGAACATTATTTGACACAGTCATAATTATGAATTAAACCGTAATGCTCTCATATTTTTCATTTTTCAAATTCAGAATTTAAATAAATGTATGATATTTTTCTAATCTAAAACTCGAAACCCGGAACATTCTTTTAAGATCATACATGCATGTCTTTACATTACCCGTTACCGGTATTTGTATACATGTATGAAATTATTCATGATCATGAACTGTATTATTGTTTTAAATGTATGAGGACAATTCTATACAATAACATATGAATTACTAAACTGGACAATGCACCCTCATAAAAAATAAAAGTGTCAAAGGGCCGTACTAAATTACCCCTCCTAAAAATTCAACTCTCTCTCTCTCTCTCTCTCTCTCTCTCTCTCTCTCTCTCTCTCTCTCTCTCTCTCTCTCTCTCTCTCTCTCTCTCTCTCTCTCACACACACACACACACACACATAATTTATCAGAAAAAAAACCCACGAAAAACAATGGCTGACAGCAAATATCATCGACTGCGATTTACATGACTTAGATATTAACTAATTAACTTCCTGCTAAATAGAATCAACATGCATTTCATTGGGACGATGTAATTCTATGCATCATTATACCAGGCAAAACATTAAAATTTAGGTGATCATTTCGGTCGGTCTGTGATTATCTGCACGTGCTAATCATGTTGTGCGATTAAGCGCTTTAACTCAGGCAGGTTACATGGCACAGAACGTCGCGGATATCCCGTACTCATTCTCCACTTAGGTTTTTTTTTTACAAATTACAAAACACGGTCGTTTGTTTAAATACATGGAATGAAATGTTAAGCGGTTTATCAGTATATACTTATCTTGATATTTGTCACTGTTGAGTCAGAATTATTCACGTTTGTAACAATATTGCCCTCTATGAAATACAAAGAAAAAACAAACACCGTCTAAACCATGAATGCTTTTCTTTCTTTCCATTTCCTTATGTATCAGAAACTGCTAAATATATATTGAAGAAAATCCAAAAACGTTTACTAATTAAAAACTTTTTCTTTACCTTATCAAGCAGTCAAACACCAAGGTGTCTGGGGGTGTCAGTGGCATGTACAGGGAAATACAGTGGCTTACAGTGGGTGACAGGGGCGTACAGGGGGTGACAGGGGCTTACAGTGGCACACAGGGGATGTGTACAGTGGCTCACAGGGGATTGCAGGGTGTACAGGGAATGTGTACAGGGGCTGACAGGGGGTGCACAGGGGATGACAGGGAAAACACAGGGGTTGACAGGGAAAGACAGGGGATTTTCATACGGACAGGGGTTTTTAGAGCCAGTAGTGTAAACTACTTTACTGTCGCTAAAATTCTTTGCTTTGATATTAACATTAATTGTATTTCAGTGAAACCACGGACAAATTAATAAGGTTTCCGTTAAACAATGACAGTATTTCTTTTTTTAATATATCAACAATTCAATTCTAGCAGCAATTCAAATAAAATCGTGCTAATAACTGATCAATATAATATATTAGCATATTATTATGCGCTAATGAAACTCGAGGTAGTGTTTTTTTTTTTATTTTTGTGAGAGTGAATTACTGGCCTTAAATACGACTTGTATATATTATCATTCCAATAACCGTAACTTTTTTTTCGACACGAGTATTAAAAGAGAGCTAGCATTTTTTTTCTAAGGATTTGTCTATTAGGAAAATGTGAATTAGTAAACATTGCCAAAGAGAACGGAAAAAATAATACTCTTTTTGATACTTAAGTACAAATAATTGCTGGTTAATTCCTAATTGCTTTGCCGCAAATGCTGTCAGAGTAAGCTAACAAACGTAGAGATGAGTCAACATACGTCTTATATATTCATAACTGTACTTAATTATTGGACGTGAACTATCCATTTTCAAGATGAGATATGTGTACACTCCAATCAAAAGTGGTTTAAATAAAAAGAGTTATTAACAATCAGCACAACCTTGGGTGTATACAAACTATACCACTTGGGTTAGTCTGCGTCAAGTGTCTCCATTAGGACTCTGATGAAAAAAAAATGCCGATAGGCACGTAACATTAAAAAAATTGAAACCATTTACTAAAAATAGGTTGTTTTGATAAAAAAACATAATTACTTCATCTTAATAAAACTCTTCAACCCATCTTTTTTCTCCTCGTCTTGTTTTTAAGGCTCGTTGAAATATGAACCTATCATATATCAGGAATGAACAAAGTTACATTAAACTAAAACTCGTGCGTTTTGAACTGTACTGTGGCACATAAAACACTTTAAAGTGATGTTAAATGATTTAATGTTTTTAAAAAAAAAAAACTTGACATACCGATTTTATGCAGGCCGATTGTTAAACACCTACCTCTTAATTTCTTTTTTATTTTATTCTACATCTTTAAACAACATTCTTCAATTGTTAGAAACCAAGCATTTTTTTCTGTTAAATCAAATAATACTAACCTTACTATTCATTGTTGGCCATTAATATATACTCTGATTCAATAAATTTGACTTTTCAACTTGCATGTAGACTTGAACTTTTTTAACGAAATTTTTAACACAGCTTGTGTATATGTTCTTCAAAGGCAATAAAATCATCGTATCATACATTTTCATGAGCTTAATTTGATGTTGATGCAGTTAGTAAACTAAATGATGTAGCATTAGATTGCTTGGAACGCCTATTTACTTGTTTGTATTACTGTTCACCCGAGAGAGATGGAGAGGGAATATTGTCTAACGTAAATTTCATTACATTATAGCAATACATTGTGCCGTGCTCTAATTATTCGGTTAAAAGCATGAAAATAAAGAAGTATGCAAAGTGTGTTGTATTTGAAAGGCATTTTTTAAAGTGCACGATTTAAGAAAGAAAATAGATGGATCTGGGTCAGCTAAAAAGAGGGTGATTCAATAAAAAAGGGCACCATGACAGGTAAATATAAAAATAATCAGATACATGTAACACAATAAAATTCAAATAGTTAAGGCTAAAAATTGGGCCCATAATAATTAAACTATAATACTAGTACAAAAAAGTATATATATAGTTAGTTGTTTATTGAAACATGTTATTTGTATTTTATATGTGGTATAGTTTTTGTTCTTAAAAACGATGCCACCCCATTCAACCAACTACAGCATAACGATATTAATCTTACAACTGAATCAGAAATTGAGCTTAGATGTAAAGCGTTGTGAACTGTACTGTGGCGCATAAAACACTTTAAAGTGGTGTTAAAAGATTAACTGTTTATAAAAAAAAAAGCTTGACATAACGATTTTATGCAGGCTGATTGTTAAACACATATTTTAAAAAATTGTACAATAAGCCAATTGAGTAACTAAGCTGACCTACAAATTTGAGACATACTAAGACTAAAATACAGTTATTAACTATCAGCAAAACTATGCATGTATATACCGCTTGAAATTGTCCGTGTGAAAAGTCTTTATATCGACTCTATAAAGAAAAATTCAGCTCACAACTTGACAAAAGAAACGTGTAAAACATTCACTGATCACAATTTCGCTTTGACAAAAACAGAGTTGGTTTAACGTAATCAGATCACTATTTAGTTGGCTTTTTCAAGTTAATGTGTTGTCTTTTTGTGTTTTAAGGCATGTTAAAACATAAACATATCATATCACAATAATGTACAACGTTACATTAAGTTATACATTATAATAACCACTGGGGATGAAAAAAATAGATTATAAAAATTTCTACGCATAGATTTGGTAGACACAACTTTCACAGGAAACAAATACGTTCTTATTTCAAATTGGGCAAACCACTTCGCAATTTCGTTTCATTTATTCTGCACATTAATACAACACTTTAGATATTCAACAAAGCATTCTGCCTTTTAGTTTACAACACACTGTGTTTTTTCTAATCAAACGAGTACTCACCTCCTTTTCTCGTTGTCGTCTGTAAAATAAAACTCTGTTTCAATGATCTCTTGATCTCTTTATTTTAACATGTATAGTTTTGTTTATTCAGAATATGTACGCAACTTAAGTATTCCCTCTTCAAGCTCTTCAATCTTCTGACAGTTTATCATTGGTCAATGAAATTGTCATGACATTCATATATTTGTATACTGATACAGTTATATGTATGCACTTAATGATAAAGTACTCAAATATTTAGAGAGACAACCTGTACGTCTGCGTTAATGTTCATCTTAATGAGATAATGTATATCATCGTATAATTCATTTAATCGTAACAATGCATTTTACTGTGTGCTAATCATCAGTTAAATACATGTATACAAATATGTATGCTTAGTATTCATGCACTGTTCAGTAAATGTTTGATTGACCATAAATGAAAGAAATTATTCAGATAGTTGGGGTTAAAGATGAGGCCAATACCATACTCAAGTTATAAGACCACTTAATAAAAAACAGTTTATTTGGTTTATTTGAATAGCATGTATGTTACGAGTATGTGGTGTGTTTAAATGTTGGCTTAAAAATAATGTTTCATTTTTCAAGCAAACCCCCGTATCACATGGCGAGAGCAATAGTACTTATGTTAGTATGCATGCATTTTTTTGTATATATTGTATACACCCCCCTATCAACGTAACATCCAGGGGACACAGCTTGAACATGTGTATCATACGCTTGTAATCTGTTTCCTACCGTGTGCCCAAATGTAAAAATAAAAATGTAAAGTATTTAAGCATATAACACAATTTTTATGAAAGTATTTGTTTTGCACTGAACTGATGTATATCACAATTCTGTGCATCCTAGCTATATTTGCATATATTTCAGCTTGTCTGTAAATATGTGCCGGTATCAAAGCAAGTTTTATTTACAATCCTAAAATTTACATAGTACATATATAATTAACTTTCTCAAAATCATCATGATAATATTCTGAGCATTGTTGACATTCCGCAAATATATTTTGTTGACGGTTCATTATCCGTTTTTATATTGTCCCTTCTTTTTCTATTTTGACCAGCTTCAGTGAGGTCGGTAATAGTTGATGTAGCCATTTTTTGCCATCACTGAATACAATTTAAGTCTAATGTAATGTTTTAAAGCACTCAACTCAATCACTCAGAAAATGAGCATGATAAGTCACCTGATTAATTAATGTTTTTAAATGTTTAAAATTTTTATTACCAGCTTAAATGAAGTATTGTATAAACATTGATTATTATAGATAAAAATCTTAAATAACATTGTATGTTGAATTGTCATGACTCAAAATTTCGGTTTCTTTTTCAGACAACAATTTCATTTATTTTTTAAGGTTGCCAACCTTTTTGTCTATATTTTACACATTTAATTATATTTTACAAATAACAAACAGAATAATAAACATAGAAATAAGCTGGAAAATATTAAAGCTTGCGAAGTTATAGATATAAAAAAAACACGTAGAGTGGCAGACATTCAATGGTGGTAAAGACAATACAACTAAGTTAGTGGGAAAAATTTAAACCAACTCAGAAAGTAAAGGCGTATACATAAGCCAATGTGCTATTTCTTCAATTTCATATTACATTCTAATCATGGAATTTGATAATTCAGAGTTGCTGTTATTCATAAAACATTACGTGCATTTATTTTGAAACATAGTTTGTAGTACATGTAATGAAATTCCAATTGTAACCCAGTTTCGATAAGACCTTGAACAAATTACTCCTACAACCATTAAGAATATTGAACAGAAGGAATAGTAACATTTCTATTTTTCTTGAATTTTTAATGCAGAAGAAACGGGTTTTGTTACCATCTTTACTTTACTTTTACTCTTACTTTTTACTTTACAATAAATTTTGTAAAAATATAGTTACATATTGTGACCTTGTGTTTCATACTGAAATAAGTCTGCACGTTTCACCAAAAAAGTGATAAACTACGAATAAACAAAACCAAAAAAAACCCTTTATATTTGAGATATACTAGTAAATACTATTGCACTAACCACAGCCATATTAGTTGTTGATTGTTGTTACTCTCATCGCTACACACCCCGTGTGTCGTTTATTCTTCTTTTTTTTTATTGATTGCAGCTTCTTCTTTTTTCAGACATAATACTACAAAGTAAAGTATTTCGTTCAGTGGTCCATTCAACCATTACTCCCCGATCAGAAAGCAACCGGCCGTGACTTTTTTCGACCGGTAAATATACCACAGTAGCAGTTGCAGGACAATTGAAACTAACACAACGACCAACTTTTTTTTGATGAATTCATGTCAGCTTTAATGATAAAAACGTAATATTAATATAAATGCATACAATTCCTAACTTAACACAAAAAATGACTCTCAAATTTGATGAGGAAGGTCTTTATGGAGTCGTATTAAGATCATCAACAAGATATTAAAGTGTCCCTAGGGTACTTAAATATTTTTGCTTAAAATACACACCTTGTAATAAATACTTAATAGGAAATGTTATCACATCAAAAGAATAAAGAATATCAATTTTTATAGATTTTCGATAGTTTTTGTACTTTAATTAAAAACGTAAAAAATTGTGTAATGAATTTTGTACCTACGAAATAAAGCGCACGCCTGTTAATAAAAAAAACCGTAAATTATTCGAACACGTATCGCATACGCAAAACATCACGTACCTATCGATTTAATCATTTACAATTAAATCCTCTAAAACCAAATACATATATTTACACGTACTGTCTTTAAAAAAAGAAAACGTTGTACAAATTATAAAATCCAGGTCTTACAGTTTGATACTTAAAAAAAAAAATGTTTTCTCAATTAAGACACTCGTTACACATCATCATGTGCATTATCAATAAAAATACTTTTTGTATGTCTATTTGGTAGATATTTCTATGTTTGCTCCAACATCCAAGCAGAAGTTTTGTAGTAAAATATAGAGTGCTGCAATTAAAAAATATGAGGAACTGAGAAAGTATTTTTTTCTGTAAAAGTGTAATTAATAACGTTACCGATAAATGGCTGGCATTCTGCCAATCATTGACATAAAACTCATTAAAATACTGTCTAGTCACTGACAAGCCAATTTTGTATTATCAGTATACTACTTGCAGTCCTTCTCGCTCGTTAGAGAAATTGTTCAATAACTAGATACATGCTTTAAAAGGAACCTGTCGCCATGCGTCATATGAGGCTTCGGCTGGTTCCTTTAGATTAAAGATGAAAGGTAACACATATGTATGTGATTTCCTTTGAAACCTTGACTTCATTGTGACAATGAGTATAAGTGTAATGCATTGCTGTTCAAGAATTTATACATTTTGCAGTGTCTTTGTCTGTGCTACTTGTAACACTACGAATCGATTTTGTACTATACAGTCCAATAAATTAAAATGACGTATAGTTGGGGCGCAAGCGGAGTTTGCATAATTAATATTCTAATATTTAATCGTACAATTGCCAATATTTATATTGATATAAGTAATAAGGAATCATTCTTTGAATATTATGAATTGATAATTTCGGACGGGGAGTGATCAAATCTATCATAAAGCCGTTCGTGCTTTATTGGATTTGATCACGCCCCGACTAAAATTATCACCTCATAATACTCAAATAATGATCCCTCATTCCTTAAACAATTCCCTGCAGAAATGGTTCCTAACGTCTATAGCACAAAGCGTTTCGTTTTCATAAGTAACAGAAAGAAAGCGTAAGGTAGTAATTTTGTTTTCTTGATTATAAATGAAACAAAACGATATTTAATTCATGAAATCAATTCAATAATTGTAAATTAAGCGGCTTTAATTAATCTATTTGTTTTAATGATTTTGAATGACAGTCTTATACATGTAAGAAATATAAAGGAAAATACTGTACTCATTAGATATACATGTATTATAATATAAGAGTGGTGGTATTGATTGTATGGGCATATGCCATTTGTTTTCTGATTTAAAAATGTGATGTTCTTATTTTGAAGTTTTGTCTTTTTTATGTTTGGTTGTAAATAGCGGCATTAAAATATATGTGGTATCATCGGTCAGAATAGACCTACACAATATCAGATATGCAACAGACAACATATTTTTCTACAATCAATGGCATGTTTAAATAAAATTTGTTTATGGATAAGTAATTACAAATACGAACAAAAATGTTATTGTTAATATCACGTAGCACAGCAATCAGTAAGTACATAACGTTAATTGATTATAAAGGCAAAATGAAATAATTGGTAAATCGAAAATATTACTACTATGCTTATCATATTGCATGCATTATTATATATGATTTGATTTAAAATCCACTTAATCGAACTTCATATTATTTGAAATCTGTATACAAATTTGCAAAATGTAAAGTTTGTACCTTTAGAAAACGGATATAATTAATGTTAATATCCAGAACTATTCCAACCACGATTTATAGAACGAGCTTTTGTTTACTTATCTGAAAAGATGTTTGGAATTCTCAAGTATGCAATTGCACCGGTCTATTTCGTACATTGTGATTCTGTCTTAAGTAAACAAAACCACATTTCATTTGTTTGATCTATTGTCCGTGTAATTTGAATCATTATAATGTAATAAGCGAGACATTCAGTCTTAAATAAATATTCTCTACTGTAATTCTAGCATTCTGTTGCGAAATGAAATATTTATCGTCTGTAAACATTATTAACATTTCCTTGTCTGTTTAAAATATAGTTTTAGTGATGCTTTTAACATATGGAGGTTGAACTACATTTATATACATTTTATAACGTTTAAGTTTGAAACAATACAAATTGTCTTAAGGAACACTATCCAGCTTCTCTACATACAAATGTATGCATTTCTTTTCACCTAGGCCCCGCTGTTTAGCACATGCGCAACATCAAACATACCATTGTGGTTAAACATGGTTGAGATTTGTAGATTTTCCTGCAGTATTTACCAAATTTGAATGTGGCTACATTTAAGTACCTGTTTGAAACTTTTAAAACTGCTGAGAGATATCGCAGATATGCACCTCAAACCAAAACGTTCTTGGAGGTACTCAAGTGTGGTCAATATGTATTTTACAAATTTTGAAAAAAAAAATAGTAACAGGGAATAAATCAGAACACTCTATTATATGGTATTTATTTTCTTAATTTTTATTCGAATAACAGATATTGATTATTAGTAAAAAAAGAATTGTCAGTGGGTATTTACAAAATCATCATTTTATTGAGTATTTCTGATAGAAATGCATATTAAACTGAACATTAACATGTTGTATTTAGTAATTTTACACTGTGTATTCATGCTTACAACGTACATCATCGACGAAGTCCTAATTTGACGTTTGTGGCGTCAGTTTAAAATCAGTACATTGAATATTGAGGGTTTGTTTTAGTATTATGGCAATACAACTTACCACTGAAGTCCGGAATTTCCTCAATTATCATTTGCATGTACCTCGGTATTACTCAATAGTAATGGAATATGAGATACATGAACGCTGTACACAAACATAAATAAATATGGCAAACTTACGTGGATGGCGACAAGTATATAAATATTTCTATAACTGTGTGTAAAATAAGCGGTAACATGTATACCTAGCTAGCTGTGTGGTTTTTTTTTTCAATTAGTTCAATGAATTAAATGAAAGTAAATTAAGATGCAATTGGTTTGCGTTATCTTTTTACACAAGTAGAGAGACTGGAGAAGTGAAGTCGATATCACATATATTACTATATAAATATATAGATAGTAACTCATTCCGTCAAAATAGCTTGATTCTATATTAAATTCCATTCCATTAGCAGCCACCTGCTAACTCGTCGCGTGGTCAAAGATTGTTTAACAATTTCCGGTGAAGCATGCACGTCTTATGTCGGACATCTCAGTTTAAGATAGAATAACACACCTGGAAAAAGTCACTAAATTAACAGTAAATTATTTGATTATGAGATAAATAATGATCAATAAACTGTACATATGTCAAATAATCTAAACATTTGCAGTTCTGGGATAAAAAATGAGTATCTAAAAAACTCAATTCAGTACGTCACAACAAAAAACCCTGCGGGCTTCGAACTCAGGATGTACGGATCAGAAGTCCGACACTTAGAGAGTAAAAGTTAAGATACTTCATGCTGAGAAATTATCCAGAGATATGTGATATTTTTGCATTCATAAATACCGCTACCTTCGCTCGCCAAGGGTTTGTGATCCGCAGGAGTGGGGCGGATCAGAAACCCTTGGCTAGCAAAGATGAAATATCTCAGGGTTCTTGAAAACAATATTTATTTACATACCAGAATGAAAATTTGTTTACATGTTTTTGTATTTGAATTTCCTCTCTCTCTCTCTCTCTCTCTCTCTCTCTCTCTCTCTCTCTCTCTCTCTCTCTCTCTCTCTCTCTCTAACTTGTTCGGGTAAAGAAAGTGGCTGTTAAATAAAAATTTATAGAGATTCGCATTAATTGCAAATGATAAAAAATAAGGTTTTGATGATAGCATTAGAAATATTGTGTGAGGTGATCCAAGAGACTTCCGAATGGAAAAAATATAAATATTCACAAGAAATCTGTTTTTCGTTCCTGTGAAAATCTCTGAGAAAAAAAAAAGAGATGACGTAATGAATGATTTCAATTTTATTTCTTTTAGCTGTGTATATTTCTATAAAAATCGTCAAAATGTAATGGAAACAGTAACCTGAGACTGACTTTAGTATAGTATATCTGGGCTGGCCAATGCTTTTGGGCCAACAATAAGATTAGAGTCCAAACAAAACAAACAATATATGAGATGACAGGCTAGAGATGATGAAAGGGCATCTACTGATCTAGCCCCGTTTATGTTGACTTCGCCCTCCAAACGGAAATGAATTGTAATTTTATCTTATAGGAAAACCAACTTTTATATGACATGCCAATGAAAAAACAAACTTTTTCAAGAAACGTCAAGGTAATGTTATCATTTTTTAATTATTTTTTTTATATTAAAAATAGTTTTATTTGAACAAGTATAAAGAGTGATCAATCATTCATTATCGAAAGTGTTATATTAAAATAACCATGCACCGTTGAACGACTCGCTATTTTTAGTGTTTCTGTAGGAGAACAAAACCACTGATCAATAGTCATTGCAATTATTTCATTTTTACTTTGATTACAGTATATTATTCGACCAGATATCGTCGTTATCCCGGACATTGAAGAATCCAAAAACACAACTTTACGGAAAGTGTTGGCGACGAGTGTGTTGCTTGCGTTAGTTTTTGCTCTAGTTGCTGTACTGATACTTCTTTTACAAAGCGACGGTTTGTATATATTGTATACATTGACTTGCATGTTATTTGGAGAAAATATCACGGGAAATTTAAAACCATTGAACAACTCTGTGTCTTCGTCATATCTTCGTCAATGCATGTAATGTATCAAAAATGAAAAAAAAAAGAAATATAGTCGTTGTATTGATTACTATTGTTTGTGGTTTGTTGATGTTTAAAAAAATACAAAAAACGTGGTGCCTGATGCATTTTAGATAGTACCAGTACCTTTTAGTCAGAAACAATATCATGCTATTAACAGCTTTGGTGATATTAACATGTTTTTATTTCTGGAAACATCTAATGATTTGAAAATGTATAGTACTACAGACATCTTAACTACGCCTACATCATATTCTGGAGAAAATGTAACTATAGGTAAGATTTTGTTTAATACAGAATTAATGTTAGAGAATACATGTACTTGACTATTTTAAAACCAAGTAATATTTATACCTTTTATATGAAGCATATGTTAATTGGTTTAAACATGTTAGGTTTTATGTTTTTTATTTGTAACTTCTAATTAGTCTGCATGACCATTGTCTTTCAAGGCGTTTTTCGACGTTAAAGGAACTTAGACACGACGAGCTCAAATTTTTACCTTGTTTTTTTTTAAATGTCTAGAATGGCTAAGACGGATGTTTTAAATGCTTTGTCAAAATTCAAAAGTCAAATATTGATTTACAAGCGGGAATTGTTTAGTTTGTAAAGAAAGTTCGAGGTCTTTTACTGTTTAAATATGTGTTGTATTAGTATTAGTTTTAACCTAACGTTGCTTTTTGTTGTTGGTGAAATTATTCATGAACACAATACATTAGTTTATCTTGTTTGTCACAGGTTATATTTTCAAAGACATATCTTTACTTTACATTATTTTTAAACAAATATAAGAATCAAGCTGGGTTTACATAACTTCTTTTCTCCGTATCACACATGCAGTTTGACTTCTAACATTCAAATTTTGGCGAATCATTCAATATAAAAATAATGAATATAACAAGCAACTGTCCATTCGTCAAATACATATATAATGATAATAATAAAATTATGACTTGTATGTAACACAAAACACAGAACAAATACTTTTAGAAGAAGCAGAGATATACATAGGACATTTAAAGAAGCGCATTTGTAGTTATAATGTTGTATTTATGCTACCAAGCTAGGAAGTGAGACATATAGTTTAAAAAAATAAATCATGGCAAATCTCTCTCTCTCTCTCTCTCTCTCTCTCTCTCTCTCTCTCATTTTCCTTTTAATTCAAGGAATATATGCTAACTTTACCTTCTTAAAACTACTCAAACGTTTTATGAAAGTGAGTTCATAAAAATAAAAACTATTTAGATTTTTGTAGCAAATCATTTATTGAGGCAGTAAAAGAAAAAAAAAGATCAAGAAAAGAAACGGGCTGTGATCTAAAAATCTGATGAGATGCAGCGATTGCAGTTTATCGTTGTTAAAAAAAAGTGTCGCATGTTTATGATCCACTAGCAAAACTTTGATAAAAACCTTGCAAATTCTGTATGCATATTACTAAAATGATTTTGATTTTTGAATAGTTTTGATCTTCTGCACGGGTGATAACCACTTAACCGTGTTATCTTGCTAATTGAGAAACTACAAAACGGACATTACTTGATGAAACGAACATTTTAACTGCACACCAAAATTGTATTGTAACATATCAGGATAGAAACTCTCTAAAGAAATATTTTGAATTGTTTAAATCCATGGGAAATTATCGAAAACTAAAACAGTTTGCATTTTAATATATAAGAAATAGAATTGAAAATGAGTTATTTATATCTAACAAATATGATTCTTTCTATTTCATACGAAAAGTTATAGTTTATTCATAGCTCTATAGAAACAGCCAAACTGAAATCTACACGCCCATTATAATTAACCATCAAGAACAGAGACAAAATATGTTATTCAAAGCAAGTATATAGAGTTTCACCAATGGCAAAGCACGTTTCTTTATGCAGAAACAACAACAGATTCCACGACAAGAACTACAGAAATCCAAACAACACCTTTCATAATTCCTGGACCAAACGTAACTATAGGTGAGGGTATAAGTAAGATATACGTTCGTGTATGAAACAGTAAGAATGATAAGTGGTATAAAAAATACAAAATAAAAATTGAAATCGCTATTGAAAATCAAATCAACGAGATATAAACAGCACATATTGTCAAATGTGTCTGTTATATTATTGGTTTGTTTTGTATCCTTTTTATGGGTTGGAGGGTGTAAAACGGGTTCTGTTTTGATTGTTTCCATCTTTCTTTCTGTTTTGTTTTGTAGTGGTTTTTTGTTGTTCTTTTTCATGGTTTTTAACAGTTTTGTTTTGATTTGTTGCTTTTTTGTGTTTTTGTTTGGATTTGTTTGTTTGTGTTTTTTTCTTGGTTTTTTTTTTTTTTTGGGGGGGGGGGGGTTATTTCTTTATTTTTTTGAAAAATTTTTTAATTTTTTTTTTTAATTTATTTTGTTAGTTTTGTTTTTGTTTCGTATTTTTGTTTATTGTTTGTTTTTTTTGTTGTTGTTTCATTTTTTATTCATTTATTCAATTTAATCTTTTCTATTTTAGGAAGGTCTTTTAAGTATAAACGTATATTATTCGTCTTTTTCAAATTTACCACTTTACTTGTTATCAGTTTAATCTTTTTGGAACTAATAAGTATACCGGTATTAATGGGCAAAGCTTTGAAAAGCACTATAAGTTGGGGATATTTGGCCATGCTGTCATATGCGGAGCATTTTAGGGAAGATAAATAGAATCATTCGTTATTACGAGTGTGGGATAGTGAAATTCCACCGAGGGGACAAGATTCACTGTCTAGGACGAGGCTATGTAAATTCATCAACGATGTAATCTTGTCAATATAAAGGATTTCGTACAAAAAACAGCAGTTTTTAAACATTTAACGTGTTTAACATTTGATTTTGTATTTTCCTAACCACTAATCCCACTATGCCCAATAAGTTTTCCGCCATATTTGTCTTCTGTCATTTTAAGCAATAAAAAAGTTAATATCCTTCTATCACATTTACTATATGTGTTCGACAGTGTTTACTTTACATACTTGGCTTCTGCACTTCCCAATGTCTGTTTTACACAGATTTGTACGCGACATCGTTTACATGTAACCTTAATGTTAATTAATGTCAAAGTAAACATATATAAATACTTACAAACTAGATGCAAATGTTCAGAGTATCGTCCTAATTTCAGTCATGTCAAATGAAAAACTGCGCGGGTACGATATTAAGAAAATAGCTAAGATGAGGTTTTCCCATGATGCTCAGCCAAATTAATGACATTGGGCCAAATTAGGAACGATGCCAATCCTCCTAAAAGTACTCTCTCTCTCACTACAACAGTTTTGTGATATTATGCCCACAGTTAGCCCAACATTGGCTCCATAATACATCACTAACTATCAATATTCCATGTTGGAGCCACAGGTGCTTGAGGGCAGGACCCCCTCTTTCATCTTTCCTCTTTTTATATGCAAGAAAGGTTTTTTTTTTTTTTACATTAATCATTCATTTTCCCTTAATATTTGGACTTTTAAAATGGAACATATTGTGTGCATGACTTTTAAAGGAATTTCTATCAAAATTTCAACTACCCCTTGGTTTAAATCGGGGGTGGGGGTTGGGGTTGGGGTTTGGTCCTGTCCTCAAGCACATGTGGTTGGAACACCATCGGCCTAATAAAGATAACCAACAGCGATAATACAATCCTAATGTGAGATCTGCCCAACGATGTGCTGCTATCCGGGTAGTTACCTCAATTTTGATTGCGTAACAAGTATTTTAAATTTCGATTATGCAATCTCAAATATCGCATTTAGAAGTTTGTACTGCAAATCTTGCTTATCGAATAAACTTCTAGGGTATTCGTATATCTTTAGATTTAGAATTGCAAAGAAATGTGTAACGTTTGTCTGAAAAAAAAATATTTTGAAAATGTGCTGAAAAAATTTATATTTTTTTCCCAATAAAATTGCAGGAAGTAGGGGAACACAGTTCATTGTGGTGTTTATGAAAAATTTTGTATCTTCAACAAGAAAAAAGGTATTCATTACTTCTGAAAATGGAGTGCAAATGAATGTTTCGACTTCTCCACATCTAGATCCTACGTTGAAATCCCAAATAGATCAAACCATTGATATTCCATCGAACAAAGAATTAATAGTACCAAGTGCACTTGAATTAGACAGTTTTAAAGAAGAAGTAAAATCAATTTTTATTGAAACATCTGCTGATGTTTTTATAATAAGTCACGACGATGGATCGTCTACTGTTGGGAGCACTACACACATTCCGTTACATAAACTTTCCAAGAAATATGTTGTCATATCAACAGAGCCAGATCTTAGTTCTTTTTCCTTCAAAAGTCAGCTTGCGGTGGCCGCTACAGTCGACAACACAACAATATCAATAACTTTTAAGATGAAAAGAAATTTGCCTTTGAATATTGAAGGAAACACATACTACAATGGAGGCGTATTCAATTTTTCACTCAACCGTTACGAAACATATCAGATTGCGCACGAAACTGATTTAACAGGGACATTCGTTGAGTCATCGGCTTCAATCGCAGCCTTTTCAGGCAATGATTGTAATAAGCTTGAGAATATAGGCGCTTGTGATCATCTCATTGAACAGTTACCACCAATAGACAGTGTAGACAGTATATACATAGTACCTCCAAACGCAAATAATAGGGACACTTTAATTCGTATCACATCGATAGAAAGTTCAAATACAACATTTGTGATTGGTAATGTTACACAGTCCTTGTTCTTAAACAAACTAGATCATTTTGACGTTCGCATTTCGAGCAGTCAGACTTGTTTTATTGCATCTGATCAGCCAAGTTTAGTCACAAGTTTTGGTTTAGCTTCGTCAAATTCCACATTGGGAGATCCATCTATGACGATTGTCCCTGGTTTCAACCAATATCTAAGTTTCTACAAAATTGTCGTACCTTCTGGATATGACTTTGACTATGTCTCCATAATGATCAAACATTCTTTCAAAGATTCTTTCCGCATCAACGGCAGAGTGATAAAACCAGCTAATGTTGTTTTTGAAGAAAACGTGATAGCTGGCAATCTTACGTACAACGTGAGAACAATCCAAGTACCAACAGGGGAGCTAACGGCGTACACAGTGGACGACGAAGAATTCGGACTTATGTTTGCAGGAATTTCATATTACGAAGCGTACGGATTTTCCGGAAATTCGTTGCTGCTTTGAATGTTTTTTTTTATTTCCTTCTCTACTTGTTATGTTCATGTAAGTTACATGTTACACTATTTCATAAAAGCATAATTTTTTATGATTCATTTTTTCATATATGTCGAAATGCCTGAAATATTTATGCAAAAAACTAAAACAAAATGTACAAAGATCACACGACACGTAGAAAAGCATTTTTCTTCTTATTAACTGGCATCCATACATTTTTTTTGTTAAAAGTCATTTTTAATGTATGCGACAACATGAATTTGAGGCATCAATAACTCATTATTGTTCTTTATGCATTTTTTGTGAGTTATTCTATTTGATTGCATTTATTTTTGAAACATTGGTTTCTTTTTTGTTTAATTTCATCTGATATATACACTGTGTATATATATATATATATATATATATATATATATATATATATATATATATATATATATATATATATCATCCACTGGGTCGCATGCTGACTGACATTTTTCATACAAATTGTAAGACCATAATTTATCATCTAATTGTCTACGAACTTTTCCGCTTTTTATCGATTACGACAAAGAGCACACGGCGGATGTGACCGGTCAGCAGAGGATGCTCACTCCTTCTAGGCACCTGAACCTACCTCCAATGTAATGGAGGTCCGTGTTTGTATTTTGACCCTCACAAACCAAATCATCAACGTTTCGTTTTTTCCCAAATGTGACATTTTCCAGATTTTGACATTTTTCTTGATTATGACATGCCCAATTGTGACAAGGAGCACACGGCGGGTGCGACCGGTCAGCAGAGGATGCTTACTCCTCCTAGGCACCTGATCCTACCCTATCTTTTTGGAGGTCCGTGTTTCTCTGCTTTGAATTTGTATTTCGTTTTATGGATTTTTGAGATGGTTGACGGTTTGTTATTGTCATTTTTCATATATATTTTTATTAGGGTCTTCTGTTTCCAACGGAAGACCCTATTGTTTTCGTTTGGTTTCTTTTTCTCTATTTTTCACTATTATTAAGGTCTTCCGTTTCCAACGGAAGACCTTATTGTTTTCGTTAGGTTTCTTTTGACCTATTATTTTTCTTCTTTTTTTTCTTACACAAAATTTTTCAAAACCCAATATCTCAAAAACAGTTTGACGGATTTTCACGAAAATTTTACAGATAGAAGTCAGTATCTACAGCTATGCATATCTATCTTTCTACGTATGACGTCACTTCCGTTCGTCAACGTCGTTCAATTTACTTTTTTCAAAAATTCATTTTGTCCAGCAAATATTTAGAGAATGGTTGAAGATAGATACTTGAAATTTTCAGCGATGATAGATCTACCTTGGGAAGGGTGCACTTAGGTTGAATGATTAACGTCCGTCACTTCCGGTCTTCACCGGAAGGAAAGATAAAAAATCGATTTTTTCAACTTTTTTCTTTTTTGATATTTTTCTTTAGGGTTACTTATTCAGAATATGTAATTTGTTTTAAAATCGATTAACGCGTTCTCGAGAAATTAAGCATTAAAGTCCTGAAGCGAGAGTCTGAGTAGCTTAGTCGATAGAGTCGTGGACATGGCCCAGGCGACCCAGGTTCAAGCCCCGAGTGTCGCAATTTTTTTCCCTAAGTTTTCGATCAGATTTACGATTTTATTTTTAAAATGATGAGTTTTATTAAATCTCTTCAAATATCGGATGGAAAACCCACTCGTTGCTCGCAACGAGAACGATCTAGTTATTATTCTTTTTTTTTCTTAAAACTTTTCTTTAAACTCAAATATCTCAGACCTGGTACAATGGATTTTTATGAAATTTTTGTAGATTATAAAGAATATCAAGATCTTTTATCACGTACATTTTTGTCGATGAAGTCACTTTCGGTCGGCCGATATGTTCGTTTTTCTTTTTTTAAAAAGTGATTTTGTCCTCCCTTTTTCTCATAAACGATTAAAGATAGAAAATTGAAAATTTCAGAAATGATAGATTTTTGAATTCTTAGATGCCATCAGGTACAAACATGATCGTCCGTCACTTCCGGTCCGCTCAAAAACGGCATTTTCGAAAAATTGCGTTTTAAAACTTTTTCAAATTGAAAGATTTGGAATTTTTTTTCATCAAAATATATTCTAAACGCATCCAATTTTAATATGAACAGGTCATCCGTCATTTCAAAATTTCGATTTTTGGAATTTGACAACACATTCATTATGTAGACATTTTTATGCTTAATACAAAACTGAAAACCGTTTTAAAATCGGACTATGCATTGCAGAAATATTGCAGTTTAAAAATGACTTTTTCCAGAAATCTTAATTTTGCAATCCAGGTCTAAAAATCAGCCCTCATTTTGATCATTTTGATCATATCAAAGTCGTTACAATAAAATTTTGTTCGGGTATTGCGTAATACGAGATCTAGAGTAAAAAGCTTGACCTAATTGTTAACACGTACCTGTTTTCATGTGAAAAGTGCATGTTTTTGTCTGCATAACTGACACAAGCTACAACAGAAAGTGTAATAGCTTACCTATATGTCGCTTTAATTAATTATAACAAGTGAGTATCGATGTTTTTCTTACAGGTTATACGTGAGGATCATTAGTCACTTTTGTTTAGTTTTTGTAATGGACAATCATTCAAAACCGCGAAAGAGAAAGTACATAGTCGCGGACATACATTCTTATTCTATTCAAGTGAAACACGGAACAACTCCTACAAAAAAATGTTTAAAATTTCTTTAAAAATCATTTTTAGAAGCCTGTGGTGTATGTGAAATCACGTACCAATTCCTCACCCGCGACCGAAGAGATTATTGATCGGCTGCTAGCTAGCAGCCACTGGTTATCTAATACACAACATTCGCGTCTTGCATACATAAGTTTATTTATATAGCGGCTTACACAAAGAACTACGGTATAAAGATATATTAAGTGTAAATTAAGGAGAAAAGAGTAACCTCTTAACCCATAAATTTAATGTTAGCTCTGTTATTTGAAAAACGGGGTCTTTATGCGTATAACTGACATAAAGCTACCGTAGACAGTGTACCAGCTTACATACGGAAAGTGTATAAACATTCTCATTCTCTTCTAGTGAAACACATTATGTATAAAAGAACTAATACTATGCAATGCATTTGAGTCGCATTTAAAATCTAGCTGGATTCCGAGCTGTGTATGTGAACAATTACGTATCCGATCCCTTGGCCGCGACCAAAGGAATAGGTCGCGGCTGGAGTAGCGAGCGGTCTGCTGTTATCCAATACACAAGATTTGCGTTTTGCTGTGATGCACACATGGGTTTATTTATTTAGCTGCAAACATAAAGAATTCCGATTTTAACGATATTAAAGAGTAAATAAGAAAAATTATACCTTAACCTACGAGGTTATGATGTTTTAGTTTCGTAATTTAAAAACGATATATAGTATGACTGTCATTGAAAAAAGGTGTTCTATGTAATCTTGTCTATGTCATAAAATAAGTTTTATTGTTGGGAAAAAATTCCGATATCAAACTGCAAACATTTAAAACCCACCATGTTGGGTGTACATTTATACATAACACATCAATCGCACATGGCCGAAAAGATACCGCACTAGTGGACAATTAAGCGATTCGCTGTGGTCTAAGACACAGGCTTCTCGTGTTTCTACGTTATCACACGTACAGTTCATTGAATTGTTCTTATTTTCAATTATATTGGTTAAAGATGCATCAAACTTTTGATTTAGCATTGATTTAAATCAACGTGCGTAAAATTAAAAGAAACTGCCATCAATGATTATAATACAACGTTTTACAGCCGTACGAGTTGAAAAATAAATTAGTCTATTTCTGACATTTTTACTGCTGAGAATTTAATGCATTTACACTTCCCACATCTAGGCGATATTCACAACATGATTATTCCAACACAAACATCTTATGTATCTGTAATCTGTGATAATTCATTTGGCTAACACAATATTAGAAGTCTTTTTATGAGTTATGAGAGAGAGAGAGAGAGAGAGAGAGAGAGAGCATGAATATAGCAGGGTGTAGTAAGTAAAGTGAGTTGAAAACGCGTTCGAGATAAGGCAGTTTAAGTGTTACAATGTTACATGCTTGCGGTAGGTGCAGGCACGATAAAACTTACCGATGCCCGCTAATACGGAAGGAATTGAAAAAAACAGTAATTATTTCTTTAACATACCAATGAATTTTTTTAACAAGTTTGATTTACATTCAGGCCGTAAAAGAATAACGGTCACACGAACACTATTGGTTTAACCTCTTCTGAATGGCAGTCCGAATCATTAAAAAGCATACTCATTGCTGATTTTATTCTTTCATTTAATTAAATTACATTTTTTTGTTATTGATTATCAAAGAATATGTGAGTTTTAAAAACAGTTTATCAACATTCGGTAAGTAAAGGTTTTGTTTAGATTCGGATAGTCGAAGAGCGAGTAGAGGACACATGGTTATAAACTACTTATAAACTACTATAAACTACTTAGAAGATTACGGAGATTTTCAAATCGACCGGACTTCTGCATATGCGTTGCACGTACACTCGAATACTTGATACAGATATATTTTAATAAAACGTCTGTATGCTGTATTATTATTTTCTGTCTGATCAGGACTGTTCTTCCCAAAAAGAAGCGCACGGCGATCGCGTAATGAATGTTCTGTATATACATGCTTATATATATATTTAAAAACTTTTTTAACGTTTAACTCAGCAAAATTGTAGAGGTCATGGAGTCAAAAAGCAAATCAAATTAATTTGCCAATTAGGCAATAGTACTTATCCAATGCCTATGATTAATAACTTGAATAAATATGAATTTACAAGCTCCACCCCCCCCCCCCCCCCCTTGTTAAGAGCTTCCGTGTCTTGTATTCGTTTTGTTCTTTTATTAACGATTTTTGTGCACGCGATTTCTCGGAAATGGCTCAAATTTTGTTAAACGGCCCTGATAAGAAGATGAAAGGATGAGCCCTAAAATTTCTTTCTCAAATATATCAAGAACGGTCTCAAATTTCAAACACTGGTTGAATAACATACAACTCATTTTGTGCAAATTCTATATGTATGAAATGGCAATTTTCTTGTAGCTTAAATATTTTTTTTTAAAATAATAACAGTATAATTTTTTTCAATAATTACGCTTTGTAAAATCTAAAAATTTTCTTAATTTATCACTAAAATTAATAATTTTAGACGGCCCATGCAGTAAGTATTGCTAACCGAGCCTTTCGTTCAACAGCACATTGATTGTGAAGATTCCAGCGTTGTTTACAACAAAAGGATAAAAAGACCACATATTGTGACATATTTGGCTGTAAAGGGTTTAAAAGAGATGGATATAAAACACAAGTGCGAATATATCAAGTAAAGATAAAAATGATTAATCTACATTTGTCATAAATACATCATTTTATCATAAGAATATTTGAACATTTAGATCCGCCGAAAATTCCATTTCCCTTCATTGTTTGATGCCTGATTTGAAATAACGTTTCGATGTCGTACCAAGTGGAGAAATTTCTTAAAGCTGCATGTTCCGATTTTTCGGCCATTACAGTATCAAATAATGTTACCATGCAAACCAAATGAATTATCATAGAAAGTTATAGACTTTCGCCTATTTACACAGAATTGATTTTCTTTTTAACGTTAGAAATAATCAAAGTAAATAAAAATTAATTTTTGGGGGCATACAAAAATACCCCAAAAATACATCATGGAAATGTTTAAAAAAGGTAACCGTTTGATTTCCTCCCCCGAATGATTGGGTTTATTCAACCTGCATGTTATGCATCGATTGTAAACAACGTAAACTTCAGAATTATTAGTGAACAAATGTACACTGCTTTATTTTTTCAAATAGCCATGCTGTTTATTTCATTTGTTAAAATAAATCATATAAAAAAGGACAGATGTCAAAGTCGTAATACAATCATACTCGCTTCGACGTATGGGGCGAGTATAAACACGAGGCGAAATAACGCGAAACCCTTTTATGTCGTTTATTTTGTAAAAAATTTTGTACATTATAAAACTTGTCTTATCTGGCGGAGTTTGGTTCCGAAAAATTAGGGTAGATTAGACAACATCCGGTTTGGAGGACACTGTTGCAAATTAATTTTAGTATTTAATGCATTAGGTCTTGATCGTCTATTCTTGCAAAATTTTCAATTCTTCTGAAATATATTAGACCTAATCGATCATGATTACGGTACCAATTTTCATTTTTTTTTTCTTGGAAAACAATTAGTCCATAAGGGAGTACATACAATTGTAACAATTTTTCAATCAAATTATCTTAATTGATATTTTCAAGCATTCGATTAACCTGAAAAGTCCGACACAAGATAAGTGCATGACATTGGCCAACAGGTGACTGATTACGTAATGGCGAGGTTGAATATTTATATAGATGAAAATTTAATAAAGAATGGAGCATTTTGACAGAATAAAATGTAACTCTGTAAATGTAGCCATACAACGGGGATAACATACGATATCGGCCGTCTTACTACCGCAGTATCCTAAATCACGGCCTGAAAAAAAATGGGATGGACTATAATCTCATTATCTAATTTTGGCAAAAAAAATTGCGTATTTATTTATAACAAGACTTAATGGTATATACTAAAATGAGTTACTAGTTTGGATCTACTATAGTATATTCACATTTGTTTAAATCAGTAGCAACGACAGGAAAATTGCCGATCGATCGATAAGTGGCTGGATTACGGGAGATAACTCTCACTACTCATTAGCAGTCAATTCTTTACATCGCGGCCGATTTACAGAATAGACAAGATCCGGATTGCACAGCATTTTTAAAACATAAAATGCTTGGAAAATGCCAAGGGACTGAATAATGTCGCCGGATTAGACAACATGCCGGAATGCACAGCATCCGGATTCAACAAGTTTTAATATGTACATCATTTTTTCATTGAAACAGAGACAATTTCAAATTTTAAATTTGAGTCGATATGATAAAACATTTTGAATTGCGGATCATCTTTAACACGCAATTTGCAAGCTTATTTTTTTGTGGCAGTAAAAAGATTCAAACTTTCAGTTTTTATGCACATGTTCAATTTTTTTAATTGAACTGTTTTTAAAATAAGAGCCCAGAATGGTCTAAAGTCTTTACTTCGTACCTATACAATATACATGTAATAATTTTAATATGCTATGTTGTTAAGGATTTAAAGGACTAGAAGTCCAGAATTTTGATCATTCTTTTTTAAAAAAGAGAAATATTTGTGAAATTGTTGTACAAGAAAAGATGCTTAGAACTATGTACATTTATATATACTATGTGTATAACAATAGACAACCCTCAAAATTTCGCTAAAAGGAGAAAAAGAATCGACCCCAACGTTCTTTCCCAGATACATGTATCTCAATAATGGTAACTGATTTCTAAACACTTTTTGAACCAAATGCATTTAAAACAAAAATAAATTTCTTTTTAGATAACCAAGGTCTAGTCCTTTAAATTATGAGCCAATTGATTTGAAGACAATCATGGCTTTTAATTTCTGAATATTTTGTAACATGAATGATGTATTTAACAATGTACAGTCATCAAAATTGTTAGATGGCCCGATAAAAAGTCGGCCCCAAACAAGTTCTTTCCCAGATATCTAAAAAACGATCACTTTCTCAATGCTTGTTGAATAAAATTTCCATCAAATCAAAAAAAGTCCTTTAATTTGATATCAAGAAAAATTGACAAGCCCCTAAATTAAAGGGCCAAAAGGGATCTAAAGCTATTCATCAATAACTCTTACACTTCATACAGAAACGTCTCAGATCCTTTAAATGTAGCCCCACCCACATTTCCATGTTTCGTTTTAGCAAAAGTAAAGTTCTTATCACATCTGATGAGAATCGGACGGAAGACCCCGTCGTCGTGTCTAGTTTTTTTTATTATTATTATTATTTTCTTTTTTACATATGTTTGTATTTTACTTTCTTTGTTTGGTTGTGGTACCTCTAAAACTATTCATTTTGTGTCGAATTTACCAACAGTTATCTCCAATCTGCATCTGAATTAAATTTATCATCACTGAAAAGTGTTCTAACATTATTTTTTAATCGTGGTCTACAGTCCATGAAAATGTTAGTTTTTCATTCATAAGTATACTCGTTCAGTGTGCGCTTAGCGTCACTTAGAGTTTTGCATTTACGTTTAGCGATCAACCAGCGTTTGCTCACAGTTCATGGTTTTTAAATATGGCCATTAAAACTCTGACATAGAAACGTCAATCGTTTTTACAATTTTCGTCTTAAAGTCCAATATAGATTAAAATCAATCTTGACAATCGAGAATAGGAAAGCACTGATAATATCCACTGTTTTTTCCTGGTAAAATAGATAAAATTCTTGTATAATTTGATTTATTTTGTATGCGTGAGTTTGTATGTCAAAACATCAATGATGTTGACTTTTCTTTTTTTACATTCCTTAATTTCATGTATACTTATATATTTAACGAATATGTCATATAAAGTTATATTTAGAAAATGCAATTTGTTAAAACAAATGCGTATGATCATTGAAACTCTAGCCTTGGAAAGGTATGTACAACGTTGCATGCAGAGTTAAAGCTAAATCTATCTGGATTTAAAAGTAGCATTTCGCAGATCCATAAGAGAAGACAGTTTTTGCAATATCCATGTATCAGTTCGTCAAAGTGGTTACATTTATGATAAATTGACAATCTTAAATAACGAGGATATGCATGCTATTACTTGTACTTTGTTTAAAATAAATAAAAAAAATAAAGTCTAATGTATGACTACACATTTAGTCTGGTAGTGTTCTTTTAATTATTTGAAGAAGAAAAATGGTATGTATGTGCTGAAATTGACTTGATAAAAGCGACATATTTCCAAAGACATATTTCACCTTAAGTTTAAGGTAAATTATAAGTGAATTTTATTACGTAAATCCGCGCATGGATGTTTTAATTATGTACCGCCTATGAAGTAAGTCATTTTGGGAATATCATCGTTAAAAACGGGCAAAATAATTTATGAATACGGTTTACACTTTACAAACTTTGCTATAATTTGATTATATTCAATAAAGTTGACCATAAGTTTTTGGTTTTGTATTTTTCATATAAACAATGAAATTATTTCTTTGGTTTTTCATATACATGGAAATATGATGGCAGCGAGCATTGCTGTTGAAATATATTATAATTCAAGTTAGCATCATTATGATGACATGTTTCCCATATATGCAATATAAAGTCTCTCAAAATGCGAGCATTATCACCATGCATGAAAATTTAATAATTACAAACATATTATCAAATGAATCTGTTTGAATTTTAGGTGAATATCCTTACTAAAGTTTAATGTGTAATTAAATGTGCATAAAAATATAATTATTTTACATTTTGACAAGTATATTTCGCATTTTATCCAGCCTCACTTTTCTGGTCTTTTTTAATTTGTAGTTACAATTCTATCGTTAAATAGTGCATCCTGGGTAAGACATCAGTGCCAAGAGTTGCTTTTCCTTTCCAATTTTATATATATTTTCTTTAAACTAAACTTCTATACGTTTGTCACTTAGTAGTATGCACAAGGACGTCAACGCGTGTTTATAGATTCTGAGTATTCGCTCCAAGTTTTAGTTGGGTCTAAGACAAGTAAAAATATAAATCGTATGAAAAGATTAGATAAAATATTACCTATCTCTGCGTATATTTTGTCCTCTCAATTAAGCTATAGCCTTTGGAAATAATATGGAAATAATAGTTTGATCAAACTAATAAAAATTTCGCAACCAAACCATATTTAATCGCTGAAATTTAATTATATTAGTATAACTTACTAAGACCAATTTTCATTGGCTGATTACAATTTCGCTCCAATCATAAATAATTTCGCTTTTGTGTATGGATCCCTAAACTGTCAGTTAAAATTTTGCCGTCGCTGTGAACTCTGAATTATTACCGATTAAGAGCATTATTTATTAGAGATTTTTATGACTGTTGATTGGATAGCAAAGTGGGCTATATCTCATGAAACATTTATTTTCCGCATTTCAACAGCTTTTGAGCTTTGCAAAGTATGAATATAAACCACTCTTTCAACTGAATGTCAACCACAAGGCCTGGGGAAAATGACTGAATGACATAAATGCTGAAATACACGTACATTTTTGTTGTATTGAAATGCCTTCGTTTTATTTAAAAGGCTATGTCGTCTAGGTAAATGTATTGATTGCAAAAATGATAGACCAATCAGAATCAATTAGAGAGAGTCATCAATAAAAATATCTATAGCCGTGTGTCAATTTTCTAACTTTAAAGTTTAACGTAAAGTGCACTTGATATGTATATATTGAGAGCGGTCAACATTGATAACGCAGACAGGAAGGAAGTAAAAATGATGACATTAAAAAGTTAACAAATCACTTACGAGCAAAACCTTATAACTAGAGAAGTTAACTTGCTCTTAGTGGTCAAGCCTTGTAGGCAGATACTTCAATAAAAATATATGGGAGACGAAAGGATTCAACAAGATATATGAAATCTGATGATTTTTTTTAACCATACGCATTCTTTAGATATGAAATGAAAAATGATTATTTGAGGTGTAAATCTCGCTACTTGTTAGACAAACTTTTGTTTCTTAATTTTATCGATTGACAGAGTTTTGTGAAATAAATTGTATTTTTCATTGACTAACGTTTAAAATTAACCAATTCATTAATCCAAAACATAATTTATGATTGAAAGCAATGCTTGTATTATCATTTTTAAATTTTAAATGTACAGAGTCTAGCATGTACGAATCCAGAAACTTTTTCGGGGTGGGGGGAGGGTCCGAGCTATAAATGTGGTTGCCGAAGGTGGAGAGAGGAGATGTTGCTCCGCCGATGCCATTATCGATAGCTTTACTGTGTGGAGTTGAAATTTTCAAAAGGGGGGAGGGGGTTGTCCCTGAATCATCTATATATTCTCAAATGTATACAAGTTAACACAGTATATTTTATTAAAGACAATATTTTAAAACAATCGTGTGAAACTTCAAATATTATTACCTTTTTGCTGTTATCAAAGTGTTAAATTTCTCAATGTCTTAATTTAAACCTTAATCTGTGAACTTCATTTATTTGACTTACAACAATTGAAGTTTCTGTCACAATTCCAACTGTCAGTCATGCTTTAAGTCCTAATAACTATTTTCTACAATTCTTATTTATACCAGTTGTACATAATTGAATTAGGCTTTAGATTACCCGGGTGTTGGTGTTGGATTTCCAGAATCCACACATTACCGACTTAAAATAATTAAAGTGTTTTTTTAATGTACTACGTGAAACTTTTTAGTTTTAACGTCGCCGATCATAAAAATGCACTGTTACCCTATTTCCACGATGATACAACCAAGCAGATGGGTTCTGGTAACATTGTTATATTGATCTAAGAGACTTTCATCAAGTAGATGTCCTCTTTCTTAAGATATATGCTGGCATATTATAATTTATCATTTGGCTTCTGACAGTATTGAATCAAACTATAAAGTTTGATATATTATGATGCTAATAATTAATTTTTTAAATGTAAATTATTCTGATTTTTATAGCTAACATTATTGATACCAAGAAAAAATGGTTATTATCGGGGCAGCAATTGATGATGAAAAAATGCATTAATGTCTTCATAGTTAGGTTTTTGTTTACACATCGACTAAACATTTGAAAATAATATCGAAAATGAAAAAAAACAAGCACCTTTTCTTTTCTTTCTATTTTCAAAAAAAAAAAAAAATATGTAAAACAAATTAAAACTTAGATAACATCAGGGAACAGACGGAAAATGATACTGGAATGTAATTTATAGTTTACATAATTTACTTGTCAAATACTGTCCAAGAGTGAATGACTATATTAGGATAGGACAATTTTATGGGTTGTAGTTAACAATGATGCAATATATATATATATATATATATATATATATATATATATATATATATATATATATATATACATATATATACATAGTTCTGGCTGCGCTAGTCTCAGCGGTCCGATCATAGAACATGTTATTTTACTTTCGTTTATTTCATTTTTATTTCATCATGAGGTGTGGCAAACAGCTTGTTGAGGAAATGCTGAATTTCAATCAGTTTTGAAGCTTATTTGCCTTCAAATTAAAGATGGTTTTTCCTCCTTGTTTTTAAAACGTACGTCCTTTTATCTTTGACTTTTGTAACGATTCTAATAATTGCATAGCTTGAACTTTTCATACAAGTGGCATTGGTTATATAATGTATTATATTGATATTAAGATATAAAACGAAATGAAACGGTATATGAATTACACTATAGTGTAAGTGCTATGCCTAACTCTCTAACCCTGTGTCAATTCTCTGACTTTAAAGTTTAACGTAAGGTGCAATTGACATATATTTTTAGTGCGGTCATTATTGACAAAAAAGAAGTAAGAAGATATTAAAATAGGTAAACATATTACTTACAAGCGAACGCCAAGGACCAAATATTTTTCCTTAAAATTAAAGCAGTAGTGTTTAATCTTTTTAGGCAGATGCTTCTAAAAATCGAAAAACATGAAAAAAAAAAAAAAGGCTTGAAAAATTATAAGTGAAATACTAATGATTGTTTGATCATACGTATTTCTTTAATAATAAATGCAAAACTAAAATTAAATGGGTAAAGTATGCTAGTTGTTAGACATATTTTTGGTATTTATTGATGAACAGGGGTTTGGGAAATAATAGTTTTGGTGATTTTCACTGATTAACTTTTTAAGATAAACCAATGCATTAATCATAAACTTGATTTATAATTGATAACGATGCTTAGGTTATTCATAAATTTTAAACTCTACAAAGTGTACCATTCGCCATTCGGAAATATTTAAGGGGGGGTAGTGGGTGGATTCACATCCCCGATTCCTCATTCGGTTCGCGCAAGTTTACAAATATACTCTGAGTGAAATTTTAATCAACATTATTTAAAACAGTCTTCAAAGGGTATTCCTTTTTCGTAATAAAAGTAATAAAACATATTAAAATTTATTCAATTACTTCATTGTTTTAAATTTAACTTCCATCTGTGGACTTGATTTAATTCACACTCAGCTGTTGAAATTTTTGTCAACATGCCATCTGACATGCTTATAGTGCTAATACATGTAGCTAATCTCTACTTTTCCTATTAATATCAATTGTTTATAATCGGCAGTCATTAATTAGGTTTATTCATGTTGCAATATTGGATTCCAATTATCCAACCAATAACGATTCAAATTAAATAAAGTTTCAATAATATGTACATTTGAAACGTTTTAGTCTTCTTGCGTTAAATATAAAATGTGCGTATACCCTAATTCCTCGATACAACCGAACAGATGGATTTCGGTAACATTGGTAATTATATTGATAGATATAGTTATATTGATAGATATTGATAGATACACCCACTAGATGTCATTTTTCTTAAATCTAATTCGTCTGTTTTAGTATCAATTTCAATTACGATTCAAAAATAAGTTATGATTTTATTAAGCATGAATATACCAATAAGAATTAATGTTTTCCAGGTCAATTAAGGTATATATCATTGGAAAATTAATTTACAAAACTTATCGACAAAACTAACTTACAGAAAAGGATGCCGCGTTCTTGCGCCCCTTGTAAAGATTCGTCCCCCCAACGTCGAGACGGGCATGATTTTATTAGGGTTTTGATATTTGTTATATATAAAGGAAATTTGAACAATTAATGTACAAATTTAAGATAAACCTGTGTACATTTTTTTCAGAAAATTAATTTTGCTTATAATCAAAGCTCTATATGTGGGTGAATAACCCTCATGAATTGAAGGAGGAAATCAAACGGTTTCTACTTCTTAATAAGCCCATGATGCATTAGCTTTAATTTTGTTTTTTTGTTCGTTAGTTTGTTGTTCTCCTGGTTCCGATAAAATACTTATTTCTATTGATTTTTAATATTTCTATCTTTGAAAGGGGATGAAATCTGTTGGTGTATAAAGGTGTAAGTCTTCAATTTTATAAGATAGATGGCTTGCACGGAAAAATATACAAAATTGTAATTGATAATATAACAAATCGGACCGAGCAGCTTTAAGATACATGTATATTCTAGTAAATTATAAAACGGTTTCACTCCTTTTGCTTCTCACAGCATCTGATCGAAATATAAAGTAATTAATAAATTATACTGTTAAGCATTAAATAGCTTTATGTATAATTATTTGATATTTATTTAAAGCATTGACGAAACAAAGAAAAAAGCAAAAGGAATATATATATTTATATATATATATATATATATATATATATATATATATATATATATATATATATATATATATTGTCGAATCAGCAATGTTGACAAATCGCATTTTGGTCAACGAAATATGTATATATTTAGTTTACACTTAAAAAGCTTTATACAAATAAAACTAGGGATTCCAGTGTTTTAACAACGGTTGACGTATTATGTTACATGTATCAATACATTTAAAACCATATATATCGGCTATGAATATATTTAACACTTAAAGGAAGTCTCCTAACTTGTTATTTTAGGTTCAAATTTTCCCTGGATAAGCAACTAATATATAGTCTACATTACTCCTTTTTTTCGCTGATTCATTAACTTTTTGATTTTTTGTTTAATATGGGCATATAAATAATTATATTGCCAAAAAGCGCCTCTTTTTGGTTTTTTTTCTTTTAATGCGATGATTAGGGATTTTTAAAACTCTTATAAAAGTTGCCTGTAAAATGGTTATAAGGGTTAAATTGAAATGGGATATCGATTTTGAAACTTGTATATTCTGGGGGAGGACAAAACCATGAAAGATATATCAGATTTGCAGATTTAAGCGCTTGATAAGTATCTAGTTAGTTTTTTTATTGCTGTAAATCAGTCAATATTTACGTCTTTTCTTGATGCTGTGGGTTTGAAAAAGGTATTTACATAATCAAATTAGTTATGTATTTTCTGGTAATGAGATAATGGTTTATTTTCTGCAACGACCACCTGATATCATTGGTTATGTTTTGTATTGCAGTTTGTGTTACTTTTTTTTTTTTGTATTCGTGATTTTTTTCTTTTCTGTAATGTTTGTTTTTACTTTTTTAATTTATAGGTTTGTTTGTTTTGTTTTGTTTTTGTCAAATAACTGAAAAAAATGCATGCAATACATATTTTTTCCAGCTCATCATAAAATAAGTTTGTTTAACACCCTATTTTGATCAATGATTTATCGTTTTATGTTCCCTGGACAATGTTTATTGAAGATACAACTTTATAGGTAGTCGTATGTAGTTTTGTTTGAAATGAAATATTTGAATTTTTAAGCTGCTGCTTAGGAAAAAAAAATATATACACAAGTTCTTGAAATTTAGGCAGTCCTCTATAAAGAACTATTGTGTAATTTAGTAAACATTGCATAAAAGGGTCATTAAAACAAGCTAAGAGAACCATTTGTCATCAAAAGAGTTTCCCAAACGCCGGTAGTTAAAATCAATAAATCATGCAAATTTTCGTCCAATTTAACTGGCTGCTAAAAATAAATGACAAATGAGGAACGCTTCCTGATATGTCAAGTATATAAAGAATTTGCGTTATCTTTTCCTCGCATATATCAAACTCTATTTCATTTTCTGGACTGAACGCAGTAATATTTCACAGGCTTGTATTTTTACGTGTGTATTTTTTTCAACAAATAATTATACTGAAAACAACAAAATGGGACTCGGATCAATTTTCAAAAATAGATCTGTAAGTATGTGTTTCTTTTGTATACTTTTATCACTATATATATATATATATATATATATATATATATATATATATATATATATATATATATATATATATATATATACTTTTATCACTTTTGGCATTAACTTTATCACGATTGTTGTTATAAAGACAGTGATGAGAAAGAAATAACGTTTACGTAGATCGTAGATTATTAAAAACAATGCGTTATCAATTATTTCTAGCACAGTGCATTCCTGTATGAACTGCCATTAAAGAAGTCATCAACTCCAAAGAACTTCAAGGTATATAATTATAACTATGATCTATATGTTTCATAAATAAATTGTTTTCAGATAATTTTATTACGACTGCTAAACTAAAGTAAATATTCGAGTTGTTTGATTCATTAAATACTTTCCATTCAATGGGACGTTTAGATTTGATACCACCGTGTTACACTTTATTAAATTCGATTCGTTTATTCGTTTACCCACATTTCTTTGTCCATAAGGCTCTACTCAGTATTTCAAATTATTGTGCTAGTTGCATAACTGAACGTTGCAAAACTATTAGTATCATATTTTTTTTTTCATTTTCTAACGTATATTGTATGTTTAATTTTTATTCCAAAAGATCATTTTTTTAAGGCCATATTAAGTAGATAAATATAGATCAGTCCTTATATGGAATCGGTAATTACAAATCACGCATGGCAAAAAACATTGTAAAATTCTTAAAACGATAAACAGTTATTTTATCAATTAATGTGATTCATGAATTGTATCTGCCATTGTACAATGCACTGAATCGCAAATAACTATATCACATTTAAAGTTAAAAACTTTTGTTAGCAGTTATGCATTTAATATTTTCATACAGTACGTGAAGTTAAAATTTAGTTGCTTTTTGTTGCACGCCAATTGACATGTCTTAAGATTTAAAACATATTCGAACCTGTTTGTGCCCGAATTGTAATACTCTGAAAAATTATTCATTCCATCTAATTAAACATCGTGCTTGCCGCCAGATCAGTTTTCATTCATTACATATGGTATGCCTACAATAATGATCTAAACATAATAGTCTGCTTTGGTTTCAGTATATCATTAAATCAGACATTGCCATTATCCCAGAGGTCGAGGACTCAAACAGGAGAAGATGGCTGATTGCACTGATGCTTGGTCTTCTTCTTCTTTCTGCAGTTGCCCTTGCTGCAGCATTCCTTCTTCAAACAAACGAAAATGGTTTGTTAAACATAAATAGGACGTAAATATACTTTGATAACAGTATAGCACGGATCGTCACTGATAATACTTTACCATGCAATTTATATTTTGTAATGTATTTTTAAAATTTAAATCTCTGTAAATACATAAATGATACAAAACAACTTACTTAAGAGCAACTTCTATTTCTATTTTATCATTATTATTATTGTTTTTGCTTCACGATTTCCAAAGTGACTACCGGAATATTCAGCTAGCGAAAACAAATATGAACCGAGACCCTTCTGAACATTATTGAAACCAGTTCTTTTAACTGTTCTGATTGTATTGTCATTTGTTTATACAGCACCAGATCCAACTGTCGACTTGCAGATACCTACAACACCTAGTCCAATATCTGGACAAAATGTTACCATTGGTAAAAATTCAATACTAAACACTTCTGTAAAAAATAATCAATGTATTGTTACCTATAGAATAACAATTGGATGATAACTACTTTATACATGTAAGATTAACGTTTGATTTGGTGTTTCTTTTTCTTTAAAATTATACAACAACAAATGTTTAGCCCTTGATGAATGTTTATTCAGTTTTAAGGTAAGGACTGTTTCTTCCAAACACACACACACACACACACACACACACACACACACACACACACACACACACATATATATATATATATATATATATATATATATATATATATATATATATATATATATATATATATATATACTAGGGTTGGTAATTGCTAACTGATTAATCGGTCGGAGCAATGGTAACCGGTTACAAATTCTGTAATCGGTTAGTCGGAATTAAAATAAAATTGGACACAATTTCTCAACATTTAGAACTTTAAACGTTCATAATTTGACATTTACATACATTTCTAAGAGCTTTAATATGGGGATATTTGATTTACTACTTGCTTTTTAAAAGGATCAGTAGGATTGTTAGGTGCTAATTAATGTTTAAACACCTCTACACTTCCCTGACCATTCTAAATGCCCACCGTTTCTTTAATCATCATTGAATAACAATGAAATCGCAATTGAGTACTACATGTATTGACATTTTTTCTGTCGTCGTTCTGTCAATCTTGGACTCTCAGTGTCACTGGAGATGCCGTCTTAAACGCCATTGAGAGAACTAGATGGCAAAATCGTAAAATGCACACTCTGCTCAATTGAACTCACACAAATGCGCGCAGTCCGAGACCACAAGAAAATAACAAAACCATAGAAAATTCAAAACGTTTGAAGACGAGTCGAACAAACCGGAAAGTGAAGTGTCGAAATATTTAGATAGAAAAGGAATGCAAAACGTTGATCCTCTCAAATGGTATGTTTGAAAATGAAGTACTGTTTCCAGATTTCGCTGGTTTAGTAAGAAATTCATCATCAATCAATCTAAAATAAATATTTTCAACAGCAGGCATCATTATCAGATTACTCAGGAGTTGATTATCATTTGTCGTTATAGATCAGATAGTGCTTTTGAACAAAAACTGTAATGAAAAAGCTGATTATGGTGAGGGTGACAATGTAGCATGGCTATCGGAATATATTATGTTCATAATATTTAATGCATGTTCATTCGTTACATGTGTAAAACTATTTTTTCTTGCTTTTTTGAAATATGTTCTCCTAAAACTTGAATAGATTAATAAATAACGTTTCTTGGGTCTTCTTGCACGTATGAATAAAATTTATTTGAAATAGACAAATATGTCGCCAAAAAAGTAGTTTTTGATACGATTAACCGGTTGATCAGTCGGAACGTCATACGGTTAACCGATCAGCAATTTTGTAACCGATTGACATCCCTGATATATACATATATGATATAATTATATAAGTTCAACATGTTGCCATATTTAGAAGTCTAAATGTATATTTTTTCGGAATTGGATATTTTTTTTTATTCTAACTTCTGTGTACTTTATTTCGTAGGAAGCCGAGGAAAAGGGTTTATTGTTTTATTCATGAAAAATATCGTAGTTTCAACAAAGAATGTGTACGTTACATCAGAAAATGGTGTTCAAATGAACATCACTACATCCCCACATCTTGTCGCGTCAATAAAGGCCCAAATTGACAGAAGTGTTAATATTTCGTCCAGTCAGCATATAATTCTTCCACCTGCGTTGGAACTCCAAAGCTTTCAAAAAGAAGTTAAGTCGGTTTTGATTGAGACGTCAAGTGATGTTTTCGTCATTAGTCACGATGATGGTTCTGCATCTGTCGGGAGCACTACGCATATACCACTGCATAAATTATCGACTAAGTATATCGTTACATCAACAGAACCAGTTCGTTCTTGGCACAGTCAGCTTGCGTTGTCTGCAATTGAAGATAACACGACTATTTCAATTACTTTCAAGATGAAACACAATTTGCCTCTGAACATTGGAAGCAGCACATTTTACAACGGTGACGTGTTTAACTTTACCCTCGAACGCTTTGAAACATATCAGATTGAACACAGTACGGATTTAACTGGAACACTCATAGAATCATCGTGCCCTATTGCAGCATTTTCAGGTAATGATTGTAACAAGCTTGAAGGTATCGGTGCTTGTGATCATCTCATTGAACAGTTACCACCAACTGACAGTGTTGACAAAACATATATTGTACCTCCTAATATGGATGACAGAGATACTCTTATTCGTATTACAGCGATAGAAAACGCAAACATTACCTACATGATCGGTAGTGTTACTCACGCTTTGTCTTTGTACAAATCTGATTCTTTTGACACTAAAATATCAAGCAGTCAGACATGTTTTATCAAATCAGAGACACCTATTTTAGTTACAGCGTTTGGTTTACAATCAACAAGTTCAACCTTGGGCGATCCATCTATGACAATCGTACCCGGATTGAACCAATACCTTGATTACTATAAAATAGTCGTACCGGCTGGATATGACCATAACTATGTGTCTATAATGATTGAGAGTTCCGAAAAAGAATCATTACGCATCAATGGCGTGCTTATAAACACTGGCGATATAGTTTTTGAAGAAGATGTCTCCGCTGGTAACGGTACCTACAACGTTAGATCAATACGTGTTTCGGAAGGTGAACTCACGGCATCAACGGTGAACGGAGAGCGTTTCGGTCTGATGTTTGCCGGAGTAACAGAATACGAAGCTTACGGATTTTCGGGCAACTCGATGCTTCTTTGAAAATTTTATCATATTATCCATTAATCCATTATATGCCCAATATATAAACTCAGAATTAATAGTTTTTGAAATTGTCTTTACACATGTATTGAAAAAAGCACTGTAATTGTCTTTCTTTCTTGTACAGTGAGCCGCTTTTGTTAAATCTTAAATTACATTAGGTAATATTTATGATTTATCACGCCACAACGTAACAATTACTACAATTTCAGTATACCAGAATCATTGAAGCATTAGATAATAAATAAAACACGATTTTTTGTTAATTTATTACAAATGAAATTTACTGGGTCAAGTAATACTGTCACGTTTTTCTTTGTTTGCTTGTCAATTGGAATTAAGTATGTTTTTTGGAAAAATGAAACTGTAAGAGCATGAATATTTATTCAAAATTATGATAAATAAAAAAAATCGTACTTGGATAAAAAAAAACCCAGTTGTTTTAGATGATATAATATACCAATATGATTATCCTTAATCAATAAATAACACCAAAAAACAACAACACAAGTTAGCTTGCATATTAACGTGATATTTTTGCTATATATCTGATAGATTTTGTTTTGAAATCTCGTTCAACTAGATTATCTCTCTAGCAATTTCTGTTTGGTTTTTTTGTTTTGTTGTTTTTTTGTTGTTGTTGTTTTTTTGTTTTTGTTTTTTGTTGTTTTTTTTTTTTGTTTTACATGTCATTCCTGACCTCCCAGCGCTAATGGCACATAACAACGCCGGGGGATATGGTGTTGCATATAAACCAACTTCCCTAAAAATTAATTTGGAATTGCCTGTAGGGGGCATGTACACTAGATATTGCTTATACAATACTTCTAGAATGTTTCTGTCCGGTGCATACAGATAGATATACATACACAAGAATGACTCAAATAACATTATTTTATCTTTATTGAAATAATTAATGGTGAAGATGTATTGTAATAATAGATGGTGCAGATAAATAACTACTACACGTTACAAACAACAATTTACACATGTTCAACAGTTATTTTAAACTTAAGGAAAAAACAATCGATATATGTTTACATGTAATTACAAAAATGAGGTAATGCATTTTGTCGAACGATCGACACTGTTATTTTAAAAAAGTACGAAGATCAACCATAAGTGTATTAAAAAATGAATTACGTAATTTTTTGACGCACAGTTAAAAAACGTGTTACACTCAAATTCCCATCAGTTAGTCATGCCATGTTTTAACAAGTGATAATTGATATGTATGTTGAATTATATAGAGTCATGTATATATCTGCTGGAACTCTTTATAAAGTTTTAAAAGTATGGATACATATTTACTATTTTGTATTATTTCAAACTGTCGATGTATTTATTTTTTACTTTTTTCGTATATAATTGTACAATAAACTGCTTTAACAATGATTTGATTTATTCCAAATTATATGTGGTTACAGTACATAGTAAATTTAGGCATTGAATTTATAATTTTGGATACCATCTGTCGTGTAACTAACCGATATGGACAGACAAACAAGATTAACTTACATTACTCAGTTTAAAAATTGTTGTACCACTGAAAAGGATGTTTTATTTATATTGCTACATAAGTAAGAAAAGTTGACTATAGAAAAATTGAAGTCATCGCGCTTGTCATAAAGTTGTGTTGTTAGGTTACATACAAACGGAAAATATGTTTGGAGTTAGATGCTTAAAAAATACCGTATCGTGTGCTTTTTATATAGTTATATGTAACAAATACCATTTCCTCTGAATATTTTGTCAAGAGAAATACAAACTACAAGTTTTTGAAAGAATGTATTTATAAACTTTTTTTTTCTTCTAATCGTCAATTACAGTACAGATTTTGTTTCCGGAGAAACATCATTTTCCTTGCAGCCCACTAACATTGAATCAAACACTACATTTTATTTTATTTTATTTTTACTTTTGTTTTATCTTTATCTATTTTTAAGAAGAGAGGGAGCAAATAGTTTGTCGATGTGATGTTGATGTGCCACCAGTTTTGAAGCTTTCTTATATTTTAAAACTAAGTGGGTTTTTCCACTTGGTTTTGATATTACGGCATGTTCTATATTTTTATCGTTGACTAATGGAACGGTTTTCATAATTGCAAAGCTTTACCTTATCATTTAAGTGACATTGCTTCTAAAACCTTTTTAAATTGATTTTCAAATTTAAAATGACTGAAAGGATACCTGAATTACTCTATTGTCATATTGCTATGCCTGCGTTTTATCTAAAAGATAGTGTCGTTTAGGTAATTCTATTGGTTGAGAAAATGTTCAAGAGAGACCAATTGCAATCAATTAGTGAGAGTAATCAATGAAAATCTTTAGCCGTGTGTCAGATTTCTTACTTTAAAGTTTAAATTTAAGTGCAATTTATATATATATATATATATATATATATATATATATATATATATATATATATATATATATATATTTATATATATATATATATTCTTAGAGCGCTCAACATTGATAACAAGATAGGAAGTTAAAAAAATGATAACATTATACGGTAAACAAAGCACCTACTAGCAAACGTTTAAAGACCAAGTATTTTCCCTTCAAGTGTAGCTGTAGTGTTCAATCCTTGTAGGCAGATGCTTCAATAAACTAAAAAACATGAACAAAGAAATGATAACAAAACATGTATGAAATACTGATGATTGTTTTATAATACGTATATCTTCAATATTTTAATATAAAATGAAAAACTATAATTTTAGAAATAAATATTGCTAGTTGTTAGGCATATTCTTGTGCATTTGTCGATACACAGAGGTTTGTAAAAAAAAAATGTTTATAGTATTAATTGATAAAATTTTTCGAAGCCTAATCGAAGCATAAATCCAAAACTTGATTTATAATTGATAGCGACGTTTGTGTTATGCATTTTAAGACGTACAATGTGCAACATGCGAGGATCCAAAAATTTTTCGCAAGGGGGGGGGGTTGTTTAACGCAAGGCGGGTAGGGTTCCGACGCTTTTTTTCGAAAGCTTAATTGTGCAGAATTGGAATTAACGAAAGGATGGGGGTGATTACCGACTCCTCGCGCATATTACACACACGGAGCGATTTTTTATCAACATCATTCAAGACAGATTGTACCCGACTTCAAATGTTATTCTGGGTTTGTTTTTGCTATGAAATTATTAAAAACATTAAAATTTGTTCGATACTTTATTGTCCTCAATCAAACCTTAATCTATGAACTTGATTTCAATGACTCACACGTATTAAAATCATCTGTCAGTCATGATTCAAGTGGAAACACATATAACCCTATAATTCTTACTATACCAGTTGTACATAATTGGCAGTAATGAATTAGGTTTTGCATTATTTAAGTGTAATTTTTTGATTCCCAGAATACATGCAATGCCACTTTCATTTTCAATAAACTGTCTATAATAATATATATCATGTAAGAGGTTCTATTCTTCTTAATGCCAAATACAAAAATGTGTGGTTGCCCTATTTCCCTGGATACAAACGAGGAGATGGATTCCGGTATTTTGGTTCTTTTTGGGGGGAGGGGTGTTTTTTCTGTTATGGCCTGGTCATAAATCATTATGCGAAAAAAGCTTTATGGCATTTAATGATGTTTTTCTAAATTAATCTACAAACGCCTTTTCTTTTCTCTTTTTATGCGATGATTAAAGAGATATTTAAAACTGTTTAAACGTTGCCTGTAAAATTATTATAATGGTTAAATTGAAATGGGATATCGATTTTGGAACTCGTACATTTTTGGGAAGTCAAAACCATGAAAGATATCCCTTGTTTGCAGATTTCTACGCTTGTTCATTATGCTGATACAGTATTTGTTTTGCTCTAAATCAATCAACTTAAACGTTTCTCCTTTATGCAGAAGTGTTTGAAAAGGCATTTGCATTATTTAGTTAGATATGTACTTCCTGGTACAAAGTGATAAGATAATGCTTCATTATCTTCAAGGACCCTTTGTTCTGTTTGATACTTAGGCCTTTGGGTTGAACGCATGACCTTCGGACAGTACCAACAATTGTTGAAATATATTTAATCGCTGGAGAAATAATAAAAAAAATATATAAGAAATTAATAAACAAAATAGCGAACATTGGTCTTTCACAAACAATGATGATTCCAAAGAATGCTAAAACCTATATCAGGATAAGTTATTTTTTTATCATCGGATATTTTTTTTGTTTTTATTCTTCTTGTTATCTCGGGGGGGGGGGGGGTATTCAATTATCTTTATTTAATTTAGCCTTTGCGTTGAATGCATAGTAATTCAGCATTCTATATTTTGTTTAAAAACATGTTTTTGCAGCACCCTATTTTGATTAACAATTCCACAAAACAATGAGTAGTTATGAATAGAAATTATAGTAAATCGCATTCTATTTCTACGTAGTTTTGTGTGATATACTGTTAAGCTGATAATAACAATATAACACCAAATGGATTGGTTATAGCTCTAAAACTTTGAATTCAAACCGTCTTCTAAAAACACTAATGTTATCATTCAAAGAAAAATCTTCAAAAATGTATAACACTAAAAATGACAAGCATTGTCATGAAGGGAGTCTGAAAATTTCAGGAAGAAAAACAACTCAATATATAAGGCAATCAATATATCAAGCAAAGTTTAATCCAATTTAACTGGCTGCTAAAAATATATTACCTGGCACATGGCAGGTAAGGCACGCTTCCTGGTATGTCAAGTTTATAAAGAAAGTGTGTTATTTTTTCATCGTATATATCGGAAAGTATTTCACTTCTTTGGTTGATAGCTGCGGTATTGCACAGGGTAGAATTTTTGCCTTATCCTTTTCAACTAAAAAATTCTTTTGAAAACGACAAACATGGGACTTGGATCATTTTTTAAGAGTAGAGCTGTAAGTTGTTAGTTTATATTCTTTTATTACTTCTGTCATTATCTTTATGAACATTTATGTTGTGGAAAAAGTTTTTTTTTTTTTTTGAAAATAACGTTCTCAAAGATTTGTCTAAAACAATCCCTTATTGTATTGTTCTAGCACAATAAGTTCCTGTATGAACTTCCAATAAAGAAGTCTTCGACTCCAAAGAACTTTAAGGTATTATACTATGATTTATATGTCACGTAAATAAGAAGTTGAGCTTTCAGATGCATATATAACGCAATTTAACTTAAAATAAATGTTTGAGTTTTCTGTGTACGACATAATTTCCATTAAATGCGACGTTAAATTTTGATAACTCTTTCATGTATATCATATTTTTTTTTTAACTTAGATGATCATCACTCCAGCAATGCTATAGTGCAAGGAATAAATCCATGATCGTTTGTTAATTCGTTTTACCTTATCTATTTGTCGATAAGGCTCTATACAGTATTTATAATAATTGTGTTAGTTGCATTACTGTCCGTTGAAATATTTAACAGTTTGTAATAAGCATATCGAATTATTAATATATCTTTTTAATTACTACTATTAAGGTCATCAGTTCCCAGCGGAATAACATCTTGTTATTTCTTTGGGTTTTTCCCCTTTTCCTCATATCATTCTTTATTTTGTACAAATTTGATGCACCTTGACATTTGAAAACTACTCGACCAATTGTCATGAAATTTTCAGATTTGATAGATATTGATATTGCAATAATGTTAATGATGAAGTCACTCCCATGTTTGAGATAGGGACTTCTTAGTCACTTTCATATGGGTATTTTGTCGGCAATACTCTTCTTAAACTATTGTAGATACATATATAACCCTACACATTTTCAAGGATGGTGGACCAAAGACTGAAATTGTGAATAACGGTCTGAAAAATAATATCGCAGAAAGCGCAGAAGTACGTGTATGCCTAAAGCCAGAAATTGAAATTTACGGAATGTTGATTTTTCATGCTTTTCTTTGTTTATCTATTTTTTTACTAAATATTTTGTTAAAACATGTAGAACAAAAAAAATGTTACTTTGACATAATCAAGAAACAAATGCTGGCCCATCAAATATGGGGTCCACGTGGGTCTAAAGTATTTTTATAGCTCTCTACTAAAGAATATTTTGTAATATGTCAAAGTGTTCATCTTACAGTAATTTAAGCAAGCAATATAATATCAGTTTTCTCTGTTTTTCTTCATCAAGGTTTATAAGGGGCTAGTAGTACAACAGTTTAATCAAATATATCTTCAAAAGGAGAACCATTTTGAAAAGCAATATAGAAGATAAGGGTCGACTCATTAAACGTTTTCCCCATTAGAACGGTGACGAATTTGTCAACATTTGTTGAACAAAATGTGTTTAAAATCAAAAGACATAACATTTGATATCAAGAACAAATGAGATGACCCTTTAAATTAAGGATTAAGATGGGTCTAAAGACTGTCATACATAGTTCTTAGTTAATGTTTTAGAAGCAAAAATGTCCATCTTCCGGTCACGAGCCTTTACAATATAATATGTTTAATGCGTTTTGTAAATGGATGTTTTAAAGGGGAAGAGTTCAAAATATCTGATTATTTATAATTCGAAAAGGAGAAATATTTTAAAAAGCAATATTGAAAAGAAAATGTTCAGATAAATATTTCGTAATATATATATTATATATATTTTTTATCTGTCATCTATTTACCCATGCACTATGATAATGTCCTCATTTGTAACGTAACAAGGGGATTTAGGGGACAAGAAGTCTGAAACGTTGTTCATCTATATCTAAGAAAAGAAGAACTATTTTGAAAAGCAATACAGAAAAAGACAAAAAAATGATGTACTTGACATTCTGTTACTTTTAAAGTTTTGTTAAATGGTTCTGAAAAAGATGATAAGGGTGGGCCCCTAAAACATTCTATCCCAGATATCTCAAGATCAGTAACAAACTTCTAAATACTTGTACACAGTATGTGTTAAAAATAAAAAAGAACCTTTCATCTGATATCACAAAGTGAGCCGAACCTCCAGTTAGGGCCGATATGGCTCTAAAGTTTTCGAATAAGAACCTTTTACTGTGAAATATGTGTCTATTGTTCTAAAGCATGATATTCATCTTAAAGTTATTTATTTTTACCGTAAAATTGGTCGCGCCTTTGTTACGAACTAAGGAATTTTAAGTGGCTTAAAGTCATTTTCATTTTTAATTCTTAAAATGGAGAAATATCTTATAAAAAAGATATTGAATAAAAGATGTTCAGAATGAAGTTATTTTTACAGTATGCTACATGTACCATAAAAAAAAATTATTTCCAGGCAATACAACGAACGGTACAGAGTGTTTAGTTGTTGAACAAACTGTGTTTGAAATTACAGGAGCTTTCATATGGCATCAATAACACGACACTGGCCCTTCAAATTAGACGTATAAGGGGTGTCATAAGTCCCTCCTCAAAAGCTCAAAAGTGTGGCCCTTCAAATGAAGACCCATCCATTCTCTATTGCCAGATAATGTTTTGTTGTTAAATGTCCGGGACAAGATCTGATCTTTCCTTCTCCAATTCGAACGGAATATCTCTTCTTTGCCAGTCTTGTTTTCGAAATATTTATACTTTCATCTCTCTCCTTGAAAAAAAAATTGCATGGCGAAATATATTGTAATCTTTTTTAAGACAAATATTTTATCAAATAATGTGATTTTATGAATTTAATTGATCATTGCACAATAGACTGACTTACACTAAACCATATCTTATTTAAAGTGTACAACTTATGTTGGCAGTTATGAATTTTAACATTTAAATAGGTAAAATCAAAATGCACATGTAGTTGCTCGTTTTTCTTTTACCCTAATTAACAATATTTTAAACAGAATTGTCCCTTAAATGAGTACACATGAAGTTTATATATATTTTAAGCAAAATACAATTAATTATGTTTGCTACTGGTAGAACTAACATATCTTATGATTTTAAAGATATACATTACTGTTTGTGCCTGGATTATAATATTCTAATGAAATATTAATTCCATCTTGTTAAAGTTGGCATGGATGTGCCAGACCGGATTTGCTTACAGTAATGATCTAAACATGACAGTCTTCTTGTTTTGATTTCAGTACATCATTAAAACTGATAATGTCATTATCCCAGAAATTAAAGACTCAAACAGGAGAATATGGCCAATTGGTATAATACTTGGTCTCTTGCTCGTTTCTGCAGCTGCCATTGCCACAGCATTCCTGCTTCAAACGAAGGACAATGGTTTGTACACCAATCATATGAGTTATGCATGTGGCATGAGCATATCACGAATATATACTGATAACATTATACAATATATATGATTGATATTTGAAATGCATTTTTTTAACTTTTAAGTCACTGTAAATGCTCTATTTCAAAAAGCAGACTCTTTGGATAGCAATTTATCTAATTTTTGTTGTACGATCTCCGAAGTGAGAGCCGACTATTTAGACAATGGAAAAATAGAAGACTACATGTATGCTGAGTATTTTAAAACCTGTTTGCTGAACTGTAATGATTTCATTTTAAAGCACCAGATCCAACGGTTGGCTCACCGACAGTATCAACCCCGTATCCAATATCTAGTCAAAATATAACCATTGGTAATATACATTACTTACCACTTTTTATAAGATAATGTTTTGTCTTATTGTAATCAATAATAAATGATCCGCACATGTATGAGTAACGTTTAGTTTCAATATACTAGTATATGATGGTGTAATTGGAAGCAAAATCAGAATTTAAATAAAAAAACCATTCAAACATTTCTAAAGTATAGCATCGTTGTTCTAATCAATAGTTTTTTTAAGGGATAACAGGTTTTGTTGGTTGTTCTTTAACACTTTCCTATCTAAAATAAAACTGATGCATTAACAATTTTTGCTTATCTAAAAAGGTTAATACCTCTCCAAAATAAATTACTCAAACATACAACAAGTAATATGAATTTCAAATATCGCAGATTTTGTTTGCTTTTACGAAATGCTAGTGTTTGGTGAGATATTTTATTTTAAGAAAATATAATATTTATGCTTACAGGAAGCAGAGGAAAGGGTTTTATAGTTTTATTTACCACAAATGTCGTACCTTCGACAAAAAATGTATACGTAACTTCCGAAATCGGGGTTGACATGAACATTACAACATCCCCTTATCTACAAGCGTCAATAAAGAGCCAAGTTGACAGAAATGTCAATATACCGTCAAGTCAGCATATTATTTTCCCACCTGAATTGGAACTTCAAAGCTTTCGGAAAGAAGTTAAGTCGGTGTTGATTGAAACTTCCAGTGATGTGTTTGTCATTAGTCACGATGATGGTGCTTCTACTGTCGGGAGCACTACACACATTCCACTACATAAACTGTCAACTAAATATATAGTTATATCGACGGAGCCAATGTCGACTGGGACCAGTCAAGTTGCTGTGGCAGCAATTGAAGATAATTCTACGATATCAATAACCTTTACAATGGGACGAAATGTGCCTCTAGTGATTGAGGGGAAAACGTTTCACAGCGGAAATATGTTTAATCTATCGCTTAATCGCTTTGAAACATATCAAATTGAGCATAGTACCGATTTAACGGGCACATGTATTGAATCATCGGTTCCAATAGCAGCATTTTCAGGCAATGACTGTAATGAACTCGGGGGTTCAGGCGCGTGCGATCATTTAATTGAACAACTACCACCGATTGTCAGTGTGGATAAAACATATATAGTACCCCCGAATTCGGATGACAGAGACACACTAATTCGTATCACAGCGATTGAGAACTCAAATATGTCGTATACAATCGGTAGTGTTAGTCAAACACTAACATTGATGAAATTTGATTCTTTCAACACCAGAATATCAAGCAGCCAGACATGTTTTATTGAATCAGATGCACCCTTGTTAGTTACATCATTTGGATTGAATTCAAAAAGTTCATCGCTGGGCGATCCATCTATGACAATTATCCCAGGATTTAACCAGTATCTTGATTATTATAAGATAGTCGTACCTTCTGGATATGATCATAATTATGTATCTATTATAATGAAGTATTTTTCAAAAGATTCGCTACGTGTAAATAGTACGGTTATAAACGCGGGCGATGTAGTTTTTGAAGAAAACGTCTCGACTGGTAACGTAACGTACAATGTAAAATCAATACGCGTTGCAGAAGGAGAACTCACGGCATCTACCATAGACGGAGAACGTTTCGGTTTGATATTTGCTGGAGTTACTTATTACGAGGCATACGGATTTTCTGGTAACTCTATGCTTCTTGATTAATCGTGTTGTGTATTTTTTTTTCACAAAAGAAGTTATTCATGTGCAGCAAGCTGTTGAACCTTTTGTTTTAACCTTTTGCGGTTTTGTTATAAACTATAGAAGCAAACATGTATTTCACTATGCAGAAAAAAAAATACTTTACTTTTATGCCACGTTATAAAAGTTTTCAAAGGGCCATAATATCAAATCTTTGATCTTTGATATCTGTTAATGGAGCTATATTTGATAAGCAATCTAGAAGAGAAGATACTAATAATATTTTTTTTAACAAAATGCTACAATTAAATTAAAGAGATAAATGGTCGGTCCTTACAATGTTTTATTCCAGAAACCTTAAAAACAGTGAAGAATTTCTAAACACTTATTGAACAAAATGTGTTTTAAAGTTTTTATTTGATATAAAGCAATAAGGTTTGGTCTCATATTATGAACCCAGTTTGATCTAAAGTCTAGTATTTATAGCTCTTTATTGATGACAATTTTGTTACATGCACGAAATCATAAACGTAATTCTAACTGATATTTGTATAATATTGTTCTCATACGTTGGGTTTGTTTATTTGTTTTGAGTATCGCGCACGCTTGGTCAAAAATCAAGAGGTCGTTATGCAATTCCATTTCGTCGTCCTTGAATTGTGTCAGCGAAACCTAATCAAAGCATAAGAAACTTAAAAGTTCACGTCAATGTGAACTTGCGTTATATTTCCCGCGGTAGATAGAAGTGGACCATGCATCTGTACTACGTTGAAACGTGTACATGTTAGAAGTACTCGATATTTAAGTGTAAACTGCGATTCCTCGGCTGGTTTGATTTTGCTTTAAATTTTTAATGGCTTAGATAACGGGATGATACAGTCATATTATCATATAGATTAAGTCGTGGAGAGGAATGAAAAAAAATGTATTTTTTTCCAACTACATCAGTTTGTAAAAAGAAATTACCGAGTACAATTAAAGAGTTAAAAAAAAATGCATGTATGAAATTACATACGGTCAAATTTCTGAATGGGAATGAGTTACTAATGTACGCACCTCAAACGGGAGGGGTCACATATGCCTAAAACGTATATAAAGCATACGCAATTGAACATAATTTAAATAGAGTAACAAGTTAAAAAAAAAGGTCAAGGGACAAAGAGAAATAACACAGAGAAGCAATTAATCAGTTATATATTTTACGCATTCTTTCAAAGAGGAAAGCATTGTGTTAGAATTACGCAAATATACGGGATGTCGACAATTGATCGATAGATGTGTAGCTCCTGTTGTGTCAAAAGTCGCACTGTGAAATATATTACTGAATTGCATTATTGTTGAATTGCTAAACATGCGTTTGATTTAAAAGGTTATATCATCTAGATAAATCTTTTTGTTGCAAAACTTTAACCGTAGACTAATCAAAATCAACTAATGAACGTAATCAATAAAAATATCCAGCCCTGTATCGATTTTCTGATTTTAAAACTGCACTTGGTATATGTTGAGAGCGGTCAACATTGATAACGCAGACAGCTAGGAAGTAAAAAAATTGACAACATTATACGGTTAACATATCACGAACGAGCAAACGCTATTTACCAAAGAAGTTATCTTTCCCGTAGTGGTCAAGCCGTGTAGGCAGATACTTAAAGAACGGAAAAAATGGACTACGAAAAAAATGGAAAACAATTATCTGAAATACTGATGAATTTTTAACCGATGATGTATTTTTTAATATGAAATGGAAAATAATTATTTAAGGTATTTAAACTGCTTGTTGTTTGACATACTGTTGCATATTTTTATCGGTAGAAGGAGTTCTTTTGTGGTAAATAGTAATTTGTACTGATTAACTTTTGAAGAAAAATCAATCAATTCACCCCAAACCTGATCTATAATTAAAAAGGGAGAAATGTCATACATTTCAATACGTACTACCCTGGCCGGATCCAGACAGTTCTGCAAGGGAGGTCCTAGAGATGATTTTGTTTGCCGGAATGAAGTTTGGATTTCGATGCCTTTTTAGGTAACTTTATTGTGTGAATTTGAGACATTTTAATTTAGGGGGTGGGGGCATGTTAACATCCAATTAAGAAACTGCTTGCCCTCCCCCTTCTCCTGAAATAAAAATAAACATTAAACAAAGGTAAAATGATAAACATTATTTTAAGACATTGTTTATGTAACTTTTATCTTATTTACAATTTAATATCACAATTTCTCTTAAAAAGTATTATTTTGAAATATTTGCTTACGTAAGTACATACAATCTTATACGATTGCTTAATTGTTTTAAATTATGTCTTTTGTGGATAATTTGTGAACTTAATTTCATTGACTCACAAATATTGAAGTATAATCCATGCCATCTATCATTCATGCTTAAAGCGATAAGTACAATTGGTTTTAATTCTTATTTGTAACAAAGTTAATTATTGTCATGAATTAGGTTTTGCATTTTTCGAGTGTCTATTTTGGGTTCCGAGAGTTCAACCAATACCGACTTCAAATTCAATAGAGTGCCTATTGCATGTGCTATCTGAAACTCTTAAGTTTTAATATTATGCCGGTGATACAACAAAGCATATGGATTCTGGTAACATGTACATTTTTATATTAAATATCAACATTTACTAGATGTCCGTTTTCTTAAGATATATACCAGTACAGGCATATTATATAAAGCTTGTTTTCTTTCGGCCTCTGACAATATCGAATCGACCTCTATAAAGTTTGATATATAATGATGCTAATAATTAATTATATATAGGTAAACCAATCTGATATTTTTTTTTTTCAAATAGTATCGATACCAAGCAAAAAGACTATTGTCTAGTCAGGAATAATGTTGAAAAGTTGCTTAATGTTGTGTATTATGTTGGCATTCAAATCGGTAACGATTATTTACCACCCCTTAAAAAAGCTTACCAACTTATCATTTCATGTATATTTGTTTTCTGAATTACTTGAACGCTAATGAAAATTTAGGCTGTGTTACTACATTTTTCAAGGGTTTTTTGTTATCGTTGGAGCACTCTTTGCCTCTTAAATGAAAAAAAAAAAAAAACGCGATCAAAAAAAAAAGCAATAAGTGCTCGTTATCAGTATAAGGATCCATTTTCTTGGTGATTTACTGATTTCTAAATGCTTTAATGTTCATAATTGTTAAGGTGTGGATATGTAAAAAAAAAATACAAAGGACGAATGGGGACACATAAACAAAATATTTTCATCTTGTAATTACGAGAAAAGATCGCGTAATAAGGAGAAAAGGTATAGTTATTACGAGAAAGGATCTTGTTATAACGAGAAAAGATCTGGTTATCACGAGAAAATATCTTGCTATAACGAGAAATTATCGCGTTATTACGAGAGCAGCTTCCTGGGCAGTGTGCAATCTGTTTACATACAAACAGAAAACCTTTATGGGTAGACCGTAATAACGAGATCTTCTCGTAATAGCAAGATGATTAACTCGTGATAACGATATCTTTTCTCGAAATTATGAGATAAAAATATGGGTTTTTTTTATTTGGCCTTATTCGTCTTTCGTAAAACATGATTGTAAAAAGGTTTTTTAGGAGGAATTTTAGAACGCGTACATTTTTCTAAAGTCAAAACCAATTAAGATATCACATTTATGGACACTTGAACGGTTGTTCATTGCCCCGAGATATTATTTGTTTCCCTGTAAAAAAGTCAATTTACATTTCTTCCATTTATGCAGGGACGTTTGAAAAGATAATTTCATTCGTAAATTAGTTATTTACTTCCTGTTACAAACTAATGAAATACATGTACTGCTATTCTGTTTGCAAAGAACCGTTTTTGTCTGGTCAATGTCCAGGCCTGACTATAACAATAATTGCATCAGAGAAATTGTTACATTCGGAGAAGTAAAATACAAAGTTTACGCGGAAAGCAAATATGAAAAGAAAGTGTATGCGTACAAAATATGTAAAACGGATGGTTATTTTCTTAATATATCATTGGCTACGTTTTGTGTGGCAACTGGTTTGTTTTGTAATTGTTTGTGGTTTTTCTTTCTTGTTTTATTTGATAGGGACTACTTCTTTTAAGGCACATGCAGCAACTTCTTGGGAAGTGTGCAGTCTGTTTACATACAAACGGAAAATACGTTGTTTTGAGGGTAGAACTCTTTGTGGCTAGATATATTGAACAAATATTGTTGATGTGTGAATTGCTGTTTTTGTTCAACAATATTTTGTTGTATGTATATCTGGTACATGTATATAATGTATACATCTTAGTTTAATCTGAGGGAGGTCATTTTGCTCATTTTTTAAAAAAATTACATTCAATGTCTTGTAATTAATATTATGTATGATTGAAAACCTTCCCTTATTGCCTGATTTTTTATTTTTCTTATTATAAAAAATAAATGGCAATTTATAAACACAACCATGTTTTATGTTTTTCTATCAGTCCTAGCAAGATCAACAATATTACATGAATATAATTGAATATTTAAAAATTCACAGTGTAAACACTTAACCAAAAATATCAATATGTGTATAAATCAGTGATCCTCTTCATTGTGGTTTATTTAGAAAAGACACCTGAAAAAGTAAACATTGAATGTTTAAAAGCTTGACGATTACCAATGATAAAACCCCAAACTTTTGACATTAAGTGTTAGAGTAGATATGACCAAGTACATGAACGAAATACACTTCCTGATTTTCTTTTTTCTGTCCTTGGTCGAGTCGTCTTACCTTTATATTTGTGTCTTCCAGTTCACTTTCTTTAATCAAATTCTTACGAAATGAACCCTTTTTTGAAACTACAACAATTATTACTAACACATGCATAATTGCATAATTTTAAAAAGGTATATTTTATACATTGTTTAGTGTATTTAAAGGAAATAGAGCTTTAGTCCGAATTTATGTTTTGCTGATAATTCAATATACAATATCATTTTAGCTTTTTGATATCTTAACTTTTTATTTTCCTGTCAAATGTGTACATGTGTACATCAAACGTTCAGTGACATTTCACTTCCACTATTAGAAATAGGCAATTGATAAGTGCCGTTTGATAATTTTGATATTTTGATTTAGCATTTTATTTTTAAGAAAAAACAAAATGTCACACATATTTGATCTGATAAAGGATAGCGATGAGTAAATGTTACGATTAATGGATTAAGTTCTACATAAAGTCTGTCGATAATACTGATTTTATTTTATTAATATTGACTTTAGATACTTAAAGGTAAAGTAAATTAAATATTGTAAAAGCCATTTTTTTCATATAGAGATTAAATCCTTTTTTCATCGCGACATCTTTATAAATATCAACCATGTGAAAATATAAATGATAAAACTAATGTAAAGTATAATACAAAAAGAAAATGTTTCAGATCAGTTTAATGTCAATCTGTCTGTTATCTCGATAAAGTGCTTATATCTTTATAAATAATATTGAGTGTAGTGAACTGGTAATTGTCATTTTTTAAAAATAAAATACAACTTTAATTGTCAGAGATCTTCGATTTTTTTTTTTATATAAAACAATTACCTTCTTACGTACTAAGATATCATTTACCGAAATGCTAGAGTCGACTTCACACAAAACAAATTTAGTGAATTGCTACTACCTCTTAAATTTAGCACAATAAATACAGGCGTGTCCACAAAAATGGGTTCTAAATGATCGGAATGCTGTGAAACTGTTGCATGCCTTTGTCTTCTAGCTTATAGTTGATTCTTAATGGCAATGCGATGTGTTTGTCAGTTTAATAAAAATAGCATCCAATGGAAATGAATCGGTTGATGCAATTACACGCGATATTAATCTTCCTGGTCTTTAGATCATTATTGATCATTATTGATATTTTTAATCAAATTGTTACAATAGTTTTAAGGCAATCACAGGGCAATATTGATACTGCATAATACATGCCAAATGTCTGCCGTGTATACATTTTAATACGAATTAAAAAAAAAAAAAAAGGTAAAAAAAAAAACCAAAAAACATTCAGCTAATTGATTATGATACAATGTACCATACTTGATCTGTTTGTTCTCGTCATATATCAATCATTCAATGCGTCTCACGTTCATTAATTGGAGTTGAAAAGAATTAAAGATAATAAATTTAGTTCTAGATTCTTAGTAATCAATAATGAATTAACTGTAAAAGACATGTGATGATTCTGATAAAGTTTCACGCCAGATACTGATTATAGATCAAAAATATTGCTACTGAATTTTTTAAATGTTGTAGAAATGTGGTAAGTCTTTGTCCTCTGCTTTTTGGTATATCCACGAGGTAATTGGGTTTTGTTGGTCAGTTTAATATAAAAGTAACAGAGAAGAATCAATCAGTGCATGCAATTACACGTAATCTAATCTTCCATTTCTGCCGATTTTCCCTTTCTTTATATTTTAATGCATCATGTACTTTATATATCTTTTTTAGAACAATCTGAGGACAATAATGATACTGCAAGATAAGAACCCCAGTTAACAGCATTTGTAGTTTGTTTAATTTTAACTTACTTGAGTATAAACAATATTTCCCTTTCATAAGGAAGTGTAACCACACGTTACTTGCTTCGAGTGATTTTTGTTTTAAAATGGAAAAAATAGGTTTTGAACGTGCAAGTATAAGGCTTCCGAGGAGTAGCGATTACAAACTTTTAGGTGTACACTTTAAAAGTTGCGAAACGCGCGGTGTTTCCGAGACGCTTGGTCAAATGACCTAATGATTTTTCGGATGCATTGAGATGCACATAAGAGCTCCTGGATAAGACGCGAAAGGAAACTTACATAAAAAATGAAAAGAACTAGATACGATCTCGTTACAAGTAAGGAGAAGGTCTTCCGTCCGATTATTTTTAATGATACAATGAAATATCGATACAATTTCAAAATACCCCCCCCCCCCCCCCACTTTTAGGTAATGAATAAAAATCCCTAATTACGTCATAAATGGGCGTGGCAATGATTTTTTCAAACATATATTTTTTGTGCATACGTATTTTTAAACACATTTGCTTCTATAACGTAATACAAAATATCCATCAGTAAAGGGTCATAGATAAAAGACTTAAGACTCACCTGAGTGCCTAGTTTTAGGGGGCCAGCTCCTTTTTTTTCTATATCAAATGAAATGTCATTTACTTTTGTTCAAGCAAAAATTAATTCTGATTCCATCCGTAGTATTCAATGTGATGTTTTTTATAATAAATAGTCAGTTTTAGCAGAAACAATTTAAGCCGGATCAGTCCATTTTCCGTGGGGATGTGCACGTGCAAGAAGTTATTAAAGGGTTCTTGTTATTCACTAACTGATATAGAGTTCACGCGGCGCGTAAAGATGATTCACCATAAAATTCCCAAATGTTTTTTTTATTTTAGTTGTTCCTTTCTAAACCGTGCTCCTCTCTATATTTAGATGCATTCCGAGACTCAGGTAACCGATATATAACAGAGTCGCTAGCTGTATATAGGCCGTCGCTCACACGACAGTGCATGTGCTTGTAGAGCTGGTCATGCAGCAATGTTAAGGGGTCCTAGAGCAAAAATACGGCCGAAAAACGATTTGATATTAAGAAATAAGGTTTGGCCTCACATTAGGAGACCGGTTTGATCTAAAGTGTAGTATTTATAGCTCTTTACTGATGACTATTTTGTTACATAACGTAAATCTAACAGATATTTGTGCAATACTGTTCTCATACGTTCGGTTTGTATATATCCGTTTTGAGTATCGTGCACGCTTTGTCAAAAAAAGAGGCCATTATGCGCTTCCATTTCTTTGTGCTTGTAATCTAGGAATCGGTAACTAATGTACGCACCTCAAACAGGAGGAGGCATATATGCCTAAAACGTATATATAGCATAGGGAATTGAACAGCTAGTAGAATTTATGAAAAATACAAGGAACAAAGAGAAATAACACAAAGAAGCAATTAATCATTTACATATTTTATGCATTCTTTCTAAGAGGAAAGCATTGTATTAGAATTAAGCAAATATATGGGATGTAGTTGACATTTGTTCGATATTTGTGTATAGCATCAATGGTCGCGCTGTAAACGATATTAATTTACCTTTGTTTAATTTCTATCTTTTTCCGAGGGGAGGGGGGGGTGGGTGGGGGGCAAGCAGTTTCTTTATGGGATGTTGATACGCCACTAGTTTTGAAGCTATCTATTTTTCAAAGATTCTCGTTATTTTTAATATTTACGACATTATATGTCCTGTTATCTTATCCTGGAATGCATAGCTTTACCTTATCACATATGCGGCATTGCTTCTTAAACGTTTCGAATTGATACTCAAATTCAAAACAACAGAAACGATTTCTGAATTGCACTATTGCTGTATCGTTAAGCCTGCGTTAAAAGGTTATATCATCTAGATAAATCTTTTTGTTGCAAAATTCTAAATGTAAACTAATTAGAATCAACTTCTGAGCGTATCAACAAAAATATCCAGCACTGTATCGATTTTCTGACTTTAAAAGTGCACTTAGTATATGTTGAGAGAGGTCAACATTGATAACGCAGACAGCTTGGAAGTAAAAATTTGACAACATTATCGATTAACAAATCACTTACGAGAAACGCTAATGACCAGAAAAGTTTACTTTTCCGTAGTGTTCAAGCCATGTAGGCAGATACTTAAAAAAACCCAAAAATTGGACTATTCAAAAAAAATATATGAAATACTGATGATTTCCTTTAATGCTGATGTTTTTTTTTTTTTCAATTTTTTAAATATAAAATAATAATTAAATTTTGCTAGTTGTTCGACATCGTGTTGCATTTTTTTATCAATAGAAAGAGTTTTTTGTGGTAAATAATAATTTGTACTGATTAATTTTTGACGATTAATCAATGCAATCACCCAACACCTGATCTATGATTATAAACGGAGAATTGTGTTATCATTTATATATTATGTTTTAATACGTAATCCTCTACGCGGATCCAGACATTTTGTAAAGGGAGGTCCGAGAGATGATTTGTTTGCCGGAAGGAAGTTGGGGGTTCCGATGCTTCTTTCGGTAACCATACTGTGTGAATTTAAGACATTTGCATTGCAGAGGTGCCCCCCCCCCCCCCCGACATCCTTCTACATTTCACAATTAATTTTGATAAACATTATTTTATACATCGTGTATGTAACCTAAATTTTATTTCTTTATTTGTTATCAAAGAGCTACAATTTTAAATCCCACTTCCTCTTAAAAAGTATCATTTTGAAATTTTTACTTAGGTAAGAAACATATAATTTTGTATTACTGCTAAATTGTCTTAAATCATCTCTGAACTTAATTTATTTGACTCACAAATATTGAAGTATAACTCCATGCCATCTTTCATTCATGCTTAAAGTGATAAACACTTTTGGTTTCAATTTTTATTTACAAACATAATTATTGTCATGAATTATGTTTTAAATTATTCCGGTGTCTATTTTGGATTCCGAGAGAATTCAACCAGTACTCCAAATTCAATAGAGTGTATATTGCATATGCTATCTGAAACGTTTGAGTCTTATTGTTGCCGAATATAAAAACACACTGATACAACCAAGCAGCTGGATTCCGGTAACATTTACATTTTGATACTAGATATTCACATCTACTAGGTGTCAGGTTTTGTTTTAAAGATATACTAGTACATGTATTATATGTATATTAATGATTTGTTTATTTTAAACCTATCAACTAACGGCTTTTCTTTACTTTTTTATAACATGAATGAAAAGTAAATCAAAACTTTAACAAACATTAATTGTAAAATGGTTTTAAGGGGATATCGATTAGAGAACCCGTACGTATTTCGGAAATCAAAACCATGTAAGATATCACATTTCTGGACATTTGTACGGTTGTTCATTATCCTGATCTATTTTTTGTTACTCTGTAAATCGGTCAATTTATATCTCTTTTTTATTTATGCAGTGACGTTTGAAAAGGTGAATACTGTACATACATAGATTATTTATGTACTTCATGTTACAAACACATGATATATACATGTACTGCTAAATTATTTGCAAAGAACCTTTTTTATCTAGTCAAAGTCCAGGCCGGACCATAACAATAAACGCATCAGATAAATTATTACATTTTTGGGGAGAAGTAAACTACAAAGTATGTTCCGAAAGCAAATATGAAAAGAAGTCGTATACTTAAAATTATGTAAAAGGGGAGGGTTATATTCTTGATACATCAATGACTATGTTAAGTATGGCAACGTGTTTGTTTTATTATTTAGTGTGGTGTTTTCTTTCTTGCATTGTTTCATAGGGTCTACTTTTTTCAAGGTACATACAGCAGGTCCCTGGGGAATGTGCAGTCTGTTTACATACAAACGGAAAACACTTGGTTTTGAAGTTAGATCTGTTTGGGGCTAGACATTTTGAAAAAAAAATGCCATATAGTGTGCCTTTTTATAGGTAACAAATAACACTTCCTCTGCATTTTTCTTTCGAGAAGAATACAAACTGATTTTAATGAATAAAATTGTTTCCCTATATAGTGTTAAATAGTAAGAACAAATACCGGTGGGATACCTGGAGCAAGAATAGGGAACGAATTTATGTCAAATCGGTGATTTTTTTAATATATCAAACTGTAAAACAGACTGTTCGTAAATGTTGTTGAATATTATTAAACCCTTAATTTATTTCTCAAATATAATTGAATATTTTAAATTTTACATTGTAAACACTTAACAAAAATTAACAATATGTGTACAAATCAGGATTCTTTATTGTGATATATATATATATATATATATATATATATATATATATATATATATATATATATATATATAGAACACTCTTCTGAAAAAGTAAGCATTGAAAGTTTAAAGGCCTGATAATAACGAATGATAAAACCCCGAACTTTTGACATTAAGTGTTACAGTTGATATTTACCAAGTACGAAAGACACTTCCTGATTTTTTCTGTCAATGGCTGAGTTTTTGTTCCTAAATTTTTTGTCGTCCAGTTCACTTTCTATAATGAATTTCGTACAAAGTGACTCTCTTTCGAAAAAAAACTACAACGATTATTACTAAATCATGCATCACATAGATAGTTATGCTTTAGATATTATTCAGTATTCGAACAAAATACTTTTCATGCCGGATATTTCTGAATTCAAATTTTAATATACAGTATTATTTCAGCTTTTAAATAGTTTTGACTTGTGTGTTACTGTCACAGTTGTACATATATACATCATACTTTCACTACCAATTCCTTTCTACTATCAGAGGTAGGTAATTTTTTGTGCTGTTTGATAACTTTGATTATTTTAATTTAACTTCTTATTTTTAAGAAAAAAAACGTCACCAATATGCAATCTAAAGAATTGATGTTTAATGCATTTTAGTTAGTTCTACATGAAGTATGTCCATAGTGTTGATTGTATTATTAACCTTCCACTTCAGATACTTAAAGAACAAGTAATATGGTAGAAAGGCAAACTTTTTTTTTTAATATTCGGACTAAAATACATGTTATCGGGACATCTTTATAAATAAAAACCATGTCGAATATAAAAGATGAACCTATTATAAAGTATAATACAAAAATAAATGACGCACCTCATTTTGATGCCAATCTATCTTTTGGCTTGATCAATTGCCTATTTCTTGTAGAAATGTAAAGTGTGATCAACGGGTAATTGTCATTTTTTAAAAACTTTTATATACACATTTATTTGTCAGAGATCTAAGCTCTTTTAATAAATAAAACAATTACATTCTTTTTTTTTAACTTAAATATCATTTGGAAAGAAATACTGACGTTGATTTAATACAAATCAAAATTATCAAAATTATTCGACCGCTAAACATTGACACTATGAAAACAAGCAGATAAAAAAAAATAATGGCTTCTGAATTATCCGCCACTGTGAAACTATGACATGTCTTTGTATGCTAGTGTATGATCTATCATAAGGTGAACGCTATGTGTTTGCCAGTTCAATAACAAAAAAAAACCCAAAAACCAAAACAAACTAGCATCCAGAAAAAAAAATTAATCGCAATTATACACAATATTAATTTTCCATGTCTGTTGATATTACTACGTTTTAGATCATTGTGTACTTTATATCTTTTTTAAGGCCATCACAGGGTAACATTGACACTGCGAGATACGAGCCTGGTTAAAAAAAACATTGTCGTTTGTGTAATTTTAACTTAGCTGAATATGAACAACAGAGTTTATTTTTCATGATACCTGGAAGTGCAACCGTATTGGTGCACCAAACTTCTGGTAATTTTCATTAGACTAAATAACTTTAGAAAAGTAACCGTTAGTGAAGTGTGTACAACTGTCCATGCTATTAACCAAAACCTATATTATCTTTGTTTTTATGACAAACATGTTTGTTGTGTATTACATATTAATAAGAATTGAAAACAAAAACAAGGCAAAAAGAACGAAACATTCAGCGAATCGATTATGATACCCTACATTATCTGTTTGTTCTTGTCATAACTCAATCATTTAATGCGTCTCACGGTCATCAAGTTGAGAAGGATTAAAGATGATAAAGTTAGCTCTATGTGATTTGTAAACAATCATGAATTCATTTTAAAGTACCCGCGATGGTTCTCATAAAGTTTCACACCAGGTAATAGATCAAAAATATTGCTATCTGAATTATTGAAATGCTGTGGAACTGTGGTATGTCTTTGTCCTCTGTTTATTGGTCTATCCTAGAGGTAATTGGGTTTTATTGGTCAGTTTAATATAAAGGCAACAAATGAGAATCAATAAGTTAATTCAATCACTTCCATGTTTTCTGATTTTCCCTTTCTTTATATTTAAATGCATACTTTATATATCTTTTTAGAGAAATCTGAGGGCTATTATGATACTGAAAGATATGAACCCCAGCTATCAGGATTTGTAGTTTGTTTAATTCAAACTTACTTGAGTATATACAACATTTTTTTTCCATGAACAAGTATAACCTCGCTGGTGTTTCACGTAACTTGCTTGTGGTAATTTTCATATGAAAAAAAGTATACATAAAATTAGAAAAAGTAGCCGTTAGTAAAGAGTGTACAGTCTTTAGGGTTATGGCATAAAACCAATTATATGAAGTATCAGTTCCTTTATCGATCATATTTTTTAATGAAAAGGAATATGAAAAAAGGGAAGTCTGATCAACTTGAATACAAGTATAAAAATCATAAACTGTATGTCCAAACATGGGGTACATGTGCATTTATGATGAGCCGTGTTTAATTATAAGTTAAAAAAAAGATTTAAAATCATAAATTATGAAGCGTATAGTCAGATTTGAAAGTTAAATCCCCTAAAAAAGTATTAAAAGTCATGTTTTATATGCCAAATCAATGTTAAGAAAAGTCGAACACTAAGTTAATCGATTATCAGTATTGTAGTCTACTTTATATATTTGTCTTGTCATAAATCAATCATTCCATACGTCCCACAACTATGAAGTGGCATGGGAAAGGATTAATGATAACTATGGTTTATTTCTACCTTCCTTGTATACAACAATGAATTTATTGTAAAGTACGTACAATGATTCTTATTAAAGTTTTAAACTCCTGTAATATAAATAAATTGAGAACAAATAATGAGTAACATAATGATTTGATTATTTTACGAAAATTAAAAGAATTCAAGATCGTCTGAAAAAAATGAATACCATGAATATGTGGGACTAAGAAATAAGATCGTATATTATCCAACAGAAAAAAATTAGACATTTTTAATTCGGAAACTAAAACAAGATCAATTATTTTATTGTTTTTAAGTAAAAATAGATACATAGGTATATAATAGATAGATAGATAGATAGATAGATAGATAGATAGATAGATAGATAGATAGATAGATAGATAGATAGATAGATAGATAGATGAATAGACAAATTGATAAAGAGATCAATTAATTTGTAAATCGAAGTTTGTTTCATTATTACAATTCTTTTCAAAATAGAGCCATTGTTTATCTTGTTCTTAATTATCTTTTAACGAAGGGCGGACAAATAACAATCTGTAAATATGTTTTCCTCCAAAGCTATATTCCATAGGTCGCTACGCCATCAAGTGGAATCAGAAAGGATTAATGATATTGACATAGCTCTAGCTTCCTGGTATATAATAGTAAATTCATTGTTAAGTGCCTGCAATGATCCTTATTTATTGGTTTCACACAAATGATGAAACCCACAACCTGCAGATAGAATCATAAAATACGTACTCATTTAATAACTTATACAAAAATTGAAACAATCTAGAAGATATGATTACTATGATTATTTGGGATTACGAAAGAATACATACATAAATATATACATGTTTTTTCATGGAAGCTGATTTTTTTCATAAGACAACTGAATATATAACAACTTTCTATTATTTTAACCCCCCCCCAAAAAACCAGATAGATAGATAGATAGATAGATAAATAGATAGATAGATAGATA